>OX101812.2:8246476-8371140 GCA_944452925.2 Chrysolina oricalcia | reverse complement strand
AAAAGAAAGAAAAGAAAGAAAAGAAAGAAAAGAAAGAAAAGAAAGAAAAGAAAGAAAAGAAAGAAAAGAAAGAAAAGAAAGAAAAGAAAAGAAAAGAAAAGAAAAGAAAAGAAAAGAAAAGAAAAGAAAAGAAAAGAAAAGAAAAGAAAAGAAAAGAAAAGAAAAGAAAAGAAAAGAAAAGAAAAGAAAAGAAAAGAAAAGAAAAGAAAAGAAAAGAAAAGAAAAGAAAAGAAAAGAAAAGAAAAGAAAAGAAAAGAAAAGAAAAGAAAAGAAAAGAAAAGAAAAGAAAAGAAAAGAAAAGAAAAGAAAAGAAAAGAAAAGAAAAGAAAAGAAAAGAAAAGAAAAGAAAAGAAAAGAAAAGAAAAGAAAAGAAAAGAAAAGAAAAGAAAAGAAAAGAAAAGAAAAGAAAAGAAAAGAAAAGAAAAGAAAAGAAAAGAAAAGAAAAGAAAAGAAAAGAAAAGAAAAGAAAAGAAAAGAAAAGAAAAGAAAAGAAAAGAAAAGAAAAGAAAAGAAAAGAAAAGAAAAGAAAAGAAAAGAAAAGAAAAGAAAAGAAAAGAAAAGAAAAGAAAAGAAAAGAAAAGAAAAGAAAAGAAAAGAAAAGAAAAGAAAAGAAAAGAAAAGAAAAGAAAAGAAAAGAAAAGAAAAGAAAAGAAAAGAAAAGAAAAGAAAAGAAAAGAAAAGAAAAGAAAAGAAAAGAAAAGAAAAGAAAAGAAAAGAAAAGAAAAGAAAAGAAAAGAAAAGAAAAGAAAAGAAAAGAAAAAATAGTATTGTGCGTGAATTTGGTGAAAGGTGTAGTGCTTCCGGTTTTGGTTGGATGCAGACCTCGGGGGCCTCATTATTCGGTTTCAATGTCCCTTGCTGTGTTCTGTCAACAAATTTCAGGAAATTTGTTGCGCGCGCCCCTCAGATTTGTCTTGGATGGAGACCTCATTGTTCAAACTCAATACCTCATACTGAGTTATGTGTGCAAAATTTCAAAAAATATAATAGGAAAGTTTGAACCGAAATAATTATAATAATGATCAAAAAAGGAATTGGATGTTTTCCACCATCATGAATCATGACTTCGTATGTGTCTCATCAATGTTCACTTTTTACTATAAAACCTCATAATGTCTAGATAAAGAAAATGAACATTTCCAAAAGCTCGGCCAAATAACAAAGAGTATTATTTTAAACAGCCCAGTATTTTGACTGTATTTCGGATGCAGTCATCCGCATTTTTCCTCAACTAGTCAGTCAAGACTACCCTTCGCCATATACATATTATTTATATTCTATATCTATATATGTAGATAATACAGTAAATAAATAATTCATTATTGAAGAGAAAGAAATCACAAAATCACCTCCACAACGAACAAGAATTGTAATAATTATTATTATTACTAGTAATCCGGCTATCCGTAATATAGCTACATAATGCATTGAACCACATTACCACAATTAACACCAGATAATAATTTATAATCCTGTGAGCTATTTCGCAGTAGAATAATGTTGAGATCTGGCAACAATGCATTAGCAGTAGGGTTGACCGTTGCAGAAAACTGTAATTTATATGGAAATATTATAAAAGATACTATACTATGGTATGAAAAACATATCTTGTCAGTGCCATCTTACAGTTCAGAAACGCGAAATATTTGACTTTATATGAACCTGAAAACAAGCCAGTAATGGGACTGCTAGTTTTTTTTTTTTAATCTTCGCATCGATTTTTGGAATTCCGTTTCTATATCCGATTACTAGATTTTCTTCGCTATACTATCAGCGTGAATTTTGGGTTCCTGTTTGCTTTTTTGAACAGTTCCTTTTGTAGTTATTTCTTGATGATGCCATTTGGAAGGTTAGGACTTACGGTAACACCACAAAAGAATTGAATGTTGCAAATGAAATTTATTGCATACGACCTCTCCTCAAAAATAGAATGAACCAGTTGAACCACACTTTACTGATTGCTCGAATCAGATGTTATGCTTGCGGATTCAGAGATCAGCAATCAATATTCAATTAATACAGTTCCAATCACAATCTAGCCAAATAGGCTTCAACTACGAATGTTCGCAAACATCGATGGACAGGTTAATCAATTATCCATGCCATGTTCATTCCGATAAAATTAATAATGCATTCCGAATAACTCGATTAATTATAGGAGCAATGGCAAATTTAATTATCTTTTTGAAATATACACCGCTAATGTGACCACATAAAAGAACACTGATTTCGTAATTATTGCCGCGATAAATCATCGGGTATATCGGTAATGTAGGTAGCCGCACATAATGGACGTGCCGGCGGAGTGTGGGCGGATGATGATGCTGCCTTTTATTCCCGTAATAGAAAAGCACGAATTATTTCGTGGCACTCTTCATTGTTTTCGGTCATAATAGGAGTTCATGAGCAAACAATGGCGGTACAGGAGCGATAGAAATCGCGTTTTATTCTCGCAGGCTGGTTGGACGACGAAAAGGTCAAGGGCATCGCGATGGGAAATAAAAGCTGGGTCTATTTTAGGGGTTATTATACGTGATGGATGGTTTTTTTGGTCCCTTCACATTCAATTTACTATGAATTTTTCGAGAAAATCATATTAATTAACATGGTTCGCTGCTATTCAGGGCAATTCAAATTCGAACCCCACCATTGGGATCTCTTAAACTACAGGAGATACGTCGAAGCTTAAATTGGGGCAAAGTTGCGTATTCTGGTGCTTAACAAAATACTGTTTTGAAACTTGGAAAATTCCTAGTATTTCCGGAAATATCGGGAAAAAACTGAAAATCGGAATTTTCGTTTTTATTTTTTTCTATCGTTATTTGACAACATAGCTCAAAACCAAAAGTACATTTTCATTGATACTTTTTTTCAGCTACACGTTTTCATGTTCAGATTTACTATCCGACGTTTCGTCTTCTGGCATTCATCATCAACTTTTTTTCTGTTATGGGCGCCATATTGTTTTTTCATACAGAAAAATAGTGATTCTCATTCTGATTTCATTGATGTATAATTTGTTATGATTTGCACTTGTGAAACCACAGATATTTAAAAAAAAACTACTTCATCTGAGATGGTCATGACTCCATCGAAAAATTTTGTTTAATAAACACTAGTTGTCAGAACTCATTAAACATCATAAGTTTGCACAAATACTTCAGTCGAAATGTCCTCATTCTCAAATGAAGAAAAACGAGATATTTTGAAACTTTATTATAAATTTGATAGGAATAGTACGAAAACAGCACAAATTTATTTTGAATTATATCCGGAAAGACAACAGCCGGATAGAACATTATTCGGAATTTTGGACAAACACTTGGCTGAGTACGGTGCGTTTCAAAAACCAAGAATGAAATATGGAAGCAGAATGGAACAAAATATTAGACGTAACTTATTAGCCGAGGTAAAATAATTGTTCATTCCATATTCGAAGAAGTATAATTATTTTTGGTACTTTTTTAGATAAGTGCAGATCCTTCCAAATCAACACATCAAGTCTCGGTAGAAATGGATGTGCCACAGACGAGCGTTTGGAGGGAATTCAAAAAAAGTGGTTTGAAATGTTATAAGATACATATTCCTCAAAAATTACATCCAGGTGATCCTGAGAGAAGGATGGAATTTTGTAGCTGGCTCTCGAATAGGGTAGACCCTACAAACTTCTTGAAAAACATTATTTGAACCGACGAAGGTACTTTTTCGAACTGTGGTGTTTTTAATAGAAATAATGAGCACATTTGGAGTGAAAATAATCCACGACACTTCAGAGAAGTCAGACCACAAGTTCGGTTTCGTTTGAATGTGTGGGCTGGAATTTATGACGACCGAATACTTGGACCGCATTTATTCTCTAATACTTTGAACGGGGAAACCTATCTTCGGTTCTTAAGAAACGAATTCGAAGAATATATGGATACATTTCCCCTTGTTAATTATAACAGCTGCTGGTTTCAGCATGACGGGGCTCCTCCACACAATAAAAGAGCAGTTTGCGAATATTTACACCAAAGATTTCCTAATAGGTGGTTAGGAAATTCTGGACCAGTGACGTGGCCGGCAAGGTCACCTGACCTTACAGTTTTGGATACTTTCTTGTGGCGCACTTTAAAGAACAGATTCTATGGAGAGCAAGAATATGACACAGTTGATGAACTTAGAGACAATATCATCACGCAATTCAGGTCTATCAGAAGAAGGGATATTGTTAGGGCTGTTCTTAATTTGAGACGACGAGCTCGGTTATGTATTCAAGAGGAAGGTCATCATTTCGAACACTTGTTGTAATACTTTTTGTGCATTTTTTACAAGCTCATGATTTCATTCTTGTTTTTTGAAACGCACCGTACTCAGCCAAGTGTTTGTCCAAAATTCTGAATAATGTTATATCCGGCTGTTGTCTTTCCGGATATAATTCAAAATAAATTTGTGTTGTTTTCGTACTATTCCTATCAAATTTATAATAAAGTTTCAACAAGTTTCGACTGAAGTATTTGTGCAAACTTATGATGTTTAATGAGTTCTGACAACTAGTGTTTATTAAACAAAATTTTTCGATGGAGTCATGACCATCTCAGATGAAGTTGTTTTTTTTTAATATCTGTGGTTTCAGAAGTGCAAATCATAACAAATTATACAGCAATGAAATCAGAATGAGAATCACTATATTTCTGTATAAAAAACAATATGGCGCCCATAACAGAAAAAAAAGTTGATGATGAATGCCAGAAGACGAAACGTCGGATAGTAAATCTGAACATGAAAACGTGTAGCTGAAAAAAAGTAGCAATGAAAATGTACTTTTGGTATTGAGCTATGTTGTCAAATAACGATAGAAGAAAATAAAAACGAAAATTCCGATTTTCAGTTTTTTCCCGATATTTCCGGAAATACTCGGAATTTTCCAAGTTTTAAAACAGTATTTTGTTAAGCACCAGAATACGCAACTTTGCCTCAATTTAAGCTTCGACGTATCTCCTGTAGTTTAGGAGATCCCAATGGTGGGGGTCGAATTTGAATTGCCCTGTATAGATACTTGCGAAAAAATAATTAAAATATTGAGATAATGGTACTTACTCAGAAATTGAATTATTTGTTATGCAAAATAATTTTTGTAAACTCTATTATAGTAACCATCAATAGCTGTCATCAGAACCAGAATATAATGATTTTTGGACAAATGATTATTATCATCATCATCTTCATATTTGGTCTTCAATTTCTTCATGACCAGAATTTCTCAATATGATGAAAATATCTTTTCGTGTCATAGTTATACTGACAGCACTCGTTTCTGAAACCAATGTTACCATAACTATTGATTCTAATAATTTTATAACTGATAGTATATTTCATTAGAATGTAGAATATAGAACCAATAAAATGCCGGATATGCAGACTTTCGGGTTTATCACAGCGATGGATAAAAAACAAAAGAATTTATCAAAATTATCAATAAAATTATAGTGGATTATACAACTCATGACATTTTCACTGATTTTGATTATCTATTTTTCATCTGTCAAAATATTCCTGAACAAACTCCAACAACTGGACTTGCAAAATCTCACCAGAGCAACGTAGTATAAAGTTATAGATGACCTAATTGTAGAATTTTTTATAGCGAACAAAATATGTATCCAAGTCCTACAGTTATGAAAGTTACAATAGAATTAACGTTATGTGTGTGGCTAAAGGTTTGAATCCATTGACAAAAAAAACATTTTGTGGTTTCGCTGCCTACAACAATGTGAGTTTTGTCATAGTAATATGTTGTTGAAGTTTGTTAACAAACGTCGAAAGCAATTAAAAGCTATAGAACAAGAATGATACCGAACTCATGAACGATACGAATTTCATCTTACGAAAGAGCAGGAGTGCCAGAAAGATTTTTTTAAATTTATTTAAAGTCGAAGTTTCGACATAAAAGTCGAAATTTCGAGAAAATTCTAAATTTCGAGAAAATTCTAAATTTCGAGAAAAAAAGTCTAAATCATGATTATAACTTATTCACTTACAGGGTTCGGAGGATATATATCCAGTGATATATATCATGATATAAGTGAAAATAGAGTATATTTCGTTTTAATTCCGAGAGTTCCAACCTTTGACAGATGTTTCGTGCTCACGCACTCATCAGAAAGGATTTATGGAGCTCCCGAATATCACGATATACATATATCATGATATTTATTACTTGATATATATATCTTATATATTCGATAATTTTATTTATTAAATTAAAAATGTTCTCAATCATTCTAAACATCCGAAAATATCTTGAAAGGACCTTTTCTTCTTTCGGTTTGGTTCAATCGGATTTACGGAATCGCTTGGGAAACCAAAAAGCCAGTAGACTGGTTTTTATGTTCAAGTGTATGAATCAAAATATAGATAAAAAGAAAACCAACCTTGACTGGGCATGGAAACCAGCCATATCTGAAGATTCTGACGTAATTGTCAATAATAGGAATGATAATATTAATATTTCATCTGATGAGGATATACCAATATCAATGTTGACATAATAATGCTATTGTTATTTAAAATTTAAAATCTATTTGTTTTTAGTTTTTTCTTTTTAATTAGAGTTATCAATGTTAGAAAAAGGTTTTGTTGTTTGGAAAAGGTTTTTAATTGTGTGTTTGTGTTGAAATGATAAAATAATATTAAAATTTGTTTATTTTATTAATTGTTTTTGTATTTTCTTTTTAATTAGAGTTAGAATAAACCGTTTTGTTGTTTAAAATATAGGTTTTTGTTAATGTATTTGTGTTAAACAATAGTTTGTGCAAGAAACAATGATGTTTTTTGATAAAATAATTAAATTTTAAATATAATATATATCGGATATATATCCGGATATATATCGGATATATATCATATGATATGATATTTATATAAATAACATGATATTTTCGAACCCTGTTCACTTACCATCTCAATCTGTTGCGATAGTTCGAGTCCCATATTTCATACCGCAGTTAGAAATAAAGCGCAAAAATGAATAAAACCCATTTCCAAGTCATCAGAACTCTTTAATGAAGATATTATCGAAATAACAACTCCTTAAAAAAGTTTCAAAAAAATATGAGGTGATTCGTAAACGTACCACTGGGAAGAAACATAAATTGATAAATTTTGAAAGTCTATTATACATCACATTTTTCTCATAAAAATGCACCGCATGAAACACTAAATAAATTAAAAAACCTATATATTTCCATTTTTGAAATGGTGCATGAACCACTGGTACTATTGCTATAACAATATAATTATTTTTGAGGATAGCCCATGAAACAATTTTGTAAATGTACTTTATATTCCTTACACATATATAATGTATGAGTTTTACACACTCTACATCTCTTATTTCTATTTTCAAACTGAGAAACGTGGGCCAGGGAATATTCCTTGAGGGGCGCCATAAGTAACAGTCATTAGTTCATTGGTGTTCCATTTATGTCAACCATTTGTTTCCGATCCAATAGATAGATTTGTTGGACCTTTCCTCTCATTCCATAATTTTCCAGTTTTATCAATAGTTTTTCATTACAAACGGTATCAAATGCTTTAGAAAGTCAACGAAGATGCATAGCAAGGTTAAAATCCATACACTCACAGAGAGAAATAAATGTATGTTTTGTAATCAATTATGAATAATTTCAGCACAATTTGTTTCTGAAAAGTTGACAGCACCAATTTGATAATTTTTCTTCCATAATATTGTATTAAAGATATTGTGTACGAATGATACACTTCAGTGTTGTATTATTCTGAATAGTTTTGTTTAATGTTATCAACCAATATTATGTACTTACCGTATACAAGGAATGAGTAAAAACTAAATGTTCTGTTTAAAAAACAAACACAACTTATGTTTTATTGTTGCACCACCTTGTGCATTATTACTTGTGGTATACACAAAATATACAAAATTAATCGGAATGTTGTGCGACGAATGTCAACACCTTGTGTACTGTTTGTGCATAAATTGTATAAGAATGATAAACCTGAAATGTAATAAATGACAACAATCTGTGTGCCTAGTTTGTACAATATTTTAAATATAGGATGCAAAAAATGTCACAAATTTGTTTACCTTCTCGGCATACATATATTTGTGTACAAAGCAAGGCCAAATTTTATAGGTGCCATATATAATTCTAAGAAAGGATACACTTGAGGCACATACCATCCAAACGAAATAAGATGAGAATAAGCATCAGTTTTAATCTTCTCGCTTCTTTATATCTAATTCTGTTCAGAAATTATAAGCTTCATTTCCCAGAAGGTTCATCACAAAGAACTAATAACAAAAAGAACTGAACTATAAACTCTAATTACAAATAAAATAACAGAAACTCAAAATATCTAACAAAACATACCTAAATGAACCATTTTGTTATTATATGGAACAAGTTAACTAATAATAAAGTTTGAAGTAATCTTGATGTCAAACTATACTTATTCAAGTAGGAAGTTGGTGAGACAGTGCTCTTAGCAAACCGTTACAAATGTTGAAATTGAGTCATTTTGTAGGTTTCATGTTATAACAAAAAATAATGGCAAAACTAACCTTCAAATATTGGTATCAGTTCGGGAAGTTCCCAACCCCGCAAATATTCTAACACTTCCATTTGACACAAAACCACATACACATGAGAAAATAATAAATAATAGGTAAGTACACTTAGCCAGCTTCGCCCTTCGATCAGCATAAAACAATCGAACAACGATGGACTGGACATTTAGAGCATTTGGTCATTCAAGATATGACAGGTGCAAAGGCCGCGCATGCGTATTTAGTAGGGTGAAACGACGCCTTGGTCAAGTTGTGGCAAATTACACAATTGTGTTGAAATAGTATACAATTTGTGCATATCGAATAAAAAGTGCACAATGGGTGTAAGATGAGTTCAATAATACGTTGTACATGTTTTCCATATAAGTTGTGTTATGGTAGATGTGCATATTTTTGTGTATTTTTAGGCAATGTGGAAGTGCATGAATACTATACAAATTGACTTGCACAAATATTTATTGAATTTCACAAAACGCGTATGATTATCTATACACACCTGCTGCAGTATTTTCTCTCTGTGTGAATTCAGAAAGAAAAACGAAAAACAATCGCGTCAATTCAAGATAAACCTTCAGGCTTTCGAAAGTATTTTTCTTGAGAATGAAGTGTTGAGATTTATTGGCACCGAGACTTCGTTTCTCAAGTGGATTAATCTATAAAACCCTACTCCTCCCTCGCCACTTCAGCCGTAATATATACACCGAAGAAGAACGAAAAGGCCACTTTGAAACGTCCTATTCCTTTCTCTCTGAGAATGTTTACTCAACTCCTTTGAAAGAAAATGACGCGTTTCTTCTCGACTCGAGACTCTCCAGTGACGAGCGATAAGGCAACTTTTGAAGCTGTAAATGTTTACCGTTTACCACCTACAAAAGCCTTTTTTACGGCGGCCCTGGCTCCTATATTTATTATGGCTCTTATCTGTCTTGCATCCGCCTTTTGCCATTCAGATTAATGTGATAAATGCTGCGGGAAAAATCATTTCCGCCTCGTCGAAAAGCCATTTCGTTTTTTATTTGGGCCGGGAGCGCATCAAATTTTCCTGGGGTTCGTGTCTACACGAATACTGGATGATTATAAATCTTTTATTTACAGCATTATTATTATAACAATGAATTCCAACAATAGCAGGAATGTCCGAAATTTCTCCCTCATAGATAGATAAATCTTCATTGGTCATTTTACACAACTGTGCTTTGACAAGTCAGTGATAAAATAAAACTAAAACAATTAAATCATATTATAAAATAACAAAAGATAAACAATCTTTGTCGTTAAAAACACTTTCACAATAAAATTTAACAGGCAGCAATAAGTTACAATATATTACTTAACTCAATACATCAAGTTGTGAAAAATCGGTTGATAGTGTAGTATATTTAAACAAATTCACTATAAAAATAATTTATTTGACGAAATACAATGATTCAACAATTACAACACAATACTCTAATTTATCTCACAATCACTGGACTATTTATGTTCGACCTCTGCTTCACTGACCCCCTAACTCTGCCTCGTGGTTCTTTTTATATTCACTGTTCATTTCGTGGAACGCTCTTGATATTTCTAGAAAGCCTTAGGAACGTTCTCCAATTCGACCAGATTCTTCTCGAAGCAAAGCGCCACGGAAATAATTCGCGCTCCCGCGCCGTATACGTGAGCGTTCAGGTCCGGCATCGCCCGCAGCTTCGCCACAATAGGATCTCATCATAATCATAAAACTCATGATCAGCCAGAAACCGTTTAATAACAGATTTGAGCTGAACACACACGAGAACTTGGACATCGTGTGGTAGAACATTGAAGAACTTGATTGCATAATAGCTAGTCCCCTTTCTCGTTTTCGAACGTCTTAGATAGTGTTGATGTATCAAATATTTGTTTCGCGTTGTGTATGAATGTGAACTTTCATTTGTCCTATAGTTTTTCAAGTTTGCTTTTATGTGCATAAGACATTGCAGTATGTAAGCACATGGCAGTCTTAGTATCTTAAAATGTTTGAAAGCACCCCTACAATCATTTCTATAAGGCAAACCAGCAATGATTCTGGCCGCCTTCCTCTGCATGAAAAATACTGCTGATGCATGTGCTGAGTGGCCCCATACTAATAAGGGATAAGATATTGTGGAATGAATGAGTGAGTGGTAAACTGTTAAAAGTTCTGAGTGTGACAAGCAATATTGCAGGTTACGTATTAGAAATATTTTCCGTGACATATTCGTGCGGACAAAAGTCGTATTTTCTTCCCAAGTTAGTTTACCGCCCAAGGGGACACACACAAACTCAACGCAATGAGAGTTATTTATGCATCTGTGCTGTTTTAAGCTGAAAATTAATGTCTCAGACTTTTCTTTGTTTAGGACTAACTTATTTAGCCAAGATTGTGTCAAAAGGACAGACTGTTATTGGCTTCAGTTAGCAGCATATTAAAATCTCTATTTGAATGGCAGCAAAAAGAGTAAACTTTGCCGAAGGAGCACTATTAGGCAGGTCGTTGACATAAATAAGAAATAGGACCGGACCTAGAACAGAGTCATGCGGTACCCCATATTTAATGTTAATTGATTGAGAGCGGACGCCCTTAGAATTAACGAATTGAGTTCTGTCCGTCGAATAGGAACCAATAATGTATTGTCTGTTTTCAGAAAAATTGCAAAATTTCATATTCTCCGGGAGGAGTACCTATTGAAGGTACTTTCTTGTACAATGTCTACCACTTCGCCTCCACCAAAAATTGTTGATTTTTTTTTATTTTTGAACCAGCAATATAAAAAAAAATTTCCAACCCCTTCGTAAAAAATTTCTTGTTGCGCCGCAGACATGCCATCCGCTGTACGTTCGAAAATAAGAACGTTTTCACGTTGATTTATATTTTTTGTGCGATCGTATTTCACACCACGGCCAAATAAATAACTCGAGTCGATACATATTCACAGAGCGCCAAATTGTTGAGTAATGGATCAGTACTTGAAATCCTCTCCTGGCGCCTCCTTTCTATTTTCGAGAGCTTCTTTTAGGTTTAGAGGGTTCGATAAAGCGGTACAGTCTAGTTGAAAACAATGCAGTCAGTGCTCTGAAGTTGACGATATTTAAGTATAGTGCGACTACAAAGACGATTTTTTTGCTAAACTCGTAGTCCAATGAAAGTTTTTAGATTGAAATGAAACGACCAAAAACATGAGCTCTAAAAGGTCTTTCGGTTATCAGATTTGCAAATTTTATAACGGCATCGAAATGGATCTGAAAAAATTAAGTTGTCAACAATTTAAATATGTTTATAAAAACGCACTGCTTAGAACCCAACAAGGGTGATCACTTAAAGTTTAAAATTTAAAATGTGAGATGTTTTGGTAAACAATGGTTTGTCCCATACAATTGGAAATTGACAGGTAGCAGAGGGCTAGGCCAAACATTGTCTGACAATTGTGCGGGCTGGTTTCCTGCTGTATGTCTAGGTTCAATTATAATCTTTTTTCTTTAGGATTTTTATTTTATAATGGTTTTTTTATGGTTAAGTAAGGGAAGACCATGTTGATGAGATACCTGTATCTTTGTCAAGATGAACTTCGCCATTTATTTCCAAATGTTGGTGTAATAAGTAATAAATGTTGATTTATTTTGTTTTGGGAAGTTGTTTATTATTATTATTATTATTATTATTATGTACTTTAATAATAACAATTAAATTATATACCTCTGGAGCAGAGCTGGGTAATTCCTGTTAAAAAGTAATTAATCATTACAATAAGATACTTTTTTGTGTGTAATTCGTAATTGTATTCAAGTACTTTTTTTCTCAAAGTAATTTGGAATTGTAATTGCAGCAAAATCTATGCAGGAATTGTAATTTGTGATTATGTTATTCCAATAATGTAATTACAATTACATTTAAGTACAATAACTTTTTCTAATTACAATTACTGTAAAATGCGTGTTTGTTCACGAGATACACGTGTTCACGTGATATAAAAACAAGAAATTTCCTGTATGAATTTCTCTTTTCTGGGCCACAATGGTCAACACTCAGAAGGAATGCGTTCTCTGGCCCTAATTTTGGTTATAATGAAAAGTAACAATATAAAAGTACTATGCAAGCTGGCAAGTTCGAACCTAGTCTATGACTAGGTGAGAGACTGAATCCTGCCATTTAATTGTATTCATAGTTGTCCTGTTGAATATCTGTCTATGTACCTACTCCATGTATGTTTTACTATCAATAAAATCAATTATTAATATTATTATGTATATCCAGACCTCTCAAATCGGCCTCATTAATCTGCATGAAAAGTAAAAAATATTAACAATTTTATACCAATAATTTTTTTACATAATGTTGTGCACTCCCATTAAAAAGGATCTGATACTTTGTCAAAAATAAGTAAATAGTTTTCAACTCATGATATTTTGAAAATAGTTGGTTAATTTACCTGTTTGAAAACTATTGATTTCACGACAATTATGTATGAAACACATTTTGACCAGAGTTGATCACCGAATGTAAAAAAAATGTTTTAGTTGACTATATTATCTTTTTGACCAAACGGCCCTAGACAGACCTATGACGCATGATTTATACGGTATGCTTATAATTTAATAGCACCTAAACTTTTGTCTTTATGTAACTTTTTTGTTCCGAGTCAAAAAACTATTAAATGTTTCATTATTATTAAGTATTTTTATGACATGTACTTTCTAAGTGTAACTCCTATTATGAAAAAGTACTTTTTTTTTGAAAAATTACCTACTTTGTTCTTGTAATTACTTTTGAAGTACATGAAATTACCCAGCTCTGCTCGGGAGAAAGTCCTACTTCAGTCCCTTAGGATGATGGAAAAGTACACGCATGTCATTGAAATGGAATTCGGAACCGACAAATATGATCTCAAAAGAGGACGATGCTAGAAATTCGGAGATAATGTTCGGCTCGTAGACGGAAGCTTCCTATATCATCTTGATGCTGGAGAGACATATACTGACCTAGGGATGGAGCAACGCCGTTCCCAAGAGGTAACCACAGTAAAAAAACTCTCTCCGCGGCAAGTAACAGCATAAACTCCGTCAGGTATGGTCATCAGAATTGTCGAGGAAGAAAAAGTTGCTGCAGCTGATATGCTTGCCGTTCCGATCCTACTCTACTCCTTTGGAGTCATGAAATGCACTCAAGAAGAGATACGACAACTTAACGTTTGAACTCGTAAAATGATCATGGAAGCTTGCATCCTAAATCGTTCGTTCCACGGTTTGAGTTTGGAGTGTCTGCATAACAGAATGGTGCTGGATGGAGCCTGTAAAGTCATTAGGAGTTCAGGTCCCCTTCTCTGCATGGTCCGCGACCATGAAGAAGCAGGAATTGGAGCATTTCTTCTAAAGGTAGCAACCCGTGCAGCCGATGAAATTCGTCTCGTATTCAACACTGAATGGGCTAACACAAACTCTGTCAAGTTGAGTTGGAATCCGTTCAGCAAAAAGCTCACAGCAAGACTGTGGAGACTCAGGTCCTCCTACAGCTACATACGGATAAGCCAATGCATAGGGTTTCTTCAACAACATTGAAGACATTGGCTTATCCAAAAGTTTGAATTCATAATGGCCTGCCAGGATTGTTTCTTCAACACCCTAGTCTACCGTAGTCGCGTGATGGATATAGAGGTCTCTGAGACCATATGCTGGGCCATCACTCATCATCACAAATGAACCAGTGTATCCATGTATTAAAAAATTAGCGACCATTTTTTTCTCCGTAACTAAATAACTATAAAAAGGTGGCAAATTATGGATACTTCAGAACTGTGAAAAATAGAAATGACGAAAATTGTTTCGCTAACTTCATAAGAAGTTAGCTAAACATCGCATATCTAAAAAAGAAACAATTTTTTTTTCTCCGCAACTAATTAGCGACAAAAAGGAGGCAAATTATGGAATAATCCGGTATCAACTTTTTCAAAGATGTCTCGCTAACTTCATATAGGTTGTTTTGTTTATTCGTTTTTTTATTCGTTTGTTTGTTTGTAATATGGATTTGTAAAACCCACCACGTCTTGAGGTGTATTCTTGTTATTAGCATTTGAATTAAAATCATTTGACTTATCTAAATGAAAGATTGATTCATACGAAATACAATGGTCGGACAAGAAATGTAAGCATCAGCAATGGTAAGGTTTACTGGTCTCAGACAATATTGTCTCTATAAATACCTACCGATCTTGATACTTAATATACTGTAAAAAAAACTTGGGTGAATCTTCAAGCATTTTTTCACAAGAGGAAAAAAATAAATGCCTTTAAAATAGCCCCATGTTGTGAAGCATTATGATTCAGGAATAAATTTTGTAGTAATAAAGCTAATTTTTATTTTCAGGTAATGCCCTGTGCAGTTTGTTTGATCTATTATCGTAAGTATTTCACTGTTTTATTTGTGTGGTGGTAGTCGAAAATATATACATTTTTCCCGACATAAGGTGCTACTAGCCTTAGCGTTTCATCAAGGAAAATAAAGGGTACATCGTTTGTAAATTCCAATTTTATGAATGAAAAAAATCTAACGGGTATAATTCAACGGAAGTAAACGACAGTTGTCTTCTGTTGGATGATTGTCGACGAAATTCCTATTAAAAATAATGTGTTTGAAATTATCTGCAAATTACTGTTAATTTTCATAGAAACCAGGTATGAAAAATTATGAGTGAATTAAAAACTATTACGCAAATCAATAGAGGATTTTTTCGTAACAGAAATACTAGTTGGACACGGACTGTATCATCACATGAAAGACAGTACGTAGCTATATTCTGTTATGTTTTGGACTCAAAAAATTTCGAAGATATGAATTCTAAAAAAATCGCAACATTTTTCGGTTTAACCAGTTTTTCTCCGTTAGTAATGATCTGATCGGGTCGTAAAAATTCTCGTTTTGTTTGTATTTCAATTCACTGCAATTTTTCTTACTGGAACAACCAGCTTGCTGCATTTGTTTTCATTTTATGAGCAAAACACTTTTTTTCCCTTCGGATGCTGGTCCTTTCACCAGCTGCACCTCAGCCTCTTGGGCTTTTTGTACAAAAAAAACAAACATTTAAATGTTTATAACAAATTAATAAATGACTGACGACTGTCTCTCATATGATGGCACAGTCAATTTCCTACTTGTATTTTTGTTAAAACATCACTCATTTTATGCTCTATCGATTTGTGTTTGGTTGGTTTTTGCCTATTGTGAAGGATTTTTAGGAATTTTTGCGTAACTACAGAAAATACCCTAGTTCGCTCCAGCTTGGCTCGATGCCGCTGGGTGAGAATATTCAAAAACCGACTTTCCATTCTTCAAATCATTTAAAACCTCTCAATTCTGATGTTTAGAATCTCTCAGACACATCGCGGTTGTCAAAGGATGCTCCTAGCATTGAAATTTGATTTCCTTCATTCGAAAGCCCGACGATTCCTTTCACAAATCCCAATTCCTCGAAATTATGTGCATAGATATTGAAAGCCGCTTATCCATCCGTTGATGAGAGAGAAGCCTGTGTGCCTTTGAAGTCATTAAAGATTGAAGTCATTAGGTGCGTTCGTCATTTTCAGGGACTGCTCTAATGAACTAGCTGTATAACGAACGAGAATTTACCATGGTCTTTTTGGAACTTGTTTGATTTTTCTTGATCGTTAGAGACCCATTATTCTCGTAATAATTGGGGATATCTGCATAACTTTACGATATATTGGCCAATCAATTCGGTAGACTAGCGATTTGGCAACAGGAGTGGTTTCAGTCAAATTGGTGGTCATTTGTGCTAGATTGAAATCATGTTATTGTACGAAGACTTCATTCTTTATACAGTTTTAAAATCGATTATTTTGTGCGAACACAGCTTTCCATTAAGCTTTTTGTAAAAATAATGCCAACAGAAAAAATATCTTTGTCTCTACGTCTACTTGATATTTTCTATTTCAGCTACTTCGTTTTCATTATTTTCTCAAAAAATATACTCATTTTTATTTCCACCAAATAATTTTTTTCAATAAAGTAAAAAAAGAATCAGAACAAGCATACCATAATCAACATAATTCCTAATTATCTCAATTTCAACTGTAATCATTGAACAAAAATATTAAATTCTACATGTCCATCTTCGCCCTTTATACAGAACATTGTTCTGGATATCGTTACTGTACGTTATTAAAAATAACGTCAAATTAGCCTTGAAATAAACAATATTCCTCGAATTATTTGTAAATGTCAAAATAAAATTTTTCTTAGTTTTTGTCAAATAGTAAATAATAGTATGAAAAGTTTGCGATAATTCTATTTTCAAGAAGTAAACTGTAAGACATTTTTTTGTGTCTAAGTGGCACAAACGAAAAAGATAAAATTGAATTTATTTTGATATGCGGGGACCTCTACAAATGTGGTAGAGAAGTTGTCGAAATTTTCAATCAGAGGCATCCAGACAAGAACGTTCATAATTCTACTGTGTCAAGAGTTTTAAGTAAATTTAGAGAAACTGGTTCTGTCGATAGTTCGTTCAAAGTTTTGACCCAGATCCAGATCTAAGCAAGTTTTAAAATATCGAGATTACGATTATATAGGTTTGATTTTTGTACCTGGCATCAAAGTTCAATTGAAGATTATCAAAATTTTCTTAAAAATGTTTTATTCACGGATAAAGCAACATTTACCTATTTCCAATGGACATATTAGCTCTCAAAATTGTGTTGGGCATCTGAAAATCCCGAAAATTTCTTTGTGCAATGCACAGACCAATATCATTTTAAAGTTAATGTTTGGTACGGGATATTTAAATCGAGAATCTTTGGGCCATTTGTTTTTTAGACGAAACCTTAATTCCCAAGGATATTATAATTTTTATAAAAGAGAAATTGTTGGATTTCTTAGATAATCTTCAACAATCTCAGCGAATGAAATTGTATTTCCAACAGGATTGCGTTTCAGTTCACTCAACCTTAGAAGTCAGGGAATAGTTGGATAGTGAATTTGGTGAAAAATGGATTGGGCGCTATTTAGTCAATCCTTGGCCAGCTAGGTCACCTGACCTCACCCCTCTAGATATTCTTGAGGGGATATTTAAAAAATTGTGTTTACAAATTGAGTCCCTTCAGAGATACACACCATTAGGAACAGTGTATAAGAGATTGCGTTGCATTAATTACACCATCTATGTTGCAAAATGTTCGTAGAGAAATGTCGTCTAGGACAATGTTATATATGGAGCGTGAATATGGACATTTAGAATTTTAGCAGACCTTGAGTGCGCCGAATCGCTACTGCGCATGTTCATCCTGCGCAGAATTGCTAATGCGCAAACGTCAAATCTAACAAGAACTAAAAAAATGGAAAAAGAAATGGAAAAGTTCAAATGAAGAAATATAAAAAAAAAACTTGAAAAAACAAATTCTAATATTGAAATTCCAATGAAAATTTTTTTTGAATAAAAACAATTGAAATGAGAACTACAATTTCTTCTTCTAAAATCCTTATCGAAATTTCTTTTAGTAAATTTTCTGTTATATTAATGAAGTGGAGGGTTCGTATATTAATGATGGTGCATTTTCTGTATCCATTTCAGTAAAGACTTCGAGTGTTTTTTCAGTAGAGTTGACGATTTTAGAATTTCACATTCTTGACTTTTTTTTTCAAAAATTCACTTGTTGTGTGAATTAACCATTTCTCTGTAAATTAACTGATAATTCCATTTGTGATGGTCATAGAATGCTACTGTATCATTTTTGAAGGTCGGCATCATACAGGGTCTTCAAAATAAATGTTTGAACTTCGAGAATTTGGAATCGAATTTTCTCAGATTTTGCAAATGGAACGCTCTGTATATTTTTCGATGGAACGGCGTAGAATTGAAATTCAAACATTTTTTCGTATTATGATATATTGCCCATTTCTAGCCGTTTTTAACGAATTATAAACTGAAAATCAATGTTCGAAATATGCCATTTCATCTATCAACTTAAATTAATTGTACTATGGAACGGCCTCTCGTTGTTTGTGACATTTCGGATTTCAATCGTCATGATTGTTAAATGCATCTACAGTGTCAATGCTATTCACTTATTTAAGGATTCTTCTGTTCACTGGATTTGACAAGTTGTCAGTATACGGTTTGGTTTCAATTTGAAGTTACCTAGGAATATACTGCCTAGGTTACTGGTGGATTTACCCCAATATACTAGAAACAGTATGTAGCTTCATCAAGATGGAGCTCCAGCACGTTTTTTACAGACTGTATAGGATCACCTCCGAGATGCTTTCCCCAACAGATGGATTGGAAGAAATGGACCCACCAGGTGGCCGGCTAGATCACCTGGTCTAACCAAACTCGACTTCTTCTTGTGGGGACTTGTGAAGCAAACAGTTTACAATGATCCACCAACAACTCCTATTAACATGTAACAAAGAATAAAAAATGTATTTGCCACTATTACACCTGATACGTTGGCAGAAGTTGAATTGTCTTTCCAAACAAGAATCAGATTGTGTATAGAACAGGGTGGAAGACATTTTGAACCTTTACTTTAGTTTCCATTTCATCATAGTTTGTTTTTTTCGATTTATTTGAAATAAATAATGATTTCACACCACCCGAGTTTTAGTTTTCATAAGTATCTTAAAAACGGCTAGAAATGAGCAATATATCATAATACAAAAAAAATTGTATTTCAATTCTACGTCGATTCATTGACAAATATAGAGTCCATTTGCAAAATCTGAGAAAATTTTATTCTAAATTTTCGAAGTACAAACATTTATTCTGAAGACCACGTATGATGCCGACCTTCAAAAATGATAATAACCAGCCCAAAAGGAATTATCAGTTAATTTACAGAGAAATGGTTAATTCAAACAACATACGAATTTTTGAATTGGGAGGTGTGAAGTACATTTTTTTTGAAAAAAAAAAATTATGTCCGAACCTGCCAAAGACTGATGCTAATATTGTATAATATTAGGGTGATTCTGGATATGGAAAAAATACAGGGTATTCAATTTGAAAAAAAATCAACTTCAATTTGCCACACACTTTTGAAACACTTTATAGATCTGAAAATATTTTCTTATAATGTGCCTTTGTCAACACTCGAACAAAATCGGTAACTTGTGTGGTATGAGTGCAATGAAAGCGTGACGCATTGTTGCAGGACCCTGTATATATCACTAAAGTACCAAAATTTTTCTCAAGCTGTTTGGTTAGTATAATTACTGATAATATTTCCTTCAAGACTTCGATTTCCACACTCCGATCCTAGGTGATTGCAGTGATCGGCATAACTCCGTAATCCAGTTATAAGTTTTGATCCTTCACACGCGATCACAAAGGACGAACTGACATAATCCGATTCGATCCAGCGTAAACAACATTATCTGGTTTATGACGGTAATAAAATCAAGAGTTGCATGGCGCCATACAACAATTAGCCTGTCATTGTATCGAGGGGTTGGTACATAGCGATTGCAACAAATGCGGTGATGAAATTAATGACAGGTTGTTTTGCTGTTCACTTCAGATTTGTTCACACGGCGTAATCGAAAAAGTTAAAATGCAGCGATCAAAATTATGGTTATAGTCAGACGTACTTTATTGTTATAGGTATTGGAAAATTTATCTCCCTCTGTCATTCGACTATCTCGATCTGAAACAGTTCTCCGCACTGAATGATTTGTTCATACCATAATTCAATGATTAGCTTGAAAAATATCTGTTGAAACAAGAATTTTTCAATTTTTTGATGCAATGGAAAGTGTTTTTTCATATTTTGAATAAGAAATGTTGTAGTTGCTTTATACAGTATTTCAAATTCATTGCAAAAGCCTGTCAAAAACTTTTCAGTTCCATGCCAAAAGCTATTTCACTTCTGGTCAATTTATTATGATTTGTAAGGTACACTGATCCGATATGTCCTGGAATACTGTTCATTAAATGCAAACTAAAAGTTTTAGATTCTGTCCAAAAAAGGATCAGTGGTCTCTGAAATATCTTTAATCGTTCCATCGTTGGTGCAATCTAGATTTTTTAATCAACATACACTATAAACCACAACAACGATTATTCAACATCGCACTGAATAATATTACAAAAATGTTATTTTCCATCCACTCGTGCCTACGCAGAGACGACATATTTTCAAGAAGAACCTTTTCAGATGCGTTATAGGTTATAGCCCCCAAATCAGCGATTCTATGAGCGGCATTGTGCAATCGGATATAGTTCTGCATAAAGCGCTGCTGCAGCAGTAGAACTACCTCCACGTTCACCACAAATGTTGTGCATATGCGCATATTCACGGGGAGTATAACGTATTTATGGCATGACAAAGAAATAAATACCACTGAATGAAACAAGCGGAATAATTTCAAAAAACTACGATAGAAGTCACAAATTGTTCAAACAAAAGTTTTTAATTTTCGACAAGGATTCATCTCTTAAAAAAGTTTGCACTTATTTGGTTACACCCTGCATATCTGTCGGTCTCTGAAACTTCGTTGGAATCTGGATGTTGGAAAATTGCGACATTTATCACAAGAATTCGTATTAATCGGTGCCATGTCGGATAATCGACATTTCATTTCGATAATTTTATTAGGCCTAATTACATGAAAAGTTAATTTTATTGACATACTATTTAATGCTACCAAGCAGTCTATTCTTTATTATCAATAATTATTTTCACATTTTATCTTGATAAAATCTAAATAAAATAATGTTTGGGCGTAAGTATAAAAGTTGATCAAATAAATGAATATTTGGGAACCTTTGGTGTAAATAGAATTCAAGAAAAAAATATAATACCCAAACACCAAAACTACGTCACAATCTTAAAAGTTTACTTTTAGTTCCTGAAGATGCTAACTTTGTTGGCGAAACGCGCGTCGAGTGTGATTGTGACGTAGCTTTGGTGTTGGGCAGTTTCCTTTTTTTCTTGAATAAAAGTTGATAGAAGCCAGGATTAAAACCACGCCTAATTCAATGGAAACCACTTCTTCCAAAAATTAATTATAGTTTGTTTTATACCATGGTAGAGTCTGGACAAAATGAGCATTCTTTTGAAATGAATGTCCACTTCCAATTGGTTATGTTTCTTTCAGATAATAATGTCAAACTTTAAAAAAAAATGATGAAACTCAAATCTGTCATTTTACCCTCATTTCTTGAAAAATGTGTTCACTTTCTGAAAAACTGTTCTGTACTTATATCTAGAAGCATCACTCATCAGTAATCTTCAGCAGCAAAGATATTTGGATTCGTCCCAATTTGTATACATGGCACTCAAAAATCCAAGGTTAGGTAGCGATTTTCCAGAAATTCTTAAAATGCCCATTATCTCGAAAACGGTGATATTTTTACTGAGGTGAAATTCCGATATTCTGAACAGTCATGACCTGGTCTATCACCAGTTTCAATATTGTACAAGGTTTACCGGACACCCTGTATATTAAAAGTAAACAATTTGCAATTCAAACACAAGTTCACGAATACAATACAAAATGGTTAACTAACAATAAGCAGATATATGTGTATAAAGCGGACAAGGTACCTATGTAATGTAAAAGAGAAAAAAAAAATTTCATACATGTTATAGTGGTGTTCAAAGATACAGTAAGTTGGTATCACACCATTGTTTGACTGTTCATGCCAGAGGCTGTTGGTGTCGTCTGCAAATATTGTAAATTGTCCCTGTATATCGAAATGGGTTTAATTATTATAACAAGGGTCCCAGTAGAGTGCTCTGCGGTACTCTATGTTTGAGAGCTGATTGGTTTGAGTTCCCATTTGCGAAGATGACATTTTGGAAACGTACTGTCAGATACGACTCAAACCATAGAGAGCATGAATATACCTCTAAAACCATTGGTGTGTACAGGTCGACAAGCGTAAGGATGCCTCTGAGATGCGCAAACGATAGAAAGCGTGAGTAGATGTGCGACAAAGATCGACAACTGTTTACGGCTGGTTATCATCGGAATGTACAATCGGGAGAGAAATTTTTCTGCAACACGTAGGAACGTAGGTTCTTATCTGAATTTTCATTAATTCCTAATGAACTGTTCGAATAATATAATTGTCTGTGATCACTGGACCGTTTATGAAAATTGCATAATTTTCCCGAAGCCGCAAGTGTAAATAAAGTATGACTAGAAAAAGAATGCATCGCCACACAATATCAGAAATAGGTAAATAAATATAATAAAGAATACGAGGAACGTACTTACAGAAGTTGACTAACAATATCACATGACCTCTGACCACTGCCAAATCAGCATTGTCCATGGTAACTTTTGATTTTTTGTTTCTCTTTTTATTTGGAGTTGAGAATTGTTCCATTTCACCCTTTTCAATTTTATTCATTTCTGAATTAATTTTCCTAATGCTTCTAACGGAAACTCCCGTTGCGGCAGCAACTCGTTCTGGAACCTTCACAAGAGGAATACTGGTATCACCTATCATTGCTTCTGCCTGCATAAATTTGATGACATTACTGACAATTTCCCTACTTTGTCCACTCAGAATCTTATTTCTCACTTTAATCTTTGAAGGCATTTTCAAACACAACAAACTACACTATAATCTATCTAATAATATTTCAAAACTATACACAACACAAGGATTTCAAATTCAACACACAATCAGAATAACGCCACAATAATTTTATTCCACTGACTGTACACTCACGACGTTAACTGCTTGAATAATGCAGAGCGAATGAGCTCCTGCCCCACTACAGGGTTGTGTCTACTGCGCAACCAATTCTTGGAGGCATCCTTAGACTTGTCGACCAGTAGCTTTTGCAGCAGTATTTTGTGATTTACACAGTCAAAGGCCTTTGACATATCACAGAATACCGCTGCAGCTACCTCACCGGAATAAAAATACTCTTGTGATGAAAGACAAAATAATATTTGTTCTGAAAAATTATTGACAATATATTTTTGGTCTTATTCGCTATAAATCAGCAAATAATTTTTTAGAAGTGCTAGTAATTGAATTGCGATTAGCATACTACTGTATAAAATTCCTTTCAGTTTATAACTTTTGATCCGTTATTATAAACACTGAGAAGTTAGGTATGCCTCAATAAGTTTTGGCCAAAATTAGCCAAGCTTTCAAATATTCAGATATGTAACTGTGCTTTAAAACCCTCTATAGGGCAAAATGATACAAGGTGAAAAGAATGCATTCTCATTTTTAATCGCACTGAAGTTGTTATGTAATGACAAAACAATTTTACATCGCTTCGAAGTATTCTTTTCTTGGTGGTCGATATTTCGACCAGTGTCCAATCAACACCCAAGCATTCTGCATTTGGACACTGCAAATATCAAACTGAAAAAATCAAAATTGTAGAAACATTTCAATGAGTAGTTTTAAATACAATGGAAAATAAGAAACTAACACTTGAAACATTTTAAACTACTTCTAGCCATCGTTCTGAAGGTAATATTACCACAAATTTAGGTTATGTCAAAAACAAATGAGAATATCATCCTAACGTGCAATAGAAGTTGTTTTGCTAATTATTCCGGCATGAAAAGCATTATATATGTTACATAACTGCAATAATGCTGTCCAGAATAACTAAACCATAAGTTGGAGAAAACACCACAAGCACAATCGTAACCTCCAAGGCCGCGTGTAACCGGTGTAACTAAATAAACACTGGTCGCAATATTAGCCGCAAACCTTACCATCTGCGCAGGAGCTATAATCTGGTCGAAATAAAGACCACCGCCTCTAAATGGATGTCATATAGTGTGTTCTGGATAAAAACAAAACCGGCACCTGTTTGGCGACTATCATTTTTCTCCGCGGTAAAAATATCGACCAGTAACCTTATGTTAATGTTTAAGGTAATAATTTTGATGTTTTTTTGCTGTACTGTAATCGTCTGAAATACTTGAATGCAATCAGTTACGGGGTACTGGTTTGGCACCTCTTATTGTTTTTACATTAAATTTGCATTTTCGTGTACTTTTTTTGTGAATTATAGGTGGCCTGGCATGTAGGTCATTGCCAGTATTTTGTTGATCATAATGGACTATTGAATTCGACACATTTTCTCTCGCTAGCGATTATTTATATTCGCTACTGAAAAAACAGAGAAAAATATAATGTTTTGGCAATGAACAGTGAATAGTGGCTAAGCGAGGTTACTCAAGAATGCAGTCTAAAGTACCGGCCCAACAAATTTCTCGGAAACATTTTTCACGGTATCGCGACCAGAGACCGTAATGCACACTCACCGTATTTCCCCACCTTGGAATAAACACGGTCTGCGGCACAACAGAACAGGATCGGTCTCAGTGACAAACGTTTTCAAATCTGTAATAATGTTTTTGTAAACTGTAGATTCTTATATTGAAAATATCTTCTAGTCACTTTTTATTTTGTACCGAAAATTGAATAATATTGAATAATAAACAATCCACAATGAAACGAAAATCTTTAATTTCTCCACCTCATATTCTATGGCATTACTTCAAAGAAAATCAGTATTATAATGTCAACGAAATTTCAATAGTAGTCAACAAACTTAAATATTATATTATACACGAAACGACGATGCTGAAAAGATGAAAGAACCTTTAATCAATCAACCCTAAACTTCATTAGATACAGAAATCATTTTATTTGTTTTCTGTTGAAAGCAACTACTGAGTCAATTATCAAGGAAATGAAATGGTAAAACGGAGACGACAAAACTGATGACTGATAAATATGTAATTAATTTTATTCAAGAAGGCAATCTATGAAAAGGGTGTTAAGAAGAATGTGATAAACCAATGAAATCATTTCTCATCTCATGGCCCATATCTCTCATCAATATCATAACTATTTAATAAAATTAAATATAAGACCGATATTCATAACCTCGACCTACGTCACAGAGGTCATATTTCGCTGCCACCTTATAAAACAACCCTATTTAGAAGAAGTTTTACATAAAATATTTACAAATCACTCAATGATGTTCATCCTATACATTCCAATAAATGAAACTATTATTATTTGAGAAGATAATCAAGGTAGGTTTTCAAAACAAATGATGTGTGTCTCAATTGCCCTACTACTTTTCTATTTCTTTCGCTGTTAGAGATATGTTTCTCGTGCAAACGATATACATGGTGTAATCTCTTGCACTCCCGTGAAGGAGGGGTGTACAAAGGCATGTTAGAACGAAATGTAGGTGTGAAAAATGCGAAAATAAATATTTGAGAATTTTAAAATTTGTGATGTGGGTCAACAATTTGGGAACCTCCATGCTTCCAAACCAGAAAAGACAATTGCCGGTGAAGGAAAGACACTGAATATCGAACCGAATTAAGATTATGTTTACAGAGGTCTAGAGAGAGAGACCCACATTTTATAAAATTTTAAAATTCTCATACCTGCCATTCGTTCTAATATGACTGTATACACCCGTCCTTCACGGGAGTGTAAGAGGTTAGATTACATCCTGTATATGTTAAGATAATCATTAGAATGTTCACTGGGTCTGAACTAAAACTTTTAAATATTGTATTCAGACCTTTTTGCATTATTACCGATATTATTACCCTTGTTACCACTTCAATGATTAAACTGTTCTGGAAAATATGCAAATAAACTTTAATACTTATTATTATTAGTATTCGAGTAGTATTATTTTCCCTCGTGAGAAACAGTCCGTAAAAAGTGGTTAAATTATATACGTCATATGACGTGCCACAAGCCAAAAGAAACTGTTTTTGGCCAATATTGTTCTCATTGTAATCAATACCTTACCTTGCTATCTAATGAACAAATGTACCGCTTGTACCTAAACAGATAAAATGAACAAGATTTGAAAAACAGCTTTATAACGGTTTAGTTTTTGGTTACTAACAGTCAAGAAAACGTACTAGATATATCCAAATTTCCAGCACCGAAACTAATTTGGCTGAATTTAGAAATCTGGAATAAATCGTGAAAATGTGAAAATAACTATTAAGAGCTACCATCACCAAAAAGTCGAATTTCTTCCTCATCCCTTCCAGCTAAGATTTGTTGGGATACTCATCAAGCATGGGGGTGAAGATAATGATGAACTCGATGAACACTGGCAACACAGCACCTGTCCATTCTCGATTACAGCGCCAATCAGATATAAATTTTCCGATCGTAGAATCCGTTTCTTGCAAAATTCATTGATTTCATTAAAGAGATATTTTTTGTATGGGATCGGTGGTCTCATAAGAATTCCGGAACCTATCAATTTTTTTAATTCATCATTTCACTTAATTTTTTTTTTCTTAAAAATTATCATTACCAAAAATCACTGAAATTCCGGAATTAACAAAAAAACATTGGGTAATGCAAAAAAATTAAAAAATTCTCAAACAAAAACTGTGGTCTCAAAACGGATTCCCGTTTTACCAAGGTAGTGTTTGCTCTTAAGATAAAATACCTCGGAAGTACTATTGATTCTCATCTTAGCTGTAATTATCACACTGAAGAGGTTAGCAAAATACTCAGATTTCTCATCTACAATTTCAAATGTTTATTTAGGATATTAAATCTTAGGAAATTAAAAATTTTACATCATGCTCTGGTTTTGTATTTGAATAAAACTCCTAAAGGTGTATAAAGCAACGGAAAGGGATCGGTCCTCTGTCCTTATTCAAATCCTCAATATATTTTATTATTTATTCGCTTTCAAATGCATTCAACAAATTCATGTTGCATACATTGTTTTAGTGATTTCACATTTTCGATACTGATCTTATAGTTGTAGTCGAAGGCAAGTTCATCTAGACCAAATCTCAAGTGAAACATATGCTCAACGAACCGCACCCGCATGACCCCGCCTTGTCTGCCCAACATATCTCATAGTTTCAACAATGTTGCCGTTATCTTTTGAATTATATAGGTTCACGTTTTTTAGGTGTTGATAGACTTGAAAACTGGCTTCAAGTTATCCATGATGTAAACTTGAAGATGAAAAAAGTCGAAAATAAAAAACTAAAATATTACGATATTCAGTCATTATTCCTCGTACCTGAGCATTTCGGTCAGAGCCGGACCTGGCATTAACTCGACTTGAATACGTATCACGGGACTTGGTCTTTAGTGCATCTTTCGATTAAAAATTGCTACGTGTTTTGTTTTTCTTCGGATAATCGCGGAACTTGGCCAATCGGGCTGTTACGATAAGCGAATTCCGTCATCTGATAAGAAGTTAATGTTTAGATTCGTCTTCCGGTCCGGATTTGGTCGATATCTAGCGAATAGCGAAAGTGTAATACCGGCTAGACGAACAGAGCTTTTCTAATGTTTGGAATGAGCATGCTCTGAATTGTGAGTAATCTGAGATTTGTTGTGGATGGGCAAAAATTGTTGTGGTAGGTACTTACAACTGTTTAGACTAGTCAGCAAGTGCTTTTTGGGTTATACTTTTTTCTCCGCCTCGGAAAAATATAAACGAGGTGTCATTCGATTCGGAATAGCGTGTAGATGATTTTTGAATTCAAGAGCCGCTTGCAAAAATTACAAGAGTTGGGGTTTGGTTTTTAGCAAATATCTCACCATTTGATATTTTTCAAATTTGAAAAAATATTCAATAAGAGGAGGAAATTTCCCAAAAAAATATATACCTCCCGGAACTGTAGTACCAATATTTTCCATTTTGAAATACGACCAAAAATGGGGAATCTGGCTTGCGTAAATATTATTTAAACTAATTTAATATGAAAATAAGAATTGAAAAAATTCAGGCATCTACTGGATAGATGAATGAAAAATAATCCGCATCCAAAATATTTGTATCGCTATTTTTCTAGTAATTTTTTTCTTTCTTTGAGCTATATTGATCCATTATTTTACGATCAGAAGCCACATGAAAATGATTCCTAAAAATTTTGATTTCCTATTATTTACAAAATTGTTATAAGCAAATGTGTTGTTTATAAGATGATTTAATTTTTTTAAAACAAGATCTATGATTTAAAAAAATATAATTCTCTAAAAAAATGTTATTGCTTAAAAATGGATTTGTCAATTACATTTCTTTCAACCACCTGTAATTATTATTAAGGAACATTTTTTATTTCAAATTATAATTTATCTTGCTCTCTGATAACTGAAAAAGAAATTATTTTTATTTAAATTTTCATTGTTTATGTAATAAACAATTTGTTATAAACACTTAAATGTTTTCTATATATGAGTTTTCTTATTCTACATAATGAAACAAAAACAACCATCTGTTATGAGAAAAATAATTTATTTATATTTTTTATTGAATTTTAAAGATTCTTCCATCATTCTCTCCTGGTTTTTTATGTTTAAATTTATCATGAGTTATAAAATAATAAAATAACATTTAAATATATAAAACCACAGAAAAACATGTAAACAATATACCATAATAAAATAGAAATGAAGCATAGAATAAAACTAATTATAATCTGAAAGGTGCGATTTAGTGCCTTCCTGTTCATAAAAGAGAACATAGGCATCTCCGCTCACGATGGATCTGGATCTGGAAGTGTGTCATCACAAATGTCATTCTTGTCAAAAACTGATTCCAAACAAAGAATTTCAGGTGACTCCTCTGTCGATGATTTGCTGTTTGGATGTTTGGATTTTGTTTTCTCAGTCAAAAGAAGTTGAAAAATCTTTATGGAAACAATATCGTACAAGCTGATTTAAATTCGAAGGTGGTTTGTTTGGAACCAGTTTTTGACAAGAATGACATTAGTGACGTCATCACTTTCCTCGTCTATTGGGGTCACATGTTTGTCATTATATTCGTGCCACGTAATCGCATATGGATGTCTACAGTAGGCTGTGTAGTGTCCGCTGTAGGTAGTCCCACTATGATTAGACAATGCATAGAGACTATAGCGACAGGGGGCTACTTTTTCATCAGCATAATTACTCATGTCCAATCCCTCTAAAGGAAAATCAATGGTGACATTCAATTTCACTTGGAATCTTTCTGTTGAAGAAAACCGTTTCAAATGGATTATTAAAATTTTCGGGAATTTATGAATTGAAAGAGATTTTGAACACTTCCTTCTCTCTTTGCACTTCGCATATGTCGGCTTCTCGTCCCTTTTATTTTTTAATTAAGATTCTATGAAAAACCCTAAGACTTAATTTATTATTTATCAATTAAAAACAAATTAAGCCCAAAATTCAAGCTTTTACCCAAATATTTATTTAATTTATATCGTTTAATTATAAAAAAAACTTTCAACAAGAATCTCTCCTGAGACTTTAAAAAAATAGCTGCAAAAAGGAAAAAATCTCAGATTTGTTATTTAACAAATATCGCACTCGTATGTTCATGTTCAAGTCGGAAAAAATTGTTAATTAACGAATGCATAATTAACAGAAAAATCGCGGTAAAAATAGTTCGACCGCGGATTATTGTTCATTCATGTATCCAGTAAATGCCTGATTTTTTTCAATTCTAAATTTTCATATTTAATGAGTTTAAATAATATTTATTCGTTAAAGGTCCAAAGTGGGAGGGGCTTACGCAATCCAGAGTCCCCAGTATGGCTCAGAAACCTCTGAGTCTATCCTTCCACCAAAGCTAAGCAATTTTTAAGAATCATTATGATGATGGACACCAGTGAAAATATACAATTACCTCATAATGGAAGAGAGAGAGATAGTAAGGAGGAGGGAGAAAGGGAGAAAAGAAGTGGCATAAAAACATACAAAGTTTTATTCCTCATTTTCAGAGATAAACATATTGTAGGTGGGAGAATTTTCACCCACGTGATGTATCCAATTATTCTGCATACCTACCAAATAGATTCTGCTTGAATTGGGCTTTGAAAGCATTTGGAGTCATATCGAAACTAGAGAATTGAAGTTTAGTTAGCTCATTTACTATTATAATAGCACTTATTTAGGAAAACATCTCTTGAATACTTCTTCATGGTGAGAGGGTGTGGTGAGGATAATTTGGCGTCTGATATTCAAATTATGACCATCGGTACAATATCTTAATTTTTCGTGTAAGTAAGGGGGACACTCGAATTTTGATAATTTGAAACAGAAGCACGCAAAATGTCATTACCGGCGTTTACACATATCAAGCCAATTCAATTAATTTGTGAAAAATCCTGTTACTGCGCTTTATGCCATGTATAAGTCGGAGACACGAGTTTTGTAATTTATGCGTATACGTTTTATATCCACATTATCAAGACCGCGTCCACATATCTTACAACCCTTTCCATAGACGCTCAAAATAAAATTAATAATTTTTACAACTTAACCAATCAATAATAATAATGGTCAAAAAACTTTATTCCACATTCATTCTTTATTAAAACTCCTTCTCTATGATGACATTGCCATTTTGCAGTTTGTTTGTTCCCTTCCCTTCTAACTCCTCCCTTCAATTCAGTGAACATGAAATCTTTTTCACTTTAAATTTGACTTTAACACTGGGTTTTGTTTCTTCGAAGCTTGGGTTTGCGCATACACTGGGACATGTCCTCATTAGACTTTCAGTTTGTCATCTTTCCGCACAGGTTTCTGATAAACAGAACCACAGATATATTCACACTTACAATTTGAAAATTTCTTAAACATTTTTGGTTACTTTTGCTCTTCTTTTGTGGGATACAGCTGAGCTTGGATTTTCCAATTGGCATAACTAAAAACAATAATAATTACATTTCGAAGAAAAAATTTCTCACTTTATCTTGATAGGGTTTCTTTGGTTTGTCTGGCTGTAGATCTGATTATTGGAAGTTCTCATTAGACTGATATTTTCAGATTCTTGGCTAGGCTGCCATAAAACCCATTCCTGGATTGCGTCATTATTTAATGATTAATCCCTGTTCTTGATTTCTATCGTTTTTGATACCATGTCAAATTTTATTTGTCACTGTCAACCTGTCACCTAATGTCAAATTTCACTTTATTTCATAGGACTTTATTCGAATAGACATATTCTGATAAAATTGTTGTATCCAGAATTATCCTGGTCTAGGTTTTAATCTGTAATTGTTTATAATGTACTAATTTTTAAATACCTCATATCGTCCTTCGGACGCGTGTTTTTATGTTTTCTTGGCTCTTGTGATGAGTAACATCAATTTTTATAACTTCAAATTTCATTTTTCTAATTCAGCATTTCAATTCAAACCTTTTTCATTAATTACTTCATAATTTCAATAATGTTCAATAATGTTTCTAATTGTTCAACATTCATTTCAGATCTTTACAACTTAATTTCAAAAAATAATATGTCAACGTTCCATACAGAAATATATCCTAGCTGAAATTCTAAAAAGTCGTTGAAAGGTAATTGAAAAGTGCCAAGTGCCAGGTAGTTCGATATCAAAATTTCAATATTTCAACACCTTGGAAAGATCTTGTACCTTCAGCGAGTTCCAATTCCATTTTAATTTAAAATTCAGCGCTACGAAGGGAATGTGTGCATATTATCAATAAATATTCATTACGTAGTTCTGGAGTTTATTTGCAGAAGTTCAATGTTTGATCGAACATTCCGATCGGTCCGCTCCATTCGGCAACGTGATTGATTTTTTTTAATATTCCGTTTCGAACAAAACTCATAAATGAAACATGTAGCGAACGAACGCGCGAAATGTAACTAAAAATAGCACGTTTTGTTGCAGTGGATCGATTTGTAAAACCGGTCAGACGAACTCTTGGGATTAAACTCGGCTGAGAGTATTGATACGGTTCGGATCAGAGGATAACTGAAAGGATGGTTCGTCGGACTACCGTCAAAGTACGGTAATAGCAGATCGAACACTCGCAGTGTGCCAGTGGGAGTACCACACGGTTCAATAATGGGACCCATTCAGTTTTTTATTTTCTCAAATGATGTCGTATAATCATGTCCTTGAGGTTTTATATGCAGATGGCACTACTTTCGTATCATTAGCAAAACATGTGTCATAACTACTAGCTGATGCTAACATAGCAAATCACAAATTATGACCTTTTTACCAAAAAATACTGAATTCGATTTCTGTTATCTAGTTAAAATGAACAGACTGACTATTTCAAATTTTTAGGTCTCATTATGGACTCTAAAGTCAAATTTATGCAACATTTCGTTATCATACTCATAATCACTATTATGGTCCTAGTCTTAGTCGTTGTCTTGAGAAATTTTCATATTTATGCATCACAGTCATTAGCTTGATAATTATATATTGACAGCTTACAATACTGTCATTAGTGTCCTTTTATCCCTAAGGTGGGGACATTTTCCAATCAATTCAATAAGAGTACCATTTTCCTGGCAAATTTTGTTTTTCGAAACACAATAAACAATAACAAATCAAAACAATTAATTATTTTTGTCATTTGTCAAATAGGTATAGACGTACATGCGCTTTGTGCATGTCGGCCTTATCAAGAGCATAAAAAAGTGCAAGTGAGATATAACTGGGTGGGTGAAAAACTTACAGTCTAACTTCACCAAAATAATCTTTATTGTTGTTAGGTTAGGACCTGCTAATTATAATTTTAGTTTTAATACTTTTGAAATTTTCTAAACTAATTCAATTTTTCCACCATGAAATGGTATGTAGTAGAATTTATTATGTTACTCTCAATTCTATTGTATGTAAGTCTTTTTCCTCAGATCTCTATGTAACCTACCCCTCTTATTCACTGAAGATGAAGGATTAATCCTTTGAAATATATGTCTGTGTGTCTCTGGACAACAATAAAGATTATTTTGGTGGAGTTAGACTGTAAGTTTTTCACCCACCCAGTTAAAATCCTTATTATTATGATTGAGACTAAACTGAAGAAATGGACCTTTACACTTACGGAAAATAAATTACAAAACTCGTTTAAATCGATAGTTGTTAGTCTGAAAAGTCCATTTAACAAAAAGTTCCATTATTTTTCTTTCATTTTGAAAAAATATCACATTTGAAAGTGTGCCGCTGATGTCACGTTCATCGGAAATATCTCCCACCATAATCCACGTTCCGAAACAGGCAATACCGTTCTCCTTGAAAATATAACTTCTAGCATGATATATGCCGTTGAGATATAATCAATACATTATTACTTGATCAACTCATAGATAAAAATCCACATATTAGCTATTTTTTATTGTATTTGTAACTTTCAAATTTTCTGAACAGACCATCCTTTTGATGAAGAACGAGCATTGACAACACAGCAGATCGTAATGGCAGTTCTCAACTGTCAAAAGTTAAATGGAGATGTGTGGTTAATGTTTATTTTATTTACATTCAACAATCAACATTCAACTGATAAATTCGATAATAGTGTAGTGACGTGTAATCATAAACGATTTGGTGTGAATTTATATGTGTAATTGTGTATTAAAAATATGGAACAAGGCTTCGTGAAGGGAAGTTCGGATAATTTACCGAGGTACAAGCACCTTTTCGACATGTTCAGTTATTGCAGGGATACAGGTACTGGAGATACAGGAATTAATAACAAATTTTAGAACACAAACAACAAAAGCCCTCAAAACTTAGAAAACCGCATTAACCTCAAAAAATAAATTAAGGTAGTGTTCGTTGAAGTTTAGATCTGATGGAACTGCTTACTTGTATCAAATGGGTAGGCAAATGAGTTAGACAGAGACAAACTATTCTTATTGATCGCACCGTGAAACAGACGAAAGAACCCATCTGGTATCAAATGACAACTGTCATACGACACATTATATTTGAATGAGAATTTAGTGTACAACTTTAACAACGTTGCCAAGTTTAGTTTTGATGAACGTGGCGTCACGAAACCACTTTTCTTCTGATTATAGATAAACTAGCAGTCAGAAAAAAAAAATCCCGAGTGATATTAGCATATTTACTTTCTAATTTCAGTGTTACTTCATATCTCTTGGAAAGGTCCATTGCATAAAACTGAAAATGTACAGTTTTAATTTGATTTTATGATTAATACAGTGACTATGATTAGGAATATGATAATGACAATATCGCAACCTCTATTGTGATGATAATAAAGTTTTCCTTTATTTGACATATATTCAATACGTCCTTTACAATTTTCTTTTATCAAAATACTGTCATCCCGTATTTAATATCATTAAAGGAAAATAAACTTTTATTTAAGTCGTCTTTATTCTGAGATATCTGCCAAATTTTTGTGAATCAGAATATTGCAGTGAACATCGAATCATAGTAGAAGCTTTTGTGTGAGAAAATTGTGAGTTCAAATTAGGTAATCACGAGGAAAAAATATAAAAAAACGTTCAAGATTCACGTATGAGGACAATATTATTCTTCTCCAAGTAGTGCCTCGTAAGCATATTGCAAACGGATGCGCTGTTTGGGAAGGAGTGAAAAATATTATGCTGCAGTTGTTTCAAAATTAATTTTCTTTGTAAACTATGCGGCTGCACATACAAAAAATATTAGACAAATGATGTTGATTGGGATGAATAGATGAAAATATTTGAAATTTGACCTACTTGTCAAAATGAAGTTTAACTAAAAGCATATAAAAAGAAGGTTGTTGCAATAACACCATCACGAAACAGAATTACTTATCACAATACAGGATACTTTAATTGAAGTTTCTTGTAATTAATTTAACTTATTTCAGTTTGCAATAATTCTCTAATGCAGGGTTCGAAAATATCATGATATTTATATAAATATCATATCATATGATATATATCCGATATATATCATATTTAAAATTTAATTATTTAATCAAAAAACATCATTGTTTCTAGCACAAACTATTGTTTAACACAAATACATTAACAAAAACCTATATTCTAAACAACAAAACGGTTTATTCTAACTCTAATCAAAAAGAAAAAACAAAAACAATTGATAAAATAAACATATTTTAACATTATTTTATTATTTCAACACAAACACACAACTAAAAACCTTTTCCAAACAGCAAAACCTTTTTCTAACATTGATAACTCTAATTAAAAAGAAAAAAACTAAAAACAAATAGATTTTAAATTTTAAATAACATTATTAACATTATTATATCAACATTGATATTGGTATATCCTCATCAGATGAAATATTAATATCAATATCATTCCTATTATTGACAATTAGGTCAGAATCTTCAGATATGGCTGGTTTCCATGCCCAGTCAAGGTTGGTTTTCTTTTTATCTATATTTTGATTCATACACTTGAACATAAAAACCAGTCTACTGGCTTTTTGGTTACCCAAGCGATTTCGTAAATCCGATTGAACCAAACCGAAAGAAGAAAAAAATGTCCTTTCAAGATATTTTCGGATGTTTAGAATGATGGAAAATATTTTTAATTTAATTAATAAAATTATCGAATATATCAGATATATATCAAGTAATAAATATCATGATATATATCGTGATATATATCATGATATATATCACTGGATATATATCACTGGATATATATCCTCCGAACCCTGCTATGCTAATGATGCATAAATTGGTCCTAAGTTGACATGAAAAAATCATTTCCATCATGTTAAAAATGAATTGTCTCCTATGAGTCTTCTATTTTGATATCTGTTTATGAATTAAAATTGTAGAGATGATTTTGTGATACATCTTCTCGATTCGTCTATAAAATAACACTCCGCTTTGAGCTGAAATGAATTTCTATCAGAGTTATATGAGATTTTAGTAATTTTTTGAATTTATATGGATCATTTGTGCCTTTGATGTTGTGTGGAACATGTTGGATCTAAGAATGACTAAGCGCGTTGTCCAATTGCTTCAGTGGTATAAGCTATGGCTGCTTTTGTCGAGTGTTATGAGAATGTTTGGGATATGAGAATTTTTTGTTTTGTGATATCTCCAACAGCTGTGAAATAATATAGTTGACGTACATATCGAACACCACGCTTTGCCTTAAAAATTCATTTGATACAATTATCTTTTTTTCTTGTTCATGGTTTGAAGGCGATATTTCAGTGATATCTGAAGTCGATACAAATGACTATTCAAGATACTTCCCCAAACCACCAAACCGTATCTTATGTGTATTTCGATCAGAACATAGTACAAGGTTTTTAACTGTGATATTGTTAGTGTTTTACTTAAGTATTCCACTTTGTCTGCAGGTCAAAATATATTCCTATGTAGTTAATTTCCATTTTGATGTAGTATATCTGATTGCAATCAAGGATAGAGAGTGTAATTGTGGTAATATTACAACAGGACGTTAGGTGGTCTATTATTTCGATGTTTTGTGTTAGTAATTTATATTTCAATCATTTGTGAATTTCTGTAAAGTCCGATTCAGCCTTTTGTTTAAGTTTTGGTCACGTGTCTGCAGAATAGAGGACAACCGTATCATCAGCAAATCCGACAATGGAACCATTCGACACTATAGATAACAAATTATTAACATACATATTAAATAGTATTGGGCCTAGGAAACTACCTTGAGGAACCTCATATTGAATTAGGAGGATGCCAATGTTTGTGGTTTCTATACTTCCAATTTGATTTCTTTTTTGTACACTCAAATGCAAAAAAACGCAACAAGTTAATATTTGGTAAATTTTGAGGTCTCACAGTTTTTTTTATTTTTAGTCCGATTTTCAGAATTTTTTCAGCAAACTGTAGATAAAATTATTAATTTTACCTTGCACATTCAATCTTTTGTTAAATACTGGCGTATCAGTCAGTATACAGGGTTAATTAGGAGTTTGTTGTTAAACCCTAATTTTAAAACATCCTGTGGAAGAATTTCGTTGTCAAATTCTTTCAAAATACCAACTTTTGTTAAGAACCATTCCTTTCCAACATATCGTTTTTTGGTTCATGCCTTTAAGTGCACTAGTTCATTTTTAAGAGAGAAATGAACTTGTCATCAACGCTTTACTTTAAGAAATGTGATGTTTTGAAGAGGTGGCGTTGCTCGTTGTTGCCCTACTGTCAGTTTGACAGTGAGAGACCTATGAGAACTCTAACCATGGTTTTAAGTGCGGAAAATTGCGCAAAAGCTGTTGCTCTTGTTGAAGATGGACGTAACTATGAATATGTTGCAAGAATACTTCATGTTCATCGCTCTACCATCAAAAGAGTAGTCGAATGTTTTAGATAAACTGGCAGAAATAAGCGTAGGGCAGGTAGTGGCAGAAAACGGAAAACGACTGCTATTGATAACAGATTTCTTCACGTGAATACTCTGCAGGATCGCCAGTTAACATCAGTGCAGTGTAGACATCAACTTCAAGAGGTCCAAGATACAAATGTTAGCAGGTGGACAGTTCGCCGAAGATTGAAGGAGTTTGGTTTGAAATCTTGCAGACCAGCAGCTGGACCCAAATTACTTCGGCGTCACCAAGTAGCTAGACTGCAATTTGCTACTGAACATTTACAGTGGAACTTAGGGCAATGGAACAATGTTCTTTTCACTGACGAATCCAGATTCTGCTTACATTCTCCAGATGGACGAAAAAGAGTATGGAGAAGGAAAGGAGAAAGATTTGCAGTGCACGTTCAGTCCCCGTCTGAGTTAAGGAGGAGGTTCAGTAATGGTTTGGGCAGGAATATCTCGGGAGGCCTGCACTGAGTTGGTGGTCATCGATGGATCCTTGACGGCCCACCGATATATTGAGGAGATATTGAGCAATTACGTTATTCCTTTTAGTGGATTTATCGGAGATGACTTTATCCTGATGCAGGATAATGCGCGGCCACATACAGCAAGGCGTATTACACAGTACCTCGCGGAAGTAGGTGTTAGAAAAATGAACTGTACAGCATGTTCGCCTGATCTCAACCCCATAGAGCATGTGTGGGACATGCTTGGTAGGCGAGTCAGAGATCGCAAAGTAGCTCCGGCTACGATAAATGAGCTTCTTTTAGCAATTCAGGAGAAATGGCAAAATATTCCTCAAGATGCTATTCGTAACCTAATTGACAGTGTGAACCAACGTATGCAGGCAGTAATAAGAGCTAGAGGTGATAATACAAAATAGCTGAATCTGTTGTAAAAAGTACGTTTCTCCAGGTTATTTAAGTTACAGTTGAATTGGTTTGTTTTGAAGTTTAGTTTTTAATTTGAATTGAATAGTTTGCATAAGTAAATTTTGCAATAATTGCTTATTATTATAACTGAACAATATATTGTTGCCTTCTCATTGCTAGACTCATAAACTGAGATGTGTAACTGATAATGGCACAATGAGCAAAGCCATCTCGTCAAAAAATAACATTTCTTAAAATTGGGTAAAACTGTTGTTTGGAGTTCATTTATCTCTTAAAAATTAACTGGTGCACTTAAAGGCATGATCCAAAAAAACAAAATGTTGGAAAGGAATTATTAACAAAAATTGGTATTTTGAAAGAATTTGACCACGAAATTCTTCCACAGGATGTTTTAAAATTAGGGTTTAACAACAAACTTCTAATTAACCCTGTATACTGACTGATAAGCCAGCATTTAACAAAAGATTGAATGTGCAAGGTAAAATTAATAATTTTATCTACAGTTTGCTGAAAAAATTTTGAAAATCGGACTAAAAATAAAAAAACTGTGGGACCTCAAATTTTTTTGCATTTGAGTGTAGATAGTTTTTGAAGAGGTTGCGTCCTATTCCACGAAATCAAATATCTTTCTAATTGTAATGAATGTGACTCACTGTGTCGAACGCATTTGATAAGTCAATAAATACTCCCAGGCTGGGTTACCCGCATCTATTCCATTAAAAATTTTCTGTCAAGAGGTAGATTGCATGAAAACTTTGGTTTGAATTCGAACGGATTTTCTGAGATTATACTATATTTTTGAAGGTAAGAATTCAAGCGATTTGCTATGGCCGTTCAAGATAGGTTGGTAATTTGTATGAACAGTTTCGTCACCTTTTTTGAAGATAGGCATGACAACTCTTTTTTTCAAGACATTCTTACATTTGTTAAAAATATGTAAACCAAAGGTTCTCATAGGTATTTTTTATACTGTGTCTTCAAGTTCTGGTTTCCCAGATATCTTTTCACAGATTCAAAAACCTTGTTTTTTGTGTCTATTGATTCGATGATACCGAAGGTGAGATTTCTTATGTTTTCGGTTTGTTCTAAAAGTGCTTGTAGACTGCTTTATATTTACTGAGATTATGTCCAAAAATATTTTTGTTACATCATCTATACATTCAGCTGAAAAAACTGCATTCCACGCTATAAGTAATTATGTTTCTGTCCTAGACATTCTCACCACTTTTATAAAAATAATTATCTGGAAGTAGGATATAGAAAAGTCTTTAACATGATTAACGAAAAAGTTGTCCGGGTCTGCGTTTGATTAATGAAACAGTAATCATGGTCCAATAGCTCGTTTGCTAAATAGTAGTTATAACAATGAACAGAAATGAAGAGTATGAAAGAAACGTGTGAATCAGGACGACACTCTATTATCGTGTGAAATGTAGAGTAAAAAGTGGTTTGATGAATGGCGTGTGTACGTTTAAGTTCCCTGGTTTTTCTGTTATAAATAATAATGGTCGGAAAGCATACTGACTTTGGCGTGATTTAGTTGAATATTGGATGATACCAAATGCATGGATTGAGGTGTAATTTGGAAAAGTTCAGCAGAAAAGCATCTTGTGTATAAATTGAAATAACATTGATATTGAGGTCTAATGGAAAATTCGATAACTTGTCGAGTAGTTACAAATATAAAAACAGTAATGGTTCTACAGATCTTGTACTGTAACTTCAATTATAGGAGTGATTATCGAAAACACGAGGATCTCCTTAAACACATCATAGTTCGCAGTGGCATTATATCAAATTCAATCAAGAGAGGACTGTAATGATTACTGTATACCACACATTTAGATGAAATGTGATTGCTTTTTATGACATCTGAATGAACGTGTGGTTTCTTATTTTCCTCGCACGCATTTTAAATTGAAAAATGTAATTTTCTTGCAATTGTGCGAAAAAAATCACTTTCCTGCACACTACGGGAGAGTGAAATTGTGCATATTTGAAAGGCGTTTTTTCAATTTAATCTTTGAAATTATCACTAATTTGGGTGCTTATAATTATTCAATACCTATATATATATATATATATATATATATATATATATATATATATATATATGTTCCAGTGACTGTAAAACAGTCGAAAACAATCCTTTAGGAACTCACTATACATTTGTATAGATTGTATGGCATATGTCCGACAGAAAACAACTACTTCTCTGGCTAATACCTCGACAGATATTGAATTATATCTGTCAGACATGTGCAAAGATCCTTACTTTGAAGGAACAACTTTGCAAGAGCTCTCAGAGACAGACAGCAGGACACCGCCTGATCCAAACAAGGAACCAACTGCAGACCGGTTTCGGGATGAAGTCCCTCATCAGTGCAGTCCTGGTTATCACGGTTGTATACACGCGGGGGCCCGGTGCCCGTCATCGTTCGCCGGGATGAACACTGCAACATTGTTTTACAGTCACTGGAACATTTATTGCTCCTTGAAACAAGTATTCAGCATATATATATATATATATATATATATATATATATATATATATATATCTATATATATGTAAAACTGGAAGTTCGGGTTGCACCGCGTCTAGAATTTATTGAAATTCGACGTTTCGGCTCCGATTTTGGAGCCATTTTCAAGAAAAAGAAATAAGGATAAATTGATCGAAAGGGGGGGGGGGTGAGGGTAGATTCTACACTGAGGTCTCAATCTGCCTACTCCTCAGGTATCATCAGGATTTTGTGACTTGACACCGGGGTCTCAATCTGCCTACTCCCCAGGTCTTGCCACTTGTTCTCTCTAAGGTCTCAATCTGCCTACTCCGTCGAGAGAACTTATATATATATATATATATATATATATATATATATATATATATATATATAATGTTTGTCCATTTTTTAGTATCCATACCAATGAAGTCTTCCATTTCGATACTCGGTATTGCTATAGTTACCTTTCATGGGAAAGCCATGTGAGATCAATAAATTACCAAAAGTTCCTCTAAAATACATGGATTTCTGTTTCGTGTCAATAGCTATTTCACTTCCTGCCAGTGGATCATGATTTATAAGGCACAGATCCGACCTGTCCTGGAATACTGTTCTCATATATGGAGTGCAGCCTCTAAATACACACTGAAACTGTCTCGCTCACTCATCTGGAACGGCAGAGAGGTTGGCGATCTGACTCTGTTTTATCGATATTTTCATGGACGATGCTTTTCTGAAATATCATCAATTGTTCCCATCGAGACTGACCCGTCGAGATCATTCTTCACATCCCTTTGTCTGCACTTTGGAGACAGGGCTCGTTCTTTCAACGAACAGAAAAGTTTTGGAACTCACTGTCTCTGGAGGCGTTCCATGAGGCATAAAGCTTGCAGGAATTCAAAAAAGTTTAAAATGTCTTCTAAAAAAGAACTATGTCAGTTCACCTTTTGACGATAAAACTTCAGAAGGTATAAACAATGGTATGCTGGTATACAGTAAGCCGCGCATTCGACACAGTTGATCACGGCCTGTTGGAAAATAAACTTTACCAAATCGGAGTAAGAGGTCCATGTTTAGAATGGTTACTTTCATACTTATCTGACAGAAATCAACAGGTCGAGATCAATGGTGTAAGATCGGATCCTATGAAAACACACACTGGTACCCCACAGGGATCATGTATGTCCCCTACCCTGTTCAATATATTTATAACAGACCTTCCAAGTAAGTGGATCCTCGATTATTTATGCGGAAAACACAAACTTGATTATCAGCGGAAAATCCGATCAAGAAATACAGGATAAGTCGCACAAATCAATCAAAATGGTGTTCGGAAAATATGATAAGCCTGAACACCGACAAATCTGTAGCTGTTCAATTTTATACAAAAAATATCGATGTAAACCATAGCTTACTTCTTCATACAGACGGAAAATCATTAGAGAACTCGGCCTGTACGAAATTTTTATGGATCTACCTAGACCAAAAACTAACTTGGAACAACCACATAGATAAAACAGTAGCAAAATTGAGTTCTTATTGTTTTGTGATAAGAAACTTACATAATACAGTATCAATTGAAGTCCTCAAATTACTATACTTTGGACTCATACACTCTGTACTTTCATATGGTATTGTATTCTGGGGACAAGCTCATAACTCGGGCCAATTATTAGTTACGTTGCATACTGAAATTATCTAGATCAACATCATGTAAAAATCATTTCGTTAACCTGGTCTTATTGACACTACCATGCCTATATATTTATTCAGTTATTATGTATATAAAAAATAAGAATAAACCACTCTTAGCGAGGAAGGATATCCATGATCACCACACTCGTAATAAGGAAAAAATTGAACTGCCATTCTCCAGACTGTCAATTGGACAAGAAAACCCCAATTATATCGGGATTAAATGCTACAACAAAATATGTACCATGAAAGAATATATTTGCTTCAACACCACCCAACTCAAACATAATCTAAAAGCATTTTTGAAACAGAAAAGTTACTATTCAGTGCAGGAATTCATGGATGATAACCTTATTGAATAACTCTCGACCCATCACAGTTTTTAATTTATTTTAAAATGTTAGTGTGTACCAAAATTTTTTATTTAATATTCTCTCAGATCTCTTAGACGTTAAGTTTTGCATTAGCTGAATATTGTATTCATTACAATTTTACAACCAAGTTTTAATATAATTTTTATTTTGTACCTAGTCTATAAGCTGTTAGATAATGTACTGACCATCAATATTTTGTCGATTCCCATTATGTGCTGTACCTGTATTGTAACATTCAGAGGAAAATAATTTATCTATCTATCTATCTATCAAGATAAGTTTGTCCACCACGGGGATATCTGAACCGGTCATACATACAGTTTTGGTTAAATGGGACAAAAATTGCGTAACAGAGGGGAAATCTAAAAGGAAGTCTGAAATGTCCAAAAATATTTTAGATTTTCAAGTTATTTTGGAAAAACTGAATTTTTATTTTATCGTCACAGTTGGAACAAAAAAAAATTCTTCACAGAAACTTTTTATAATATTTCTTTATCGAACAATCACCATCAACTTACGGAAGATCAACAATTGGAGAAAATCCTCATATGATTCATGAACTTAATGAAGCTGATTTCGATTGTAGTCGAGGGTTTTTAGAGTGGCCAGCTAGATCTCCTGATCTAACCCCACTAGTTTTTTTTGTGGAGATACCTTAAGTCAAAAGTTTACGTTAGCAGACCTACTATTACATTATTATGAATAATGAAATACTTATCTTTTTTTCTCGAACATACGGTTTTGTAACATAAGAAAAGAAAAAATATGACATCCATACACAGAAGAATACGTTCTTTTTGAAGCTGGTGTCAAAATAGGGTAATGCCATTAAAAAAAATTATAATGACGTCATAACTTGATCAGTGATGTATGGAGATTGTATGGAGATCTTCCTTTAAGAGTTAATTTCTGCCAGTGGTACCTTAATAGGCTAGTAGTAAACCCTAATTCTGACGATAAATTCCTTTTTACCGACACGAAGCAAATAAAATTATTAATTTTCAAAACAACCACATATGGGCCGAAGAAAAAATCCACACGGAATTGTAGAAACGTATTTTCAAGAACGGTTCTCATTAAATGTATGGGGTGGTATAGATTGGGATGATTTGATTGGTCCTTTCTCTTTGCCTGGTCGACTTACTGGTCACTCATACAAGATTGGAGTTTTGTGATGTGACGGTAGGTCGTACCGCCCATCGTAACCCACTACGCCCCGACACCGCTCACGGCACCTACCTTACGGTCTATCCGTAGCGCGGCTGCGGACGCAATGGGGATTTGGATACGCCAGATCAGCGCGCTTAGGCTGTGCAACGACACAGTCAAGCTACCATTTGCATATTACCAATGGTGAGGCCGTATACTGAAGTATACTACTGGCTCTGCAGTGTCAGTGCCCGAGTAAATTTAGCGTTGCTCACACGCCGAGATGGGCTTTGCCTCCCACACCAACTCTAAGGGTGAGGGCATTGACCACCTCTACCGAATTACGGTATTGTTTTCCATTGTCCTATCCAGCGAAACCCCCGCCCCCTAGAGGCCAACACCTTATGGAAGGGCATCAAGTTACCTTGATGGGGCTCCCCTTCCCCCTAGGTACCCATGTTAGTCAGATTCCTCCGACAACGTTGATGGGTCACCGTCTGCAGTCATTTTTACCCATACTGCATACCCATGTCAGACTGGATCCCTCCAGCCTACGTTAGATGGGTAACCGTTCGTGACTTTTCAGCCGCTACCATGTTGACTGGACGAGGACCCACGGCTTTCAACCAATGGTGTTTGGAATCACCGTGGGCACTCCTCGCCCGACGCCGAGGGCACATGGTGGACCCCCGGCCCAGGTCACTCATACAGGCATTTTTTGCAACACGAATTGCCTTCATTACTTGAAGGCTTGCCTCTTTTGCTCAGAAACAAATGTGGTATATGCACGATGGCGCCTCAGTAAATTTTTCTGTTTTGACTTGGTAATATTTGAATGAAGTGTGTTTGAGAGAAAGTGGATAGGATGGAGTGGACCTCAGTTGTGCCCCCTAGGTCCCCTAACCTACATAGCCTAGATTTTTTTCCTTAGGGGGCATCTCAAATCTCTAGTGTATACAACACCAATACATACCATTGATGACTTACGAAATGGAATATTAAATTAATTTGAAAAAGTAAGAAATACTCCGGGGGTATTTGACAGAGTATACGGGCACTTTCAACAATTGTTACAACGTATTTTCCTTGTTATAGCTTCTATCAAGATATTTTGTATAATAAATCGTTGTTGCAAAAACCTTTTGCTTCAACTTTTAGCAGACAGCGGCGAATAAATTAAATTTTTCTACATTCATGCAAAAAGCAAAACTTTATTGAACTATATTCAGTGGAAAAAGAAGTTCTTTATTGCACTAGTACAATAACGTTTTTATTGCACTCATCTGTCATTCTACTTCAACGTGCTGTCATCATGACAAACATAAACGTTTAAACCTTCTACATATTTAGCAGATATTCTGTGAGATTGGCAATAGGTACTTCACTACGAAATATTCATATTGAAAATTGCACCAATTGTTCATTCACTTTCAACATTGAGGGTAAAAATAAAGTTTGAGTTAAATTGTTCGTAACGTATTAGTTCATGTTTCAATGCAAATCGATTTTAATAATAAAGTATTCAAGTTGCGCTTTTCATTTTCCTACACCTAGTGCCGCACCTCAATAAATCATTTTTTGCCTTTTGCATGAACGTAGAAAAAATGTTGTATGCAACTCGTGCAAAAATTGTTTATTGCACTCGACGTGTTGTCCAACTCGGCCTAACGGCCTCGTCGGACAATTTCACGTCGAGTGCAATAAACATTCACTTTTTGCACTTGTTGCATAAATAACTATTTAGCGAAATACAAAAAATTATTTTTATTTTTTTCTTTCTTGATAACAGTCTTAGATACGTAAAAACTACAAGAAACAAAAAAGTTTGCGAACAAACTTAAAATTCGATTTTGTATTTTAGAGTTTACTAATGGCGCATTGCAAAAAAGTTCAGGGGGATAACAGAGGGCATGACCCATAAAAAAAATCACCCTGTAGATTTTCACGAACATTTGACATGACCACTGATGTAAGCCCTACAACTTAACCTTCATTTCAAATTTGAGCAACAAATCCCAAAAACTGCAGGATCTATAAAGAAAAACCAAAAAAAAAATCAGGCTGTAGATCAGTAACGAAGCGTTTGCGGGCCTATGTTTATATGAACATTTAGTCGTAAAGTAAGCTGAGGAATTACCCCCTTTCGGATGTACATGATGTTTAGGAACTCCCTGTATAGGACCTAGACTATATAACAGACTATCACTCCAAAAAAAAACAAAAAAACAAAATTAGTTCCTTTAAGTACGAAATTGAAAAAAATATCAATGAAAATAAAATCTACATATGAAAAAAAAATTATAATAAAAAACTAGACTATTCTACATATCTATATTCTCTCATTTACTTTCGAAAATCCAATTTCCACACCTCCATGCCCTAATCAGACTGCATCTCTCCCAGCACTTCTTAAAAAAAAGATAATTTAATTTAATTTTACCATCTTCGTCCAGAAATATGCAAAACAAGCATTAATGCTTAGTCAATTTTTGGAAAGGATTATATTTTGTAAACAATATTAAAATGTTAGAATGAATAAAGTCTGATTTGATTTGGTTCTGCTAGCTTTACGGGGTTGCACTATACTTTAGTGCAACCTTTCAATTAGAACTTTAATTCTTCTAAAACACACTAAGATGAGATGAGAGTAACTTTACTGATTTCAACATCCATAGCAATTTCTTTCCTCGATCTCACAGCCAGAGGATTGATAACATTACAATATTTGATAGACATGAACTGGATTTTCAGTACTGAATACAGGGTCTTTCACGACGAGCGTTCGTTAGGAATATATGGAGAACGATTCAAAATAAAAACTTGATATTTTGTGGTAGTGGGTTTTACAAAATGGCCTTCTCAACAGAAATATTTACAACTTCCGGTCTCTTTCCGTTATACCGGAAGTAGAGGGCAACTTCATTATTTCAAATGGAACACCCTGTATTTTATTACATTTTTTAATTTCTCAGCCCATTTTAGGCCTATTTTGTATAACAATGCCTATACCCAAATTTGTTAGTTTTCGAGATATTGACTTTTTTCTGAAAAATTTGACAGTTACAGCACCACTCCGAAAAAATCATAACCCATAGACAGTAACAGTTGAAAATGTGAAATTTCACAGTATCATACCTTAAGCATCAAGTCATGAACAGGTCCATCGAATTTTCTAAAATAATTTACAGGGTGGTCGAAACTTCCACCTAAAACATAACATCGACAAAACTGATGAAACACGATTTTTTCAAATGGAAACCATACACTATTCTATTATTTTTGGATACTACGAAAAAAAAGATATCAAATTCATGAAGATTGTCCTATACCTAAAATACACCCCTGGCAAGATATATCCGATTTTGGGAAATATTTGAAATGTAAATCATTCGAAGTAACACCAAACCAAGAAAGCTTTATTGAAAACAAATGAACCAATATCTATATAATAGATCTGTCGTTGGTAAAAGGTAACTCAAAATGAAAATGGATGGATTGAAATAAAATACTATCAGAGAGATGAATTATATCTTTGTTTATTGATATCGAATACAGTAATTTTATTTTGTTTATATTTTTTAAGGTTAGACTTTAATTTTAGAATTTAACTTAATTTCTTTAACATGAAATTCTAAGTGACTATTCTGCGTCTTTCAACGAATTTTCTAGATAGGCTGTGAAGTAAGCCAAAACTACAATTTCACTGTCCTCATTGTTTACGAGTGGTTTTTTTTGTTGATGACAGATGAAAAAGATCCGAAATCACGGCAGTTTCTTAGAAGTCTTCTCAGAATATTTTGATTGGGTCTTGGTAGATTTGGAAATCTTTCTGCAAAAACACGACAAGTTCTGTCCATTATCTTATTGCATTCGCCATAAATGATTATTAAATTCAGGAAATCTTCATTAGAATATACCCCAAACGAGATATTTTGCACACAAATAGAAAACTACGAAATACACGTCAATTATATCGCATCAAATTTTGACATACTCGTTGTAACTTCGTTTGTTTTCATAGCTTGCTTGGTTTGGTATTGTTTAGAATGATTTACATTTCAAATATTTCCCAAAATCGGATATATCTTGCCAGGGGTGTATTTTAGGTATTGGACATTCTTCATGAACTTGATATATTTTTTTTCGTAGTATCCAAAAATAATAGAATAGTGTATGGTTTCCAATTGAAAAAATCGTGTTTCATCAGTTTTCTCGATGTTATGTTTTAGGTGAAAATTTCGACCACCCTGTAAATTATTTTCGAAAATTCGATGGACCTGTTCATGACTTGATGCTTAAGGTGTGATTCTGTGGAATTTCACATTTTCAACTATTACTGTAAATGAGTTATGATTTTTTCGGAGTGGTGCTGTAACTGTCAAATTTTTCAGAAAAAAATCAATATCTCGAAAACTACCAAATTTGGGTATAGGCATTATTATACAAAGTGGGCCTATAATGTGCTGAGAAATTAAAAAATGTAATAAAATACAGGGTGTTCCATTTGAAATAAGGAAGTTGCCCTCAACTTCCGATATAACGGAAAGAGACCGGAAGTTGAAAATATTTTAGTTGAGAAGGCCATTTTGTAAAACCCACTACCACAATATTTCAAGTTTTTTTTTTTTTAATCGTTCTCCATATATTCCTAAGAAACGCTCGTCGTGAAAGACCCAGTTTTTATCCAACAACCTCAACAACAAACAACAGTTCCTCGCTAAGCTCCGTCAAATCCGGAACTCCGGAAGTGCCTCGCTGTAGCTTCCCTACCATATCAAACAAACCCATCATGCATCCATTCAAACTCCTACAACCTACACTCACTTCACTTTCCTTCGCGTTCAGTATCTGTTTACCGGTGTCTATGTAGCTCGCATTTTGTTTCGTATTTCGTCGAAGTATCGACATGAACTTTAATTAGATTATTGTGTACTTGTGCGTTTATAAATATACCTGTCTCGATGCCGAAGGGATCCCGTGTCGGAAGTGGGACGGACAGCTGTTATGTCTCGTTGTTTACGAGATCGATTGGTGAACACTCAGTGAACAGTGTTTTAATTTAGTTTATTACTTGCCGATGTGCTCTGTGATTTGTTTGAACAGGCAATGGAGAGCTTGTTTTTCGTGCAAGAGGAAAACAAAGGGCAATAAAAAGGATGGTGGGTGATGGTTTACTGTCTTTTTTAAGTACCTATGGGCTAATCTCTATGTTTATTGTGTGACATAAAGCGTGGTGCCTTGTCAATAATGATACTAATAAACGCCTTTTATTGCCATACGAAAAATAAACTGTATAATGTATGTTAGTCTATATTGGGTAAAACTTCGGTAAAACTACCGATACACATTAAGCATCTGAATCTCAAAAAACATTTTTTTGGAACTTACGTATTTTGACCTGAACAAAAAATTCAAATGAATTTTTTTGCGGAGATACGGGCCTTCTTTTGAATGATAACTGGCATTTTCTAACACACGTTTCTTCTTTGAAAAACACACTCAAATGCCTCCTTATTTTCACCAGCACATTATACACACCCTAATTCACCAGTTTTACACTTTTTTTTCCATTGAGAACCGTTTTTTATCAAGAAATTTTACCTTTTTTTTAACAATAACAAAATCAACAAATTCATGCTGCTTTGTTTAATGAATATCTCAGGATTGTCAGGTTGGTAACTTGAAAATCACTAGCCGCCAACTTTTCAAAACAATGGAATAACGTGAAGGCCAAGCTAATTTTTTTGCGATATTGCCAATGTGATGATTCCAGAAATATTTAATTCACGTATCACATGGAATATTTTAATGAATGAGTATGAAGAATGAGGTGATATAACCACTATATTTTTCCTTCAACACTTTAACTGCACATTTGAAACAATGGTAACTATAATGTTTCTAATTGACCAGCAAATTTTAAAGGACGAGACAGATCACGGACATGTGCGCAAACATACCTAATATGAATACACATGCGCACAAAAAATAAAGAGCACTTTTTACATAAAATAACCTACTTTAGTGACTATTACTTCTCTGTCTGTTTAAAAAATATCTTTTGTGCATTCAAAATATTAATATCAAGAATTTTTTTTTCAATCCAATTATCTCACAACTAAATGGCTTTTTTCATAAAAAAGAGTAGCCAGTCAATGTCTGTCATTGTATCAACAATGAGTCTTAATAACTGTATAAGAGTACAATGCAACGTTGTCAGATTCCCTAAAATCCCTGCATACTGAGTAATGATAAATATGAAATTTTTGTAGTTTTCAGAAGTATTGGCGCTGTAGAGACTGACAATTTTTTTATCAATAATAATAATAGTAAATAATAATAATACTTCCTCATAAACACTCGAAGAGTGTACCATTCTTAGTGAAGATATTTAGCAAGAAATACGCAAGCGAAGCGAGCATGCGCATTCCTATTACTAACTTTGTAATTTATGTAACTTATCCCTTACTTCTTGGTGTAGATATCTAGCAAAAAAGACGCGAGCGAAACGAGCGCGCGCATTCTCATTACTAATTTGTCGATTTCTCTCAACTTTGAGTATAAACTTTCATCCCTCGTTTGTTAGTGAATAACAAAAAAGAAATACGCGAGCGCGCCTTCCTATTGATACTTTGTCGATTGTTCTCAACCTTATGTAGAAACGCTCATTCCCTTTTTGTTGTGAAGATATTCAGCAAGAAAAACGTTAGCGAAAGAAGCGTGCTCGCTTCGCTCGCGTATTTCTTGTCTCGTTCTTCAGTAACAAACGAGAGATGAAAGTTTATGCAGATGTTTTTACGAGAAATCGACAAAGTAGTGATGGGGATGCGCGCGCTCGCCCAACATTTCGCAAATCCGCGCGCGCGGTTTTGCGAATTGTCGTGCGAGCAGGCTCGCTTCGCTCGCATATTTCTGGTCTTGTTCTTCACTAACAAATAATAAGGGATGAAAGTGTTTACTCAAAGTTGACAGAAACTGACAAAGTAGTAATAAGAATGCGCGCGCTCGCTTCGCTCGCGTCTTTCTTGTTAGATATATACAACAAGAAGTAAGGGATAAGTTACAACGTAGTAATAGGAATGCGCGTGCTCGCTTCGCTTGCGTATTTCTTGCAAATATCTTCACTAAGAATGGTACACTCCTCGAGTGTTTATGAGGAAGTATTATCATTATTTACTATTATTATTAAATTTTGAATTGATATAGCCGATACTTGATGAAAATCCATTATACTCGATATAATGAAACTATGGTTCAAATGATTTTCACATAAAGAGGGTTTACAAAACCACGACAATTGTTTCGCTTTACAAAAGCTTCTTCAAGTGGTGAACCACTTAATTCCCGATAGGTACTTTTACATTTCTATTATTTAAATCTAATTTTTCCAGGAAAACAAATTGATTAGTGGTGACGAATTTAATTCGAGTTGGTCATTGAGCAAGTACTGAGAATTTTTCAATTTATTAATCTCCATACTTTCTAAAAGATTTAGCTTCTTACCTTTGTTTTCAACATGAAGGATTTCAAAATCATGGTCGAAGGTATGGTTTTCAATTAATAAATGGTTAGCATACGTGGAATTTGTTTTCCCATTTAAAGCGAAACAATTGTCGTGGTTTTGTAAACCCTCTATATGTGAAAATCATTTGAACCATAGTTTCATTATATCGAGTATTATTATTAATGTTAAAAAAATCGTCAGTCTCTAGGGCGCCTATACTTCTGAAAACTATTCACTACAAAAATTTCATATTTATCATTATTCAGTATGTAGGAATTTTAGGGAATCTGACAACGTTGCATTGTACTCCTATACAGTTATTAAGACTCATTGTTGGTTCAATGAAATACATTGATGATACTGGCTACTCTTTGTCATGAAAGAAGCCATTTAGTTGTGAGATAACTGGATTGAGAAAAATTTCTTGATATTAATATTTTGAATGCACAAAAGATATTTTTTAAACAGACAGAGCATGTAGGAGACATTTTTTGCGAAGAAATAATTACTTAAAAAACGTGTCGGATCACAAACTTTCATTTTGGTATGTGCGCAAATAGATAGAGAAAAACGCAACGTAATCGAATTGTAGGTATAGTCGGGTTAGGTAATAGTCACTAAAGTAGGTTATATTATGTGCTCTTTGTTGTTTGTGCGCATGTGCATTCATATTAGGTATGTTTGCGCACATGTCCGTGATCTGTCTCGTCCTTGCTGGTCAATTGGAAACATATTTACCACTGTTTCAACTGTGCAGTTAAAGTGATGGGAAAATGTAGTGGTTATATCAACTCATTTTTCATACTCATTCATTAAAATATTCCATGTGATACGTGAATCAAATATTTCTGGAATCACATTGGCAATGTCGCAAAATTAGCTTCGCCTTCACGTTATTCCATTGTTTTGAAAAGTTGGCGGCTAGAGATTTTCAAGTTACCAACCTGACAATCCTGACATGACAGATATTCACAAACAAAGCAGCTTGAATTTGTTGATTTTGTTATTGTTAAAAAAAGGTGAAATTTCTTGATAAAAAAAAGTGTAAAACTGGTAAATTAGGGTGTGTATAATGTGCTGGTGAAAATAAGGGGGCATTTGAGTGCATTTTTCAAAGAAGAAACGTGTGCTAGAAAATTCCAGTTATCATTCAAAAAAGGCCCGTATCTCCGAAATTACTCGAGACCGCCAAGTTTCATTTGGATTTTTTGTTGTTTTTCTTTTAAATCGGTTCCTTACTCGTAGCATTTTTTTCTTACACTAGGCATGGCATTTGATGATATTTTGACGTTTGTTGAATGTTGTTGTCAGTAATGTCAGTGTTTCATTATATTTAGTAAACTGCGAGGGGTGTCTCACTTCCCTAAAATTTGTTCACCAAATTTTCATTTGAGGGATTTCAATTGGATTTCAGAACTTTTGAACGGATTTCTGGATTTCATAAGAAATTCCAAGATTTCCTTTAGGTTTTCTGGATTTCACCAAAGATTTCTGGATTTCATATGGATTTCATGATTTCATTCGGATTTCAAGATTTCATTCGGATTTCAAGATTTCATTCGGATTTCAAGATTTCCTGTACGATTTCTGAATTTCACCGGAGATTTCTGTATTTCACCGGAGATTTCTGGATTTCATAAGGGATTTCAGGATTTCATTCGGATTCAAGATTTCCTTCAGGTTTCCAAGGTCAAAAAAATGCTGCACACAGTTGGCAGTAATGTATTCAAGCATACGGGTGCAGGTTCATCGAAATTTCATTGCTTTTGGGGAATTTTAGCGCAATTCTTCATTCGTTTACAACCAAATGTAAATGAGAGGTGTGATTTGTTTCTAACAGTATCATTTGCGATTTTTTTAGATATCAAGTGGATATCGGGGCGTTTCACTTCTTTAAAATTTGTATATATACCAAATCAGGATTTCTACGAGGGGTGTTTCACTTCCGTAATATTTGTAGCGAGATTTGTACATCAAATCAGGATTTCTATTGGATTTAAGGATTTCATATATATATATATATATATATATATATATATATATATATATATATATATATATATATATATATATATATATATATATATATATATAGATGGTTACTTACTAACGTGAGAAATTAAATGAAATTGTAACCAAACGGACAGAAAAACATGACGTTAGATGTATGACAATGACAATTTATATTTGATTACTTATCAAGAAGGAAAATTCTTATTACTGGGTGAAGTATTGATATTTTCTTTCAATTTAAAAAGGTAGGTATAAATTTTACTGAGATTGTTCAAATCTGTTTTTTTGTTCATTGATTCTTTATTTTCGTTGATATGTATCATTTCTTGTGTCCAGGCAGGATCATGAAATTTTCAGTATTATTATGAAAAAATCCAAAATAATCTTTAAAAATTTTTTCTTCTGCTCCAGAATTTTTTAATATATTTTTGAGGTGAGTTCTAGTAAAATTTTCAATTTCCGCGAAATCATCATTTGTTAATTCTTGAAGAGCCTCCGCTGTTACATATACTGAATACCTCAAAATATTTTTCAGATAAATTGGTATATCAAATGGATTATCCAGTAAATCTGATGGGATCGTCTGTAAATACAAGAAATAAAAATAATAATAATAATCTTATAAACTTTTTTAAGTTATAAATTTAAAGAACCTTCTAGAAGAAACTTCCTGAAGCTTCTGGAATATCTACGAGAATTCTGATAGGTTAATTATTATAATTGAGAATTATCAGTTTCATCATCGTTATCCCTACAAGTATAGTCATTTGATTTTCTAGAAACTTGCCAAAATTTCAAGCAAAATTTCGAGCAGAATTCTCTATCGGCGATCGGTTTGAAATATAGAAAAGCTTCTATTTGCCCCTTTCCCTCCTCTCCAACTTTCGTCCCTCACCCTCTCCAGCCACCTCTTTGCCAACTTAACCCTCTCTACCTCACATCTTAACATCTATCTTTCTCTCGATCTTTCTCTGTCAATCACAGATTCTTTCACTCACCTCGTCACTCACCATCTCTTACCCTTTCTCTCTCACTTTCAGTTCCTCTCTCCCTCATTCTCTATCTAGCACGACTCGAGCACGACGAGCATTCTGTGGAGTTCTTTGCCGAGAGAATTGTTTTCGGAAATAACTATCTTGGTTCACACAACGTTTTATGAACATTACAGTTGTTTACCTTTGGTGTGAATCGAGGTATGAATTTCAAGTTGAAAAATTGTTGATTAATTGACAATCTGATCGCAATTTGAAAGATTTTCTAGAATTGTATCAAAATTTCCGTATAGAATCCTTGGAGATATTTGCAAACTGCCTCGCAATGTGCCCTTTCTTATCAACTGAATTTGAAATAAATTTTTTATTTATGTTTATTCTGAAAAGTACATCTGTGTGTTACATAATATTTAGTTGAATTGTAGCACGAATTTTCGTTAACCCTCCGCAGCTCGCTCCGCAGGTAATAAACACCATAAGCTAACGTAACAATTAAGTTTTTAATTTTAGTTGATATCACTCGAGATTTTTCTTTTGGAGTTTGATATTATGTTATAACTTTACTATATCCTCACCTCTGTAGCCTCAGCAGCCATATTCAATTCTCGATTCAATTATACAATAACTTTTTTCACAGAAAATGTTTCTAGGCGGCAAACTTTACTGGCACATATACTGCAATAACACGTTTCTGCCGGTTTCTGCGTCAGTCTTCACTCTTCAACAATCAGGTGGTGGCTTTATGCGGGAATCCACGAGTATTTGCGAAGTTTCTTTTAAGATTTTCTTATTTCATTAGTAATTTGATTATTTCACCAAGGATTTCAGGATTTAAACTTGGATTTCAAGATTTCAAAAGAATTTCAAGATTTCATAAAGATTTCAAGATTTCACATGGGATTTCTGGATTCCTTGAGAATTTCAAGATTTCTATTGAGATTTCATAAGGATTTCAAGATTTCATTCGGATTTCAAGATTTCTTGTAGGATTTCCCAATTTCACCTGAGATTTCCCAATTTCACCTGAGATTTCTGGATTTCATAAGGATTTCATAGGGATTTCAAGATTTCGTATTGGATTTCTGAATTTCGTCAAAGATTTCGGAATTTCAGGTTGGATTTCTGAAATTCAACATGGATTTCAAGGATTTCTGGTCATGTTGTACACCAGATTTCAGAAGTGAGACACCCCTCGGTAAACTGTCATTGCTGCTATGTGTTATGTGTCTTATAAAAGTAATGCAAATAAATACCGATTTCCCAAAAGTATAGATTAAATATTTACTATGCGCATGCGAAAAAACCAAGATTATAAAATGTTTGAAGCAAAATTTTAATATTTTGGTGGTTTTTGAAATCATAGTTTTTGAACAGCGAATTAATACCTACATGAAGATAGTAACATTCATTATTTTTATTTTTCACTTGAATACCTATTATTTGTTTATTTTATCTTGGATACGGTAGCTATCAATACCACCTATTGTGGTATTGTAGCTATACATACACTCAGAACGCCCACTCATTCTACAAGGAGAAATGAAGCAAAAGCTAGAACGAAATTATTTACAAGTACAAAGTACAAACAACAACTAAGTCAAATGACCAATTTTTTTCAATAATCTTACTTGATTAAAATTAAAAGTGCAATTTTAGAATTTTCCGGAAAAATTATGTGACCCAGAATCTTCGGATTTCTAAAAACTTTAGATGAGAAAACTTGACCACTAACCCTCTCGCTCACGAATTATGAAGTTTGAAGATAAAAATCTGAACATTTTTCTACAGTATCTATGATTTATTTTTGCAATTTTTTAATATACATATATTTTTTTTCAAAATGTTCTTGTGCCTTAGGGCATGTCCCCAAATGAGGACAGTGTGAGCCAACGGCGTAAAAATTCTATGAACTCTATTATATGAAATAAGAGTTTATCACATTATTACAATGATATTTTATTAACAATTGTTCACATTCACATGATAATTAATGAAACAGTTTTTTTCGACAAACATAAATACACATTGCACTTGCTACAAAGTATTCTTGTTTTTCCCGTACATCATCATCATCATCACTCATACATTCAATATCTGATAAACTTCGTTCAATTATTTGCAATAGCTCCTCGTCAGTGAGAGGTCTCCTGGCCATTTTTTATGCACTGAAATATATCATAGTGATATATAAAATGGTTACGTTGATTTTACCGTCACAATGTCCACAAAACATTACACTACACTATAAAAATCTTAGAGTTCAAAATATACGAAAAACGAATGATACACTAATAATTATTAACCGAAATTCAACAAGTTTTCTCCACAATAGACTTTATTTGACAGTTGCCACTATTCGAATGTCACCAAGAATAATTACAGAACAAAACTCTACACGGTCATATACGCAGACTTCTAGAAACGCTTATTTCATTTGAATTTCACCTTCTTAATATTCTACAGATGGCTTCCGACTTCCGGGAGCCAGGGGGTGTATTATGCAACCCTCGAATTGATAATTCGAATTCTATATGTAATAGTCATCGGAGCATATTTTGATAAAGTGTTACTAATTACTTCTCCTTCACTCCCCAATAAAAAAATCGACTTCCCGAGGGAGCCACATAACGCTATTTCGGATTGTTGGTGAGAGGTAGTGAGGATAAACCAGTTATTGTTGTGATGATATCCTGGAAGCAGTGGCGTGCTCATTAATATAAGGAATGAACAAGCCGAACAGAAGTAAAAAGTTAAGGGTAAATAATAGAACGTCCAGCCTTGAATGAATGAATGAAAACGGAAATACACGACTGCTTCTTCTCAGCATGAACCAGGCTACGCCGTAAATAAACAAAACCAGGTATGCAGCATTCAAGAAAAGATCAGAAAAGGCATCTCTATATCTTTCATAGCCTGAAGGTAATTGAACAAGTAGGTTTCAAACATTTGTGTATATGATTAGCTTTCCAAAAATGGCATCCCTATATCAGCATTTCTCACTTCAAATCTGAAGGTATTTTCCACAATTTATTTTCTATTATCGTCCAAATATCTAACACACAAATTTTCTCAGGTCGTGATAAATCACCAGCTACTGAATCAAAATCATTCCACCGAGCCAACTAAGTACCAATTTCCGGTTTTAAACAACTTCCCACTGACACAAAAAATTCAAATCAAAATTCCAGAGCAGACGAAACGACCGTTTAAAATACTTCCTTCAGCCATTTGCATTTTATTTATATACCTCGTCGAAGGAAAATCCGAACGGATGAATTTTTATGAATTATCAGAGACCCTTTATTCTTTGTACCGCAGTTGAAGAGACGTTTCGTTGATAATAATCAGCTCTCGAAAGCTGGGAACATTTGCCTGCTAATTATTTTGTGAGACTGATGCTAAAAAAGAATTTGCCTGTAGTGGTGATCAACTCGACTTTAAATTCAGGATGAAGGGGATGTAATTTGAGGACTGTGCTCCATTTGGCTCCCTCGTTAAAAGAAGTTATTGTATGGATTAAGTGGAAGAAGATAAGTGGCACCATACCCAGTAACATTTCGTGCTATACTCATTCGTTTCATGATAGCTTTGTTTACGTTTTGACTTTTCTGTAGTTATTTTCAGAGATGCAAAAAATTACGATTTTTTTTAAAGAATAAAAAATCTGTTTTTTTCTATTAAATTGTGATTTTTCTGGTTTATACTGATATTTTCCTTAAATATGGAAATAATGAACTTTAAAATCACATTTTCATTTTTTTTTTTCTATTCGCCCAAAAATATTTGTTTTCTAGATCTACAATTAGAAAATCTCGACCGCAGGTCGAGGCAAAAAATTATCTCGACTGTGCCATAAAAACACGAATTTTATACACGAAATACAAACAACATTTTGTGTACAACTGTGAATGTGAATGTACCTACATCGTCTGAAATATATTAAAAATATATACCTACTTCCAATACATCTTGACGTGGTTTTTTCCCGATAAGTTATGGCTTTTAAACGACTGTTGTCTTGAAAATATTATTCAATGTTTTCAGTAAAATTGTATTCAAAAATTTTTCCTGTCTGAAAAAAATTAGTCCAAAATAACTAAATAATACTTCTCTTTCCCATACATGTTATCTGTAATGTTATCAACACTTCCAATACAATTTCACAGCATGCATTGGTCTTTCTGTGTCGTTACTATAGAAACGGTTTGTTGGCACTCCACGTGTTTCACTGTTTGACTGTGTTTGCTCGTAGTTGCTTCAATTTTGAATTATTTTCAAAAAGATGGATGTTGATTATGATAGTGGTAGTGAAACCCCATCAGATATATCTGAGAAAGCAAATGCAATAGTATCTAGTATGTTACCGGCCAAATCCAAGTTGATATATGAAAAAACGTATGACCAATTTCGTGAATGGTGCGACAAGATGTACATGTAAAAGAGATTGGATGTTGGAATATTTTAAAGAAAATAAAAATAGAAACAACAATGTCTTATCCCCAATACCGAAAAATTACATGCTATGATTCATCATTATCTGGCGTGAATGTTCATGTTGCGTTTTTTTTAATTGTAAATTTCAAAAAAAAATGTATTTATTCGGAAGGGTATGAACTAGCCTTACCACCGTGGGTTGTCAGAAGTGGTTTGCACGAAACCAACGAGACGAGATTTTCACAAAGTCTTGTCTCGTCTCGCTGCTGAAATAATAAGTCTCGTATCAAGTCTCGTCTCGCAGCCTCCACTCTCGTCTCGCTTCTCGTACGAGAGTCTCGTATTGTTTCAGTGCATACTCAAATACTTGCTTTAATGTGAGAGTCGAAAGTGAAAATTACAATTATTGTTGAAAGATAACGTCATGTATTTGAAAGTAATATACATTTAATCAAAATAATAAACTTAACATTATTTTAGAAATGAAATAAGTAAAAAAAACAGACCGTAGCCCTCTCGGTCACAAATGATTTTGTTTTTCACCCAGTCGTTTAGGCATAACAAACATCGTATAGGTTCATTATTAAGGCGATTTTGATGTTTTATTATAGTTTTCTTGGTATTATATAAAATTTTTTAACACTTTTCCATCAAAACAAATTGATGTAGTGGAAACATTATCTTCAATAAAAATATTGTTTTATACTATAAAATAAAAATGTGTTTTTTGAAAAGTTTATTTTATTTATATTTGGTTTTCAAGTCCGCACGTAGAAATTTTCACCTGCGAGATTCTCATACGAGACGCGAGACCTCATACACGAGACTCGAGACGAAACCAATAAAAGTTTCGTCTGATCTTGTCCGAATATCGTCTCTAATCTCGACGAGACCATGCGAGTCTCTCGAAAACAAGACCACTAGTTGTCAGGAATTTCCAGAATTTTTGAACAAAATCTGACCAACCGTTTGAGATATAAAGGGGTCGTCCACTTGGTTCTTCTCATCGAACTCGATCTCGTTCTCTTCATAACAATGAGTAAAAGTACGCCGGTGTCCCATATTCCTCGATATCTGTATCACGACCGTTCACCGCCACATTTTTCTGCCAGCGGCTAACAATGCCGCAATCAATCCCTGCATTCTTGCTCATATTTCCTAACAAAGAGAGTTATCTTTCGGTCGAAATCTGCAATTATTTGTTTTCTTATACCGTATCGACATCGGTCATTACACGGACTAATTGGTCGATTCGTGATGGTACAGGGCGAGACAAGAGGTATCCCAGTTTTTCCGGTCTGAAAAGATGCACAAGTTGAATTTATTCATAAGACTGGTGCACTGCGACCTGATTGTGAATAGATCAATTCGTTTTGCCATAGGAAGCACTCGAACTCCAAATCTCTGTGGAATTTAAGGAGTTTGAGGGAATCAGTTGGGTTGGTCAGTAATACAAGAACCGGAGAGATGTCTACCTTCACCCCTCTGTTAACTGGATGAAACAAATTTTCTATGAAGTTTCATAAATAGACGAATACGCCTACAATTGCTTGCCTATCAAAATGTGGTCCAGTCTATGTTTGATTAAAATGATTATAATGGTAAAGGAAAGTTTATCAGGCTTTTACTCGAAACAAAACGAAATGTAGTGTTACTTACGTAGTTTTATCTCCCGAGCACGAATCAGAAAGAATTTTGTGATGGTCTCTTATACTTTTCGAGTTATGACCTTTTGAATCTTGAAAATCGACCATTTTAAAACACGATTTTTTCGGGGGTAAATACATTAGAGATAATTTTTTATCGATAAATACATGTTTTGTTGTAAAAAACTTTTATTGTCATGGCAAACAATCTTTTGCAAAGTTTGCACCAAATGGGTAACATTTTTATTATACCTTTGTCAGAAAATGTTATTCCTCAAAAAAGTTGGTGCATTTCTATAAACTTTCATTGGAAGCATCATATTTTTGAATTCCCAAACGTGACATTTGGATGGGAGTACAAAAAATAGGATTTTTTTCACGAAAAATGTACCCTTCTTTTCGATAATGTCCAAAAAGTTTATTTAGAAAAGTTTTTCACAGATGAAAACCCAAACAAAAAAATCTTTTGTACTCGACCTTTAGAGAGTAGTATACAACTGTTACTCAAGCGGACCGAACAAATCCTACTGAAACTATTTTTCATGAAAATGATCGGAAAATAGGAAAAACATGAGAAAAGTGAAGAAAAAATTGCATTTTGGAAAATACGAAATATCTTAGAGACGGGTGATATTTTCGCAGTTTACAAGTACATCTTTTTTGACCGTCTTCAGTGAATCTTCTATAAATTTGAACCATTTTTCCGTAAAATCAATAAATAGTCCGGCAAATATTCTCCATTTTTCTCCAACTCTATTGAAATGTGGAAAAATAAGAAAAAAAATTAAATTTATCGAATAGTCGAAAACGAAACAAGATATCGAAAAATGTTTACTTAATGTCTTCGAATAGATCTACAATCTACAAAAAGTGTATTCATATTTTGGAAAATTATATTTTTTTATAAATATACCAAAAACTCAAGACGGCGACAGATTTTTAAATTTCACAAGAGATCTTTTTTGATGGCCTTCTGAAGATGTGGAAAGTATGGATATTTTAACATTTGTTATCTAAAAACTCCAAAATTTTGAAAACGAAACGAACAAGGAAAACAGTTTTTTTTCTCCAACATGTGTATGTTTTTGAAGAAAGTGAGTAAATGAATTAACTCATTTAAACTAAACAATTGAATAAAACAAATCTGCAAGTTTGTTCCTTGGTGGGCTGTGATTGAAAATCTGGATATTGTTTTTAATAGTAAACAACATTTATAATTAAAGTCTTCGTTATTATTAAAAATAAGGGTACTTTACTCTTGATCAAAATTCCTGTTTTTGATCCTCTCTGTATACCGTTTGTCAATTTAAAAATCAAATGAAAGTTTTTCACAATGCACCAACTTTTTCTGACAAACAGATGATGATAATGTTTCCCATATTGTGCAAACTTTTTAACACTCATTGTATATGCGCTCTTATCTTCTATGCCCAACTTACTGATTCTTCATATAATTATTTTTCTTTGATAGCAGGTATGGAATGGCCTTTTGGGCATTTTCTAGCCAGTAACTTTTCAATTATGTACAATAAACCAAAACAGGAAGACTAAAGTATGTTCTTTAGTCCCTCCAAACAGGAACTGAAGTGGTTCATTTGTACCATAGAGATTAAAAATTATCCTACTAAAGCATCATTGAAAAATTAGCTGACCTGCAGATATTGAATTGTTGTCAGTGTCATCAATTGATTACAAAAGCGTAGAAGGACTAAAAACAAAATCGTTTTCAAAACATTTTGAATTTCCTCTTGACAATTGCTACTTTGGAGTGTCAGTTGCTACTGTGAAATGACAATTGTCACTTTAAACAGGTAATTGTCACTTTGAACTAACAATTGTCACTTTGAACTAACAATAGTCACTTTGAACTAACAATAGTCACTTTGAACTAACAATTGTCACTTCGAAATGACAACTGTCCTTTTAAAGTGAAAATTGCTACTTTGAAATGAAAATTGTCTCTTTTAACTGACACTTTGAACTGGCAATTGTCACTTTTTACTGGCAATTGTCACTTTGAACTGGAAATTGTCACTTTGAACTGGAAATTGTCACTTTCAACTGGAAATTGTCACTTTGAACTGGCAATTGCCACTCCGAACCACCACCGAACTATACGCATAAATGACTGAAAAACAATATTCTTGCATGAAGTTGGCAGTAAACGTTCCTTTTTGATTAACAACTTACAGTTCAAAGTGACAATTGACAGTTCAAAGTGACAATTGTCAGTTCAAAGTGACAATTGTCAGTTCAAATTGACAATTGTCAGTTCAAATTGACAATTGTCAGTTCAAAGTGACAATTGCCAGTTCAAAGTAACAATTGTTAATTCACAGTAGCAACTCACACTTCAAAGTGACAATTGCCAGTTTAAAATAGTAATTGTCACTACAAAGTTTTCTTTTACGACAGGAAAAGACAAGTACACACGCTTCACGTCCAGGAGTCCGTCCGCCTGGACGATTATCAGTTACAAGTGACAATTGTCAGTTCAAGGTGACAGTTGCCAGTTTGAAGTGGCAATTCCAAATATTTTGTTGGTGGCTCTTCTACGCCTTTGTAATTTAGTGAATGTCATGAAAAAACGCCACTTTTTCATTACTCACACCCTCTCCCTTGTTCCAGGTCACCTGATCAAAGAGCACTCGGCGCGGCGCGTGAAGAGCAGCGGCCCCGCCGCCGCCGAAGACAGCGACGGCGGCAACGGCGCCAGCGATTTGCTGCAGCTCGTGCGCCGGCTCTCGTACACCGCTACCGCCACCGCCGCCGCCAAAGGGGGGGACGATGTGAAGATGGGGGCGAACGTCAGCCGACACTCGGTGAAGGGGTTGTCGGGCCGCCGCTCCCAGTCAAGCGGCAGCATATGCAACGGGAGCGGCGGGACAAGCGGCAAGAGTTCGAGACATCCGGACGGGAAGATTTGCGGCAGTTTGCCGAACTATTTGGACGATAAAGAGAAGAACGGGGCCTGTAATAATAATCATCGCGCGCCGCTGGACGAGGTGAGTGAGATCTTTTTTTGGGTACTAGAAAGAGAGAGGGAGAGATGGACATACTTTAATATACGTATTGATAAGAGTAGCGGCTCGTGTAATATAAAAATGAGGGAAGAAGTAAATAACAAATTTTGAAAGTTCATGTTTACGAAGGCATTTTCTTCTTCTCAGATCTCTTTTAGGAGGGTTATATGTATATTTTTTAACGAATATTACAAAAATGAATCCGTTTCAAATGATTGGTGTTCGAAAGGAGCTAGCGACGGAGATAGGGCAACAATTTATAGAACGATTAAAACCACCTAATCAGTCTGCCTTAACACCATTATTAATTGATTCGGGCGCCTGGCAGCTTTTTTTTCATTGGTGGGGGTGTTAATTGTTTATTTTTTACCAATCAATCAAAAACACAGTAATAGAAACGGCTAGATATCTTGATAATTATTCTAAATATTGATGTATGAAAATAACTGTTATAACTCGTTATGAAAAAAACATATCAATTCTATATAATAAAAATTAAAAAACCATTTTAAGTATGAAATATTGACTTCAATGTTTCTCGGACTGTTGGCTTCTCTATCCGATAATTCTCGTGATCTGTAAGATGAAGTCAAAGTTATCAATACATGTCTTGCAGCGATCTCATTCACAATTAGTTGATCAAACAATAATAAAATATAACTCAAACATATAACGCATTGTATTCGGATGCTTGTAGGCACAGACTGAAGACCACAATAATGTACAATTTTACAACAGGCCCTTTTTTAGGGAGTCCTATATGCAGAAACAATCCCTTATATTGTCGCGACTAGGGCTACTAGGGTAGCATCCTGAGCCGTATAAGGGGTTGTTTCCCTTATACAAAATGCGACTTGGGGTGTAGCTACTCAGGGTAGCTATATGAACTCAATAGTATCAAAGGAATATAAACGTTTATTGTACAACAACGGGGATACTGGGGGAAGTTATATACATACATAAAATAAGGGACACTCAATAATATTATACGGAACAAATGAAACTCTTACTTAGAGCTGAGGCCAGAAGGGCCTAGCCTACGAGGCTAACTGAGCAGTAGGGCTCTCTCCTCTATAGGAGTCTATTAACAACTATCTCATCGTTCCATTTCTCTTGTATTTATATAAGGAAATATGTTTATTTCATTCGGTCAACGATTTTAGCTCGTCACGCGACTTCGCTAATTTCAATGTCGGTCGTATATGACAATGAACTTCTATATCGTGGACGAATTAATAAACAATAAGATGAATGGATCAATGCACTAAAACAATTCAAAGGGCAGTACTCAATATTTACGACAATATCGTATTTTTGTAACTCTGATAATAAAAATATTTCCCATTTGCTGCAAACGTTATGGCCTACTCTGTGTATACCCTTAAACTTAATTACACACGGGTTAGCTCCACCTTCGGTGGTTTAACAGTTGGCAGTTTTTCTCGTCGAATTACTAGGCAACAATGGACCTTTCCACGACATATGAGAGAACACTGTAATTAGAAAGTGTATACGCTAATATCACTCGGGAATTTTTATTTATTTTTTCTGACCGCTAGTTTCTCTATAATCAGAAGAAAAGTGGTTTCGTGACGTCACGTTCATTAAAACTAGACTTGGCAACGTTGTAAAAATTGTGCACCGTGGAATCTCAAATTCTCATGTGTCGTATGACAGTTGTCATTTGATACCAGATGGGTTCGTTCGTCTGTTTCACGGAGCATCAATAAGAATCGTTGGTCTCTGTTTAACTCGTTTGCCTACTTTAATATTTAATACAAGTAGAGCAGTTCCATCAAATATGTATGCTGCAAACGAATAGGCCCTACTTGATTACTTTTCGAGGTTAATGCGGTTTTCAAAGTTTTGAAATGTTTTTGTTGTTTGTGCTCTAAATTTTTTTCCTAATTCCTGTATCTGTATCCCTGTAATACCAGTGAACATGTCGAAAAGGTGCTTCGTAACTGGTTGTCTGAACACCAGTGAATATTCTAATAAACAATTTTTTATGCTCCTAAATACCTATGAAGCGCATTGTAAAATGTGGTTCAAAGCAATGAATAAACCTTGTGTAAAAAGCGGAAATATATTGATGTTTTTGTGAAGAACATTTCCAACTGGATGTTACTGTATTCAAGCAGCGTTCAGAACGATTTTAAATTTTAGTTATTGCAAAAAATAAATTCATATTTGTTAAATAGAAAGAGTCAATCATCTCATAATCTACCCTCGGTAAATTATCCGAACTTCCCTTCACGAAACCTTCCCACATTTGGATGATGTTATGCAATAATGGGTCAAGCCACAGTCAGCTAGTTTCGTAAAAAATATCAAAATAGTTTAGCAGATCATGGAATGATGGAATGTGGCTTAATACTATCGTCAGTAGATGGAGCCCCTTACAATTGCGGGTTGAATCATTTTTGCTCATTTTAGAATAACACTTTGGCGATTCCAATGACTGTGATAGCTCAATTATTAAAAAATGTGGCCTGACTCATTGTTGCATAACCATCCATTTAATACACAAATAAATTCACACCAGATCGGTCATAATAACACCTCGCTACAGTATTAATGAAATGTATCAGTTAAATGTCGAATGTAAAAAAAAAACAAACATTAACCTCAAATCTCGAGATCACTTTTGTTGCATGAGAACTGTCATAATGATTTGCGGTGTTGTCAATGCTCGTTCTTCATCGAGAAGATGGTCCGTTCAGGAAATTTGAAAGTTACAAATAAGATAAAAAGTAGTTAATTTGTGGATTTTTTTCTATGAGTTGATCAAGTGACGAAGTTTCAATTATTTCTCAATGGCTTGTACCAATCTAGAATCTATAATTTTGAGGAGAACGGTATTGAATGTTTCGGAACGTGGATTGTGGTGGGGGTTGTTTCAGATGAACGTGACGTCAGCGGCATACTTTCAAATGAGTTATTCTTTCAAAATGAAAAAAATATAGTGGAACCCTTTGTTAAATGTACGTTTCAGACTATAATCTATCGATATAAAAGAGTTTTGCAATTTATTTTTCATAAATGTAAAGATCCATTCCTCATTAAACAACCCAAACCTCTCGTGCAATTATAAGTGATAAAATCGTGTTTGAAAATGGTCGATTTTCAAGATTCAAAAGGTGATAACTCCAAGAGTATGAGAGACCCCTACGAAATTCCTCCGGATTCGAGTACAAGAGATGAAACTACGTACAAATAATAAGTAACACTTTGCTTTTTGTTTCGATAAAAAGCCCGATAAACTTACTTATAGCATTATCATTATTTTAATAAAAATTAGTCTGCACCACATTTTGATAGGCAAGCCATTTTAGGCGTATTCGTCTATTCATAAAAAATATGTTTCATCCATTTAACAGCTGGGTGAATATCGACCTCTCTTCGGCACTTGTATCTACTATAACATCACATTTTTATTCAAAGAATGTTTGGTGATCCGCTTTTTTGGTAAGCCTGAATTATTCATGGAAAATCGCACAGCATACCCGGCATCTCCACGATTTGTATCCATGAGAATATCGAAACGAAGTTTCCTTCTGGCACACCTGGCAGAGGTGGATCGAAGATGTAAAATTCGCAATTTCCTATTCCGAACGTGCCAAACGCCGGATTTACCCTGGATGTCTTCAAATCCAATATTTCGAGTGCATCACGCCGTTCACTGGATGTCAAATTTCACGTCCACCTATATCTAACCTATATCCTGTCTTGCGGCACATAGGCGCCGGATAAAGTAAAACAAACGGGTCCATCCATAAACAGGATATTTCAAATTCGACCCCCCACCATTGGGATCTCCTAAACTACGGGAGATACGACGAAGCTTAAATTAGGACAAAGTTGAGTGATCAGGTGATTAAAAAATTTTTTTTTGAAACTTGGAAAATCCGAGTATTTCCGGAAATTTACGGAAAATACTGATAATCGGAATTTTCATTTTTTTCTATCGTTATTTGACAACATAGCCCTGAACCAAAAACACATTTCCGTTGCTACTTTTTTTTTAGCTACTCGTTGGCATGTTCAGGTTTACTATCCGACGTTTCGTCTCAAATTAAGAACAACCTTATCCCTTCTTCTAATAGATTGCGTTATGATATTTTCTCTAAGTTCATCCAATGTGTCATATTCTTGCTCTCCATAGTTACTGTTTTTCAAAGTGCCCGACAAGAAAGTATCCAATACTGTAAGGTCAGGTGACCTTACCGGCCACCTTACTGGTCCAGAATTTCCTAATCACTTATTAGGAAATCTTTGGTCTAAATACTCGCAAACTGCTCTTTTATTGTGTGGATGAGCACCGTCATACTGAAACCAGCAGCTGTTATAATTTACAAGGAGAAACATATCTATACATTCTTCGAATTCGTTTCTTAAGAACCGAAGATAGGTTTCCCCGTTCAAAGTATTAAAGAGGTCCAAGTATTCGGTCGTTATAGGTAAATTCAAGTCCACATATTATTATTGAAACGAAACCGAACTTGTGGTCTGACTTTCTGAAGTGTGGTGGATTGTTTTCACTCCAAATGTGCTCATTATTTTTATTAAAAACGCCACAGTTCAGTCCAAATAATGGTTTTCAAGTAGTTTGTAGAGTCTACACGTACGACACAATATCTAAACATCTTTTCAATGCATATTCAGAAAGGGCGATGGAGATATTTTGTCGCATGTGACATAGGGTTGTAGGCATTTGAGAATCAGAATTCAGCTACAAAGTTCCATCCTTCTCTCAGGATCACCTGGATGTAATTTTTGTGAAATATGTACCTATCTTATAACATTTCAAACCACATTTTTTGAATTTCCTCCAAACGCTAGTCTGTGGCACATCCATTTCTATCGAGAATTGATGCGTTGATTTGGAAGGGTCTGCATTTATCTGAAAAAGTACCAAAAATCGGATATGGAAAGAACAATTATTTCACCACGGCTAATTACTTTATTCTTGGTTTTTGAAACGAACCGTACTCAGCTAAGTGTTTGTCCAAAATTCCGAATAATGTTGAATCCGGCTGTTGTCTTCCGGATATAATTCAAAATAATTTTGTGCTGTTTTCGTACTATTCCTATCAAATTCATAATATAGCTTCAACATATCTCATTTTTCTTCATTTGAGAATAAGGACTTTTCTACTGAATTATTTGTGCGAACTTTTGATCGTTGATGAGTTCTGACAACCAGTGTTTATAAAGCAATATTATTCGATAGAATTATGACCATCTCAGATGAAGTTTTTTTTTAATATCTGTGTTTTCAGAAGAGCAAGTCACAACAATCAACACATCAATGGAATCAGAAAAAGAAGTACCATGTTTCTGTGTAAAAAACTTTATTGCGCCCATAATAGAAAAAAAAGTTGATGATGATTACCAGAAGACGAAACGTCGGATAGTAAATTTGAACATGCCAACGTGTAGCTGAAAAAAAGTAGCAACGGAAAAGTGTTTTTGGTTTTGGGCTATGTTGTCAAATAACGCTAAAAAAAATGAAAACGAAAATTCCGATTTTCAGTTTTTTCCGGACATTTCCGGAAATGATAAGAATTTTCCAAGTCTCAAAATAGTATTTCGTTAAGCAACAAAATACGCAACTTTGCCCTAATTGAAGCTTCGTCGTAGCTCCTGTAATTTAGGAGATCCCAGTGGTGGGGGTCGATTTTGAATTACCCTGTAGAGTGTGTAATATTTTATTGAAATGATGATATTATTATCAATATCCCTCAGAAGTACTCACACGAATGTATAGTTCAAAAAGTCCGTATTGGAACAGCGTGCAAAAACATTTGCGCATTGACATGGGCGTCGTAATTCGTCTACGTTAAAACCTCTCTTTTTAAATTAACAATAGCATTGTTTATATAGAAGTAATATAGCCAACCTTATGGGATTTATATTGGACACAAATGGATGCGACATGTAGATGGCGACAGTGATCTCGCATCCAAGTCATGTCGTAACTTCCGTGATCTGGCCTCCAAGTCATGTCGTAACTTGATTAAAACAATGGAAAAGCATTAAAATCAGGGTTTTTTGAAGAAACCTGCATTAAAATGACGTCAAATATTCATGTTTGTAACTAATCACGCTAGATGACACTCGCGTTTATGTCCAATACCTTTTCCACAGGCATTGACTAACTATCTTCTATTTAAACAATAACAATAGCCTTTCTGTACTTGCAAAATCGCCATTCCTGTCGTTTGCCACAGATTCTCCACAGGGATACGGAATATCATTTGACAAGCATTCGGGTTCTTCTTTATCGAAAGGCCCCCATAGAGTCATACTACTAATACTAATAATAATCATAAAGTTTATAACTTCTACGGTAATCATCATAAAGTTTATAACTTCTACGGTATATTAGAAATTGCATTTTGAGCGACCACGATACGAATTGCATTAGTTCATATACTGGGTGGAATAGAAAATATAAGAATAAGGGGATTTCTACGCATCGACAGAATTTGCTGAATTTTCAGTATGATACTCTTAAGGTATATTACAGTAATAATTAGAGGTAGTAGAAAATATAAGGGGGTGTCTTGGTATCGATAGAATTAGATCAAATTTTAGTATGTCACTCCCTAAGTGATATGTAGAGTAATCATTACATTCCACGCGACCGCGATAGGAATCGCATTAGTTGAAATACAGGATCCAATAGAAAATATAAGGGGGTGTCTGGGTATTGATAGAATTTGCTGAAGTTCAGTATGTTACTCCTGAAGTACAGTTGCATTCAAAAAGAGCGCAACATATGGAAAAAATATTTGTGATTTTTCAAAAAAGTAATGCCATCAATTCATGCTCGTCTTGAAACCTACTTAGCCCATATCAGATATTCTAAGTGAATTTCAGTTTCTTGAAAAACGCATTTTTAAAAATTAGCAAAATCTCAAAAGTTATATTTTTCGTAAAATAAGTAACATTTGGATGAACTTCCTCAATAAATGCACCAAAACATCACATGATACGATATCTTGAAATAAATTATACAACAAAATGAATTAAGTGAACAGTTATAATTAAATCTCAACGTGTCCTCCATTCCTTTCAATGTACAGGATGATTCGTCCATACATTTCCCTTGAAACATTCCTTAACATAACTGGCGGAACTTGGGTAGCACATTCACATTTTCAAGATGTTTTTGATCACCAGAGAAAACTTCGCATATTGGGTTAGATCGGGAGATCTAGCAGGCCATAAATTCACTGAATATCGTCCGATCCATTTAAGAGGAAACAGATGATCAAGAGATTCACGCACTTCAACTGGAGAGTGTGCTGGGGCGTCTTTTTAAAAATACGTTCTTCTGCGAAGGTCTATAGGGAATATTGTCTAAAAATCAAGTAGATGAGTTTGAAGTAGAAGCAGGTATCTCTCAGAATTTAGGTTTCCTCTTAAAAATGCAGGACCAATGGTTTAGTTGTTGTTTTATACCACACCAGATATTAGTTTGGCATGAGTATTGGTCACGTGCCTCTATGGCAAAATGGGGATTCTCGTCTGCCCACCACCGGCAGTTCTAAGAACTACCAATCCCATTTGATGTGAATGTATTTTCGTCGGTGAAAAGCACACACCGGATCTATCTTCTTCTATTTGTCCTGGCCCAAAAACTACAATACAGCCGATCATCGTAATCTCGTTCTTGCAGCTTATGAGTGACTTTAGGTTTGAAACCCCGAAACTTATTTGCTATCAGAATTCTTCTTGGCATGTCAGGATCTGTAGACTGATTTCTGGTAGAGCGTAGGGTCGTGGGTTTGATTCCCATTTTTGGGTCTCGTACATGGCATCACACGTCTTTCCTAGCTCACACAAATCTCCCGAAGGGTTGCTCAGGTTGACGGAAATAACAATAACAATTTATTTTTTCATCTGGGCTTGTATATCTAGTCCATAAAAGCTATTCACTTTGGACTGGATTTAACTGGAAATGTTTTCTTGTAATGAGGGACAGGAACATAATTCTCAATATTAACTATCATTAATCATTAAATTCAGACGTACGTTTTATTTTCCTTTGCTTGTTTGTCAACCGTTTTGACTTTCAAAATTCTTATAATGAGGGACAGGAACATTATGTTTCAATTCTTCAATATATTAAGACGTTTCATTTTCAAACTACAAAATGATAATAATATTAATTGCATTTATTAATAGTTCGAGAAAAATCAGACTCTGGAGAAAGATTAAACTCCTCCAGAAGATGGTCACTGGGTGACCGAAACACGTATCGTTGGAATAAAACTCCACTGTGTTCATTCTCAATTGTTTCATATCCTGTATGAACAAATCCTAATAACTTAGTACTGACAGATTTTTTGATAACAACGCCATGTTGTTGATAAATTATACTATTTCCAACGTAACAATATTTCATTGAAAATAGTATATTGTGTATCTAGTAGTAAAAGCAATACATTGAAAGCATTGAAGTCTGGGAATGTGCTTTTACTACGAGGTACACATACTATTTTTTCTGAAATCGCAATCAGCATTATCAAAAACTAAGGAATTCTACATATTGTTTGCGTGAATTCAATAACTGTCTAAAATGTAAACAAGCCGGCAAAAATATTCCCGTATCGTTTTCGATACGGGAAAGTACTTTCCCGTACCGTTTAGGTCCGAAAACGGTCCGGGAAAGTTCGTTGCTTAGCAACGGACTAAAATACTAGATTAGCGTATTTTGAGGCCTGAAGTTGCTCCGAGAAAGTAGGCTCTTGAACGAATTCAGAAAATGGTATATTATGTATCTAGTAGTAAAAGCAATACATTCCCGGACGACAATGTAAATTGTTGGCTGAGGCGTTAAGCCGAGGCCAACAAGCATTGAAGTCTGGGAATGTGCTTTTACTACGAGGTACACATACTATTTTTTTCTGAAATCGCAATCAGCATTATCAAAAACTAAGGAATTCTACATACTGTTTGCATGAATTCAATAACTGTCTAAAATGTCAAGCCGGCAAAAATTTTCCCGTGTCGTTTTCGATACGGGAATAGTATATTGTGTATCTAGTAGTAAAAGCAATACATTTCCAGACGACAATGTAAATTGTTGGCCGAGGCCAACAAACATTTTTGCTAAAAATAATACTATACTATACTATAAGACGGAATGAAATGTCAGGGACTCATTCTTAGCTTTATGATGCCCGAGAGAAGCAAGGGAAGAGGGAGAGGATTTTAAGCCGCTCTCATTCTTGTTTTTTCTGATATTTCTAATATTAATAGTCGATTTTAGCATTGAATATATTGACCAGAGAGTAGAGGCTTTTCTTGATTTGGATAGTTCTTCAAAATATGCCAAAATTATATTTTCAGAAACACTTTTAGTTTTGTATTTTTCCTTCCAATCCATAAACTGTTTGTATGCATTTTCATATTTTCCTCTTGAAGTTGAAGGTAGTAAATTCAATGACAATGAATTAACTTGTTCTCTTAGTTCTGGCGGAGTATTTTCAATTTCAGAACTGTCGCTATCCATTTTAGTTCAATCTCATTAAAAAATGACGGGACAAGAATATTTTACGAATATTTTATGCTTGACGTTTGTTGACATTCAAATGAATCGATAGATGTTGCTACGTTGCCTAGCAATGGATAGTGTGTATGTGGGTATTTGAGACAGCAGTAGTGATGTCTATGATTTTTGTTCAGAATATTATGAATTTGTAAGACAATTTTCCTCATATTATATAAACCAATAAACTTTGTCTATTCATTCTTGAAGTTGCCTGATCGAATATCCCTTCGAAATGCAGAATTTTCAAAATATACTTTCACCTTGCTGTCACGAAAACTGTATTGCTTAGAAATTAGATACTGAAAAATTTTGGCACAGAAATGTCACTTTGTGGCACAGAAATGTCACTTTGCGGCACACTAATAATGTTAAATTTCAATTATTGTGAGAAATAATCATGTTTGCGAACGTAAAACTATGCAGAAAAGCATGTTTTGGAGTGTGGTTACAGAAAAAGTACTTTCCCGTACCGTTTAGGTCCGAAAACGGTCCAGGAAAGTTCGTTGCTTAGCCTAAAATATTAGATTAGCGTATTTTGAGGCCTGAAGTTGCTCCGAGAAAGTAGGCATTCTTGAACGATTTCAGAAAAAGTACTTTCCCGTACCGTTTAGGTCCGAAAACGGTCCGGGAAAGTTCGTTGCTTAGCAACAGACCAAAATACTAGATTAGCGTATTTTGAGGCCTGAAGTTGCTCCGAGAAAGTGGGCATTCTTGAACGATTTCAGAAAAAGTACTTTCCCGTACCGTTTAGGTCCGAAAACGGTTCGGGAAAGTTCGTTGCTTAGCAACGGACTAAAATACTAGATTAGCGTATTTTGAGGCCTGAAGTTGCTCCGAGAAAGTGGGCATTCTTGAACGATTTCAGAAAAAGTACTTTTCCGTACCGTTTAGGTCCGAAAACGGTCCGGGAAAGTTCGTTGCTCAGCAACGGACTAAAATACTAGATTAGCGTATTTTGAGGCCTGAAGTTGCTCCGAGAAAGTGGGCATTCTTGAACGATTTCAGAAAAAACAATTTGTTCAAATAGGTAATGCAGAAGATATCTAACCGGTCTGTAATCAGAACACGAGATTCGCGAGATTCTTCAAATTCACTTTCGACTTGATTATTTCATCCATCAGTTCCTTATTACTTATTTGTTCACCATTCAACATATTCGATTTATTTGAAATCAAAGTATGTTTAATACGCTGGAGAGAGCGTTTATGATTAGGTATATTAACAATTGAGACGAAGCGAAAGGAAACGAAGTGGGTAATAAAAGTCATCAACTGAGAGAATAACATCCTGGAAATGAGATCCTTGCATTGTAAAATACATTCATAAAATAAGATTGATGACTATGATTCTGCCATTTATTATACATCTCGAGTTTCATCTGCGATTTGTCCGTATCGATTTTAATATTAACCGCCTCATCATTACACTCTCTCAATTTCCGTTTCACTCGTTGTTTGTTCGTGACCAAAAACCGATATTGGAGTCAACATGTCGGTGATGGTTCGAGTTATGACATCGGAATTTCTTTTTTACTCTGGCAATTTCCAGTTTCTCGGATAACTTCCTGAAGCTTTTGAGAAGACGTCGAACCCACGTCAATCCAAATCAACCGCACGCATTGGTGTAGTCTGGGGCATACGTGTTCTTCATGTCGGGTTGAAACAGATTATCTGAATTGATGTTTTCTTTTTCTGGTTTTTCGATCGGTGGAAAATATGTGGATGCTGAAAAATTGTTGTTAAGGGTCTTTCAAAATTCAAAACAAATGTTTTACTATTCCAGGGGTTGAAATACATTTTTAGCCCCTCCAAGTTACAGACATCGCAAGTTGAGCGAAAAAAATCGTAAAATTTGATTGGGCCCACAATTATGCCTCAAATGTTTTTATGTCCAAAATTTTCTATTTTCTCAAAAAAAAAAATGTAAACATCACAATTAAGTTGGCCATGAAAAACAAAAATTTTGAACTCTTGCCGCATGGATGAGGGTGGGGGAATACTGTTGAAAATTCGTGCCCGAAGTGCCTGGAAAAAATTTGGGTTGGTGAAAAAAATCCGGAGCGGAGTACCCGGGAAAATTTAGAAGGGCAAAAGGGGCAAAAAGGGCAAAGGCAAGGCGCCCGGAAAACTTTGGGGCGGAGAGGATGGAGGGGAAAACTGTCAAAAATCAGTGCGGGAAGCGCTCGGGAAAATTTGGGGGTGGGGTGGAGGGGGAAGCTGTAAAAAATTTGGGAATGGGTAAATAATCAAAAATCCATATCTTAATTTTTATTGTCAAAGTATGAAAAGATTTTATGGAAATTTTTTGTAAATCTCTTTGAGTACAATAAAACTGTTCATATACATTTTTTCGATATTTTGTTTCGTTTTCGAATATTTGTTATTTAAAAAAAAATGTGAACATTCTTTGCCCTAGTCCACATCTCAAATTTTTCGTTTTTGTGAATTGTGTTCCAGACTATCGATATTACGGGAAAAAAATTAATAGTTTTTTGGAGACTTTCATGAGATGATCAAAAAAGTTGATATGTGAAATTTAGAAATCTGTTGACAACTTTGAGTTTTTATAAAAAATCAATATTCTAGTTATTTTGCAAGATATGGAAAAACTTTTTGTAGACTTGTTCGTGGATAATAAAACTGTTCATACACATTTTCTTGATATTAAATTCTTTAGTTTACGAGTTTTTAGTATTTTTATAAAAAAATATGAAAATTAGTCCCTAATTTTTGGTTTTTGTAAAATGTTTTCCAGACTATTGTTACTATGGGAAAAATTAATTAACATTTCTTATAGACAAAAAAGATAATTTGTGAAATTTGGAACTCCGTCGCCATCTTTACGAAAAATATGAAAAAACTTTTCATATACTTTTTGTAGTACAATGAAACTGTCTATATGAACTCTTCCGATATGTTGTTTAGTTTTCGAGTTTTTAATTGAATTTTTCCTTATAAAGTGTTCTACCGAACTATTGAAGTTACGAAGCACTAACTCCAACTCAGTAATAGTACATACTTTTATAAATACATATAAACATACTTATATAAATAATCGATTGATTTTGTGAATTGTCCATTAGTTACTGGACATTAGCTGGAAACCTAGAGATAAATCAAAATTTTAATAGACATTTCTTAGACTTTTTGGCAACCTTTTTGTTTTAATGAATCATCCAAAAAACTAACGAAGTTAAATGTTTCGTGAGGTATCTATTTCATTATCTCCACATGTAAAGGTTTGAATTCACGTATTAATTTTATTTTATTCGGCGAAACCAGATTGATACCCACTGTAACGCCTATGGTACTTACGAATGGAATATGATATTCGGGTTCAAACACATGGATTATTTGCAAACCCAACAAGATTGCATCATTATGATTCTCTTACTATTGTACTGCCACTATATATCACGAATGAGTTCAAAAACCAATATTTCAGCAATAATCCCACAAAAAATCAATGACAGAACATGACAGAACTGTCAGAAGTTTACTTTGTGGAAAACATAAACATTGATATTCGACAGCGTTGACAAACGTCCAGGTACAATAATTTCTTCACAACCATTTGAAGACGCAAGTAATGATTTTTTTCGATAGTTTGGATTTTCAAACTTGTAAGTAATACAGGTTTGAGTTGCGTGATAATGTCACCCTCACCATTCTTCATTATTCGATTGTAATCGAATGGAATACGTATAGTGACACAATTTTGTCTACGATAAAGACTTATTACCTACGCGATGTGACAACGCCCAACTCAATATCACGACTACAGATTGTGGCTAAACACGACTTCAAACCAGGATGTAAACAGGTTGGTCCAGTACTATACTTTATAGGTCCATGCATTTAAATTACGTTAAGTTAATGTTCCATATATGTATCAATTTAAAAAAAATGGTTAATCGGTAGAAAGTTAATAGAAAACTGAAGAAGAATACAAATTCAGTTTTACTTATGTTTGTATCTATTGAATTTCTATTTTCCAGGTGGACCGGATTCCGCCGCTTGGAGACGGCGCGCCGCTGCACTGGAAATTTTCCGACACGCAAACGGCCCTCTGCGATCAGGGCTACGGCTCCGAGCGCTCCCCCGAGGAGGAGTATCCGCCGCCCCTGCCCGACCACGACCACCTCCAGTGCCACCATCACCTCGAGCCGCACGCCTGCTATCCCTTCGTTACGCCAGGTGAGCGAAAACTATTTCTCGCTAAGCGCCGTCGTACGAAACAATACAGGGTGTTTCAAATGTGTCTTAAGCTGGATTTATAAACTTGACGTTCGCCGTTGGAGTTGGCGTTCGCGCTGGCGTCCGACTTAAAATGCATTTAACTTGAACGTCAGCCCAACGGCGAACGGCAACGCCGACGGTAGATATAAATGATCTTACGGGTTTCTGTACTTTTAATTGGGAACGCCAGCGCGAACGCCAACTCCAACGGCGAACGGCAAGTTTATAAATCCAGCTTTAGATTATCAAATTACGAAATCGACTGTTTCTCTAACCTCAAATGATATTTCATACATTTATAGATACAGTATCGGAAAGTTTGCATGGGGGGTATAGACAGAAATCTACGCGAGCAACAAGGAACGCAATGATATGATAATACCACATAAATAAGAGAGACGCACTACTGTCTTACTCCCCTATCACCCCACCAAACGTATTCCCTGACCACGTGACGATGCGATACAGCGCACAGCGACTCGACTCTGTCTTCACTCTCTTCATAGTAGGGGAGGTAGCGTCAAATTTCATCGAACCATTTTACCGAAGCTGAATTTTCTAGTGAATGAAGGCTTTCCTTATGTTTTTGAGAAAAAAATTCCATGTTAGCTGGTCCAGATCCGTGAGTATTTTACTCAAGGTAATAATTTGCAGATTGCTAAATGATCGAATTAGAATGTTGAAAAAAAGCTAAATGAATGAATTAGAATCCTGAAAAAACATGCAACTATCTGCACATTATTACCTTCAGTAAAGTACTACGAAAATCGTTGTTTTCTTGCGAGATCCGCAGCCTCTTACAATCCTAAGTCTACGAAAGAGCAAGAGGGCCACAAGAGGTTGTTTTCATCACTTCGACTTTTAAGTCGAAATTTCGACTCTAATGTTGAAATTTCGACATTAATGTCGTAATTTCGACTTTAGAGTCGAAATTTCGACTTTTATGTCGAGAAAAAAGTCGAAATTTTGACTTTAATGTTGAAATTTCGACTTTTTTCTCGAAATTTCGACTTTGACAAAAGAGTCGAAATTTCGACGTTAAACTCGAAATTTCGAGATAAAAGTCGAAATTTCGACATTAAACTCGAAATTTCGAGATAAAAGTCGAAATTTCGACATTAAAGTTGAAGTTTCGTCATTAAAGTCGAAATTTCGAATTTTTTCTCGAAATTTCGACATAAAAGTCGAAATTTTGACAATAAAGTCGAAATGATTAAATTTCGACATAAAAGTCGAAATTTCGAAAAAAAAGTCGAAGTTATGAAAAGAAAACCTCTTGTGGCCCTCCTGCGCTTTCGTATAAATCACGGAGTCGCGTCAGCTAACATATTTTGTCTTCACTTTTAGAGAGAATACTAAGGTATAAACGGATGGACATTCTCAGTAAAATCACCCATGAAAATTTGCCGCTACCTCCCCTACTATCAGTCTTGCCAAGCCGTTGTTGCGAAAACAAAAACCATGACAATGTAGACAATTACCTTCAAAACATGTCGCCTATTTACACAACCGCAGAGAAAGTACATATCGTTAAGTGGTACTTTGGGGGTAATTATGTACAAGATACTAAAAATCTCTTCATAGTGGCTTTTGCAGATAGACCTGTACCTAAGGAAGCGACTATTCTTTCAATTATTAATAAATTTCAAAATTTTGGTTGTGTGGCAGAACATTGCAAAAACTGTTGTCCCACAAATCCACCACCGCATCCAAGACAAATACCTGAGGAACGGGAAATAAGAGAAACACAAGTGTGTGCATTCGCAGAAATAACACCTTGTTCGAGTAGACAGATCGCCGACGAAGTGAATTTGAATGAAAGGACTGTAAGAAATATTTTGAAGAGAAATGGTTATCATTGTTTCAAAGTCAGGACCACACAAGAACTTTTGCCTGGAGACCATTTCAGACGTATGGAGTTTTGTGAAGCAATGGTCGAAAAATGCAATAGGGCATTTCTGAGGGAGGTATTATTTACCGATGAATCGTCCTTTTCAATTCATAGAAAACACAACCCAGCCATAGTACCTTATTGGTCTCAGAAAAATAAACATTTGAGTATTGCTGTGAGGACACAGTACCCAAGCAAAGTGAATGTGTGGACGGGACTTTTAGGCGATCACGTCATAGGCCCATTTTTTATTGAAGGGAATTTAAATGCAGCAAAATATTTGCAACTTTTGCAAAATCAAATTATACCCGCAGTTCGCGCTCTTCCGATTGATTTTAACAGCGTGTGGTTTCAATAAGATGGCTGTCCTGTACACACTGCAGGCACGGTGGTTACATTTTTGAATCAGTTATTTCCCGATCGGTTAATTGGTACGCGAGGTACAATCAATTGGCCACCTCGATCGCCAGATGTTTCACCTCTCGATTTTTATTTCTGGGGGATGCTAAAATCGGAGGTATATCGGCATGAGTTCGAACGCGCCACCAATTTAGATGAACTGAGGGAAAAAATTATCCAGATGTGTGCTCAGGTAACACCAGTTACCCTTGCGGCTACCAGAACAGAATTGTACAATAGATTTGGCTATTGTTTGGCCCAAAATGGTGGTTTGTTCGAACATTTAATAAAATAATATCGTACACAAAATATTTAGTTTGGTTTATCTTTTCTTGAGAATATTTTTTTCTCTCTATTCAATAAAGAATTGTTTTTCTGTTCGAAATACGTTTTTTTTTTAATTGTTTTACAGAAATATCATTTGCTATTTTTTTCGCGGCCACCACGGCACCAAAGATGTTTTGATCTACCTGTCGTTCGACAGATTAAATTGAACTTGAAATTATCGTCAATAATTCTTGTTATTCCAACTGCTGCTAGTATGATACTAACGAAACGACTGACTAACGTACTTGTCCTACGTCCTGCGCTGATCGCCCTGTCTCTCGTACCTCTGTATCGTGACGTCGATATCCCTTCCACGAGCGAGTCGAGGAGAAATTGTAATGCTCTCTCAACATAATAGCAAGCTATTCTTTACGCTCTCATGAAACCAGCATACCCCCCATGAAAACTTTCCGATACTGTATAAGACAATTCAAGACTGGGCAGAACAACATGTATACGTTTGTATTTTCGAAAATTATGCAACCGACAAAATCGTTTTCATCCTCCAAAGACTCCATCTAGACCTGCCACCCCTGTCTCTTTGAAACGAAATCTACTTTGCATTGCAGAATCCGACTGTGAAATGTATTTTCACGGACCGGGCACAGGGGAACCACCCGCCTCGTCTTAATGCAAATCCCTGCTCCGAATCAAAACACCCTGGACTCGCAAAGTAAATATCCCGAAACTCCTGGAAGCTGGAATCGCGTCGCTTATAACCCGAAATAGGGCGAAACCGACCAAGTAGTTTACACTAACCTGGAGTCTTGGTATATTTTGAGCAAGAAATATATTCATGAATGATTCATATATTAGGTATACACCACGGTCGGTGCTGAAACGGCATTTCACTCGAGGGAACAGGTCACAATGATCGCCTTTATGCCTTTCGGTAATTAGGCGAATTCTTAGTCATATCTAAGTATTAAATATGTAAGAGTAGGTTTTGATTCACACTTGAAGATGACTCACTGACTCAGGGCCATATCCTCATAATAGACGTTTTCCATTTAGGTGTGTTAAGTCCCAGAGCTTCAAGCGTCTGAGATCAGAAATTACTTTATCACTGACTTTTTCGCCAAAAAACTGTGTATTCGCGTTTTGACTTTTGTCTACTTGTGCTTCATGCACCAATAAAAAGGGTGGTGCTCGAGGGGCAAGGGGAATATCAATCGGTGCTTGAAGCCCCACTTAATGGAACGCAGGGTCATACGCTCTGGGTAGCTCTGAGGAGCACCTTACGTTAAATGGAAAGCAGCTAATGTTTCAATTACTATTCCAATCTTCTCAAGATATTACGTAATCTGACCAATCACAAATCAAGGACAACTTGCATTATCGCGATTATTTCACTTATGCTAAAATAGCGTGTTATGATTGGTTGAAATTTTTGTGTCGATAAATGAAAACATCATGTTTTCGATTTTGTAGTTCGGCTCTTGATTGGCTACTGGATATGTATATGATGTGTTTTCGATTTTGTAGTTCGATTCCTGATTGGTTATTATCAAAACACAAACTTACCACTAGCAAGCTGCTATAATGACACAACACCAAACTTTGACTAAAACTAAATAAGCACTCACTATTAATTCATATCAACTTCACAATTTTCGATAAATTTTGCATACTCGTTGATTAATCAAATCACTATATCAAATTGTTATCAAAACATAACCTCGAGCGAGAAACAGTAGACTAGACATGCAATGACGAAACTACGAATGACGCGCTCTGTCATTGGTAACTGAAATAGAGGGATGTTTGAAATATCAACTAAATGTTTTGTTAGTTGCATAATTTCAGAACTAAATGCGGGATTAATGTTCCTAGTTAAATTGAATAGTAAATAAATAAAAATGGTTTCGATTTTATTCATGAAATAATCTTAACAAGTACAACTCGTGTTATCGGCGATTATCGTTAATTCCTTCTCGGTTTCGAATCAAATTATGTTGCTTTAGGCAACCACACTCGCGCAACGCTCGTGTGGTTGCCAAGCAACATAATTTGATTCTCAAATTCAAAGGAATTGCTATTTCGATAATCACCGATACACTTGTGGTATTACCTACGAAAACACCAGCTGTCTTTCAATTCTGATTGGTCTGTCAGCGTTGGTGTTTTCAACGATGTAACCATAGATGACAAAGCAAAGTTTGACATTCTGACAGATCATAATTGAAGGCGAAAACGTCAAAATGAGTCGCATCGTAACTATATGATAAATTATTGATAGTTATAATATATTTTTTGTGATTATAGTTGATTGATTATTGAGTATGATGAATTGATTGTTCATGTTCATAATACATACTTTTAATGCTTCGTGAAATAGTCTAATAAAATTCCACTCGTGATTGAATTTATCTCATAAGTCTGTCTTTTATTTCTGACCTCAACTGAATTGTATCGAGAAAACACCACTTGTCCTGCGGACTCGTGGTCGTCGTCTTATCTCTTTAATTTTTTCCCGTAGAGTGGTCAGTAATGTCGAATAGTAATCTTCAGTTATTGTTCAACCCTTATCAAAAAAATCAATTATGATTACTCCATGGCAATCCCAAAAAACTGAAGCAAGAACTTTTCTAGCAGATTTTTGGACACGAAACTTCTTAGGTCTTGGAGAACCGGAGTGTCGCCATTTCATCGATTGTTGCTTTGTTTCTGGATCGTAGAAATGTACCCAAGTCTCATCCATAGTAACAATTCGGTTTAAGAAGTCTACATCGTTTTCAAATCGAGCACAGATCGAACGCGATGCTACTACCCTTGCACGCTTTTGGTCAACATTAAAACATTTGGGGATCCATTTTGCAGCAATTTTTCTCATGTCCAAATTGACGTGAACTATATGATGAACGCGTTCGTATGAAATATCCAGTGCTTCAGATATCCGTTTTAGCCCAATTCGACGGTCTGTTAAAATCATGTCATGAACTGAATCGATATTTTCGGGGACTGACACAGAAACTGGCCTTCCCGATCGATCATCATCTTCAATGGAAAATTTACCTCTTTTGAAGCTTGCAGTCCAATTTTTCACGGTCGCATACGAAGGACATTGATCACCAAGTGTATTAAGCATATCTTCGTAAATCTGTTTACCTCTTAACCCTTTTAAAAACAGGTACTTGATGATGGCTCGATACTCCAATTTTTCGATTTTCACAATTTCGGTGGACATATTTTTTCTTTTATTGCGTAACTCTGGTTTACATTTTTGACGTCAAACTTTACACTGACACTTCTAATAAGTTATTGTTCGAAGAAAACAGAATTCTTTGGGAGATCGTTTAATAACGAACAGTCGTTGCCGACCGATGATGAACCCTTTACTCCCATATACACCTACTAAGTAGGCTTATTAAGGCAAGTACCTGACAGAAAACAACTACTCCCCTGGCTAAGACCACGACGGGTATTGAAAAACATAATATTGCTGTTTGGTCACAGAGGGCACTTGCAATTGCGTCCTCTGAAATTTTGAGGAACGTTGCACAAGTATCTGTTAGATTTAATTCAATACCCGTCGTGGTCTTAGCCAGGGGAGTAGTTGTTATCTGTCAGGTACTTGCCTTAATAACCCTACTTAGTAGTTGTATATGGGAGTAAAGGGTTCATCATCGATCGGCAACGACTGTTCGTTATTAAGTTATTGTTCGTTGCTATGGTAACGCAATATTTTGTTTATGCAGGGAACTGGTCTAGGCTAACTAGATATCAATTCATCCTCGTATCTGAGAAAGCAAATAGTATCTAATATGTTACCGGCCAAATCCAAGACATTCAAAGACAGATGAAGTAATCTTGTCTTTCAAAATACCTGACATAACCACATGGCCTTTAATTTTCTAACATTATTTTCTTTGGAAATAAAGCCAAATTTTTTTTAAATACATATAAGATGTCTTCAAAAATTGTAATTCTTGCTGTTACCTGACTTGAAGCACTGAAGATGACGAAAGTCGAATGCGCTTTGCATATTTAAGAAATTATACACATACAAAATTCCATCTTCATTTATTGTAAATAAGGTTTCTGAAAATGTGCTTTTATGAGGAAAAATCAAAAATTATAACACCTCCTACGTTATGGAGTGTCTACTCAATGTTGAAAAGTACATTGAATGTCAAGGAAAATATTGATATAAGGAAGTTTTCAAAATTGGTCCCGCTCATTAAGAACAAAAGCGTCGGATACAGAGGAAAGAAATCTAAAGTTTTATCAAAGGATGTTATCAATAGATTTATTCAAGATGCTGATAACGAAACAAATTTACTTTATAAAGTACATATTTTTTTGTAAAATTTGTAAAATTTGTTTTTACTAAACTCCTAGGCTTTCGGAGAAAACCCCTCAAAAGCAGAGCTTGTGCGAGTAAGGGAGATCCGGGATTCTTCAAGATTAAAACACGCCGTGCTAGAAAGATTGTTACTAGGTAATAACGCCAAAGTTCTAATGTCATCATATAAAATGTCAAATAACATGTCAACAATACATGAAATCAGATGTCAATTACCCAGGTATATGTATAGAATTTTTTTCTCGCAAAATATTGATACCACGATTAAAAAGGAATGTTGATATCTTGATTGGAAAATTTGCTGAAAACCTTACACACTCTCAATGTAACGTGTTGGTTCTTTCTTACGATTTATATCAGTATTAATGTTACATATTTGAAAAAAAAACTTCAAAATTTATGACTTCACTTATGAATCACAAACTCATTTTCACTTTTTCATTATGTATTTTTTACACTATAGCAGAAAAGTTTTGCCACACAGCACGTGGATCGTCATCAATAAACTTCAAAGGACCCTCGCTGAACGAAAGTTTCGTGAAGGAAATTGCTTATGTTAACAGATTCTGAAAAGGGTCGACTAAAAATGAGAACAAAGGGTAAATATTTGCAGGTGGGATATCGAGCATAGATTCCCAGTCAGCCAGTTTTTGAATCCCTCAGTTTTTAATGATTCGTCTACCATGAGGTTTGGGCAATATATTACATGCTGTTATGTGTTATGTGAATAAAAAATCCTGAAATTAGGGCGCAAAATTAAAAAAAATTACTCAGGAGACACAAATGGACTGAGACTAATTTGGAGAGTGAAGTCGACGTGCCATTCAAATTTCTTACCTGATCGGATGATCCTGAAGGGCTGAAGTTTGGCCGGCCGGCAACTTTGGAAACTAGGTTGAAAGTCCTTGGCATCCTCGGAAACTATTTTCGAATTCGAATTCTTGTTTTACGTCGACGATGAGACGGTTGTAATGGAAATTTGGTTTCCACTCCGTAGTTTAACGAAAATTGTACGGAAAAATCATAAGGCTCACACTCAACGAATGTTTCGTCAAGTACTCATGCACATATAGAGAGGTACATTTCACTTGTTGTCCGCTAGTTGTTACAATGGAAGTCTGAAAGGCTTGATAACGATAAAAAATATACACGGTGAGCAACTATCAACCCAATTTTGGATTAGACATTCAAAAAATTATAATTAATATCTAATTAATAATTTTATTTTATAGAAAATCGATAATAAATTCAGAAATGGAAAATAAGAAATTATTCAAAATCAAAATAAAAGAAATACATACAATTGCGTGTGGCCGCAACAGTTGTGTCATCACTTGTGAAAACTTGTTCGTAGTATTTATGAATTTCGGATATTTGAATTGAAATAGTCGGCTTTGTAAAATCTAAAATTGTTATACAGTATCAGGATTTTTTTTTATCACAGTCAGACTTCAAATCCAAAATGTACATAATCCGAAAGAAGATTCTACTACTTAGTTTCTAACAAAGAGCACTTGCAATACTGTATTTGATAATGAGGATAATTGCACAAACACAAGATACATACATACATACCGGGTGTCCGCGGAAAGTAGCTCGATCCTATAACTTTTTTGTTTTTGAAGATAATGAAATGAAATTTGGTGGATCTGTATCTGAATAAACTTTCGATTTTTAAATGGGACGCCCAGTATATTTTCCCTTCCTTTGTCTCCATATGACACACAGAATATAACCATGAATCACTTGTCACGTTTTATAACCAATTTTTCTATCATTTTGAAATTTAGTTTTTATTCTAGAGGACTATGGATACGTTAAATTGAGTAATTCCATCTTGAAATTTGGGAAAAAATACTACTTTACTGTTTTTAGTCAAAATTTATCTGCCATGTTAAATTTAATTTTGGAATTTATGTTACTAATTTTCGTCAAACGGCAAAATGGTGGCTCGTCTGGTGAGTGAAAAACCAGTATTTTATTACGATTAATTTGATATCGCATTAGGCAAAAATAAAATTCAAATGCATGTAGTAACCAAATGATGCTGAATCTAACTTTATCTTTTTAAGCTTACGAACGGAAGTTTGATTAAAACCTAATAGTGTGTGGTATCAAATTAATCATAATATAATGATATTTTTCTTATTCTGACGAGCCACCATGTTGCAACTTGAAAAAATGTGTAACTTCAATTTAAAAATAAAAAACAACACACATTTATACCAAAAACAGTAAAGTCGTGTATTTTCAGAAATATTATGGCTGGTATTTGTGATTGGAACGTATTCATTCGTAATTATAGATTGAAGAATAAATTTTAAAAAAAAACATAAAAAGTTTATTACAAAAAATGACAAATGATACATGGTTGTATAGAAAATAAAGAAGTGAAAATATACCGGGTGTCCTATTTAAAAACTGAAAATTTATGTCACTTCCGGTGATAATTTGCTTCCCATTGAATACAAAAATATTGAATATAGAGAAAAATCAAATAAAATTTGAAAAAATTCATCAACGAAAATTTTACCAAACCTCTTCGGAGACGTTGCGTTCATTTTCTGCCAGTCTAGTCTTTAGACAGTTCTACAAGTTAGTTTAAAAATCATGGGAAACAATTGTTATATGAATATCATTTTAGCAGCTCTACTAGAATTTTTCAGGAACGACATGATAACTGAATATAATTATAACATTTGATTCGATTTGATATACAGGGTGTTTCTTAAGTACGTGTAGAAAATTCAGGAGCATGTTGCTGACGTCAAAATAAGAAGAAAAGTTCTTGTAGATACACGATCGCAAGTCATTCGTTTCCGAGATACAGAGTGTCGAATTTGAATTATCATGTTTATATTTGAGTAAATTTTGGTGTATCGCGGAGTAAGATTCAAGGATGAAATCAAATATCATGTTAGTTTTTATTTTTCGTCTCTTCAGTCATTTTTTGGGCGTACCTTCATTACGTTTTCTAGTGGAAAAATCAAACATTTTGGTTTAAAAATGATATTATTGGTGGAGCTAAGTCGCTGCGAGCAACTGTTTTCCAGTTAATGGGATTTGAAATAATTGATGCAAGTGATTTTGAATTCAAGCCTCTTGTCATTCAATTTGAGTAGTTAAGGAATTTATTATTCTTTGATTTTATTTTAAAATGGTAATCGGGTGTCATTACAATTTGATACAATTAATAATTACAGTAATTGAGACCCATTTAATAATAAAATAGTTAGCAATATTCGTTTTTTGACTACATTTAAGTGTTGATTGTAGAAGACCATTGAATAAAAGAAAACCTGCTAGAGCTACCGGCTACGTACAAAAAAGTTATGACATTTCGAATGACTGAAAAGACGTGTAGGTGACGTCACCCCTACGAAAGGGACAAACCAACATCAAATTTGATAGTTTCATTGAAAGATACTTTGAAATTGATTCACAAAAAACAAAAATAGGAATTGAACTTTGTATATGTTTTTATGCACTAGCGGGCGGTAAAGTACACTTTACCGTCCGGTTCGCCGGGCGTAAAGTGGCACTTTACCGCCCGTGGGCGCATTATGGCCCGGCGGGCCGTAAAGTAGACAAAATTCTCAAATTGTCTATACTCACACATCATTTCATGCAATTCCTAACACGAATTAGAATCATTTCAGTTCAATAGAGCAATACTCTTTCTAACATAATCGTTGGCAATTTTTTCGGTGATAATCTATTTGAAATAGATTCTCCAATATAGCACTCAGCTACTATAGTTTCACATTCCTCATATTATGTTACCCTTAATTATTGTATGCATAACGTATGAAACGTGTAGACCATTGCAATTCAAGTCAGTATTTGTGATTCGCGCTATAAAACCGCTAGTGCATAAAATTTTGTATGTATCACGTGCGTAAAATGCGTTTAAGGCCTTCGGCGTGTGATGGCCCTCGGCTAACGCCATCGGGCCATCATCCACGCCGCAGGCCATAAACGCCTACTTTACGCCCTTGATACATAAATAACTAATATGAACTTTTCTTCTTATTTGGACGTCAGCAGTATGTCCCTAAATTTTCTACACGTACTTAGGAAACACCTTGTATGGACGAGTGCATATGCATTTTTGAGGAAAAAAATTAACACAATGAGACCTACTGGAAGAAGTGCAAAATATAGTTCGAATGACGGAAAAAATTATTTGGAATCGATAAAATGGAGAGAGTGAAACGGGGTGAATTTTTAGAAATATAACTTGTTCTAAATTAGATATTTTTTTGCAATTCAAAATAGTTTTTGCATTACATTCAAATCACGTTTATTAAGTAGAAAACTGTTTATTACAAAAACGTATTATTATATAGTATTTGACACTAATGTATTTATACTAAATGTTGCGACAACATACAATTTTTACATAAGAAAAAATCAAAACTAAATTAAATTGGTTTTTCTGATTTTCCCGAAAAAATTTGAGGTTATGTGGAGAAATGTTGAACACGAAAGTTGTAGATCTTTTTATTGCCAACAACTTTTTTCTTTAACTTTTTAATTTTCCCTTCAAATCATGAGAAACCATTTTCCTTCATAAGTTCACCTCCTTTCTCCCTTCTATCATAATCAAATACTTATTTATGTTCTTATTTATTCTTGGTACCTATTGAGGTAACATGAAATTAATATTCTCTAAAGGTTTCAAGTGTTAATTTCAATAATTTTAATAAATAAATATGAGTTTGTAACAAAAATTTAACAAATTGATTTTCGAAAATCTGTTTTTTCATTTTTTCGCGTTTTATGGAATTTTTTTCCATGGTAGTTCTACTCTTTCATTACATAATCTAAAAGTAGACAGAAAAATTGAAGGCTGGTGAGCTTGAAAAGACGAATTTTACCGGTGAAACTTTTCAGATGAAAATGAGGTTGTTTTTTTTCAGATTTTTTCAAAAAAAAAAGGAAAATTCTTTATTTCGATACAATATTTCCACCAAATTTCGTGAAGAAAAAAATCGTTTTTGCACGAGAAAAAAATTAAAAACTGAAAAATTAGTTTTTCCGATTGTTCTGGAAAATTTGAAGTAATGTGGAAGAATGTTAGAAACAAAAGTTGTAGATCTTTTTATTATCAACAACATTGCCCTTCAACTTTTTTCGGTAGGAGGTCAACTTTCGTTGCCAATCGCGAAAAACCGTGAAATACCACTTTCAACCTCTAAAAGTTTACCCCGTTCCATCCTTGTCAATTTTGTCGAATCCAAATTATTTTTCCAGTCATTCGAACAATATCTTCCTCCTTTTCCACTTGGTGTTAATTTTTTTTCCACTTTTACATTTTTTGTCGTCCAATAGCACTGGTCTAATAAGGCATATCAAGTCAAGTAGAATATTTTTCACAAAAATTACATGCAATGATTAGCTTTTCATTTTTAGTTGCTAATTAATATCAGTTTCACCGAAGAAAATTGGTGTCGGTCATATCGAAACACTGATATGGACAAACAGAAAAGTTCCGACTTCTGTTTGAATCTGCAGAATGACCAGGATGTTTAGAACATCGAACAATTTTCATCTCCTTTTCCTCTGGTGTATTTTGCGGCGACAAACCACATTAGATATTCCACGTAGTGTTCGTATAACAATCCCATTGTTTCCCCAACATCGAACTTAATTGCAATTCACCATTACAGCCAGGTGAAATACTAAAATTTTATACTTCCTAGGGGAGAATGGAAGAGTAGCCGACGAAATTTTATGTGACAGGAGCAAATTGCGAATTTCTACCGGTTTCATAGGCCCCGTAATCGATTTATACGAGTAGATTGACTGCAAAGGCATTAACAGCAGAGTGCGGCCTCTGCTGATGGCTGATCCGAGAGTATAATTACATCCATCAAATTAGGTCACTATCGATTGCTACGTCACTGAGAGACTTCTGTATGAAACGCTCGAATTATAGCGGTTTGAAAAAACTGTCACCCAACTTGCCACATAGACCAGTGCTAATGCATTTTTGGGATAATATCATTGTTTATAAGTGGTGTTTCTTAAGTACGTGTAGAAACTTCAAGAGCATGTTGCTGACGTCGAAATAAGAGAAAAAGTTCCCATAAACACATGTCCGCAAATTATTCGTTTCTAAGATACAGAGTGTCAAAGTTTAATTATTACATTTGTGATATTCGAGTAAGGTTTGGTATCTGGGATGATTTTTCAATGACAAAATCAAATTTTGTGTTAATTGTGAAAAAACTAATTTCTAATTTATTTTGTATTAAAAAATCTTGTCATTCAAAATCACTTCCATCAATTATTTCAAATCTCAATAACTCGAAAACAGTTGCTCACAGTGACCTCTATCAAGAATATATTTTTTACAAAAACTAAGTAATAAATAATCCCAGATACCAAACTTTACCAATATATCAAAATTATTTTGAAATTATTCACAAAAAATTAAAATAACAATTCAACTTTGACACTCTGTATCTCAGAAACGAATAACTTGTGGACATGTGTTTATAGGAACTTTTCTTCTTACTTTGATGTCAGCAATACGCTCCTAAATTTTCTACACGTACTTAAGAAACACCCTGTATAGAAGATAGTCAACCATGGATGTATAATATCGTATAAGTAGGCAACCTTATGGGATTATAATTGGATCAAAATGGATGCGACATGTAGATGGCGATAGTGAGCTCGCATCTAAGTCATGTCGCAACTTCAGTGATCTGGCCTCCAAGTCATGTCGTAACTTGATTGAAACAATGGGACAACATTAAAATCAGGGTTTTTTGAAGGAACCTGCATTAAAATGCGGTCAAATATTCATGTTTGTAACTAATCACGCTAGGTGACACTCGCGTTTGCGTCCAACACCAATTACACAGGCATTGACTATCTTACTTCTATCATTGCTTATATAGAAGATAGTTAGTCAACCTTATGGTATTATAATTGGATCAAAATGGATGCGACATGTAGATGGCGATAGTGAGCTCGCATCCAAGTCATGTCGTAACTTCAGTGATCTGGCCTCCAAGTCATGTCGTAACTTGATTGAAACAATGGGACAGCATTAAAATCAGGTTTTTTTGAAGGAACCTGCATTAAAATGACGTCAAATATTCATGTTTGTAACTAATCACGCTAGATGACACTCGCGTTTGCGTCCAACACCAATTACACAGGCATTGACTATCTTACTTCTATATAAACAATGCTTCTATATAAACAATAATAATATTATCAACAGCATGAGACCTACTGGAAGAGGAGCGAAACATAGTTCGAATGACGGGAAAAATGAATTGTAGTCGAAAAAATGGAGAAGGCTGGAACGGGGTGAACTTACAGGGGTCAAAAGCGATATTTCACGGTTTTTTGAGAATTCGCTATTTTCCTAAAACTCCTAAATCGAAATTAATGTTATTTTTAGAAACCATTTTGCATTTGGTCCCCACCTTGTGAAAGATTCAACTCAACATTCAGTTATAAAAAAATTAGAGCCTTTGAAATATAGGAAAAATTAGAATATGTTTACTCTTGTGACGTACAATGTCTTCACTAGATTCTAGTATTTTTTGTTGACCTAAGTTGATACTACTGCTATTAATCTGACAACTGTGGAAGCGCTGACATTTGCTGACATTGTTTATGTTGTTCTTGTCGTGAAATTGTTATTGGAAGATTACTTTTACAACTTGTGAAAATAAAGAAAAACTTTTTCCCGTAAATTATATGATGATTCACGCATTTTTATCTCGCAATCCAAACTATTCTAGAGTGGAGATGAAAGGTATGAAAAAGATGAAGAAAGTTCTGTTTATTTGTAATTCATTCTGATGGCATGAACATCCTTTACTTATAAGGTTCATTTATAGGGCTGCTAGATCAGGCTATGATGATGATGCGATGCTGTGGGTTATATGCAGCTGAAAAGGTAGGGTTCTATTTGTATTAAGTGTCGAATAGTTCCTGATCACAAAGTACGAAGCAAACCATAGTCTGCTGTAGCTACTATTGACGACAGTAATGATGAAATAAAAAATCGTTACTTGAATGTTGTGTAGCACCCCAAGGTAAGATTCAGATTATTACCGTTTTGGAGCATACAACATAGATTTTGGTATTTTTTGCTGTCACTTTTTTATACTGGTTTCTCCGTCGAACCGATGAAAATAGTCCCACATCGGTGAAGTGTTATTCAAGAATCGATAATAAATATAATATTAGCAATGCTTTTTTCATCAACATTGAGCTCTGACAGATCGTACATTAAATGACACTAGTGACTTGACAATAGTCAATCGACAAATGCCTTCACGATTCCAACGTTGTCGGATTGTGTCAGTGACGTAAAATGTCTGTGGGAGAACACTTCTGAAATCCGAATTCTCATAACTAAATACAGGCGAAAAACGATATGTGAAAATTAAACAAATATATATTTCGATATATTCAATTTCAATTACATACATTTTGAAATTTAGGAAATCAGCGAATTGTAAAGAAACTTGACCTTCTATCGAAAAAGGTTAAATGGCAAAGTTGTTGATAATAAAAAGGTTTAGAACTTTTGTATTCAACATAATCTCAAATTTCTCGGGAAAATCGGTTAAACCGATTTTTTAGTTATTAATTTTTTTCTCGCTTAAATATTTTTTTTTCACGAAATTTGGTGAAATTATAACGTATTATGTTTCAAGTGAGCTGTAATTTTTTTCGACAAATTCCGGAAAAACGACCTCATTTTCAACTGAAAAGTTTCACCGATAAAGTTCGTCTTTTCAAGCTCGTTAGCCGCCAGTTTTTTCGTTGAAGCGTCTTCTTATAGATTATGTAATAAAAGAGTAGCACTACTGTGGAAATTTTTTTCAGAAAACACGAAAAAATTTAAAGACATTTTCAATAATCAATTTTTTAAGTTTCTGTTCTAAACTTATATTTAATTATTAAAATTATTTCAATTAACATTTGAAACCTTTCGAGAATAAGAAATTCATGTCACCTCGATACGTACAAAAAATGAACAAGGACATAAGGATTTGATTATGGTAGAAGGGTGAAAGGAGGTAAACTTTGGGGGTAGAAATTGTTTCTCATGGTCTGCAGCGAAAATTAACCTTCTACAAAAAAAAGTTAAAGAAGAAAGTTGTTGGCAATAAAAAGTTCTATAACTTTTAGGCCGGGGGATAGTGACAGATTTTGGGACACGATTTTACTCAGTATGCCTTTTGGAGGGCAGTACTGTCCGTATATCCTCGTGATGATAATGCATGAATCAAAGTCGTCGTAGGTTCTTCATATTGAAAAATAATAATGATATTTTCGAAAAATTATGTGTTTCGGTACGATTCCAATCAGGTTGCCATGTGTTTTGTAATAAAGTAATAGACGTAAAATACTCGAAAAACCATTGACATACCATCAGGATGGGCGGAGAATTCCTTTTTCCAAATACAATTTCACGTGACCATATATACCAGCCATTCGGACCCAACCTAACGGCCTGCCAATCGTTTTTCGAGTATTTTAGTTTTATTATTTCATCACGAAACACATGGCAGTCTGATTAAAATCGTACCCGAATAATAATAATTAAAATTATTATTATTACATTTTAATATGAAGAACCTACGACGAGTATATACGGACAATACTGTCGTACAAAAGGCATACTGAGTAAAATCGTGTCCCAAAATCTGTCACTATCCCGCGGTCTATTTTGTATCCAAGATCTTTCCACATAACCCCAAATTTTTTATTCGCGAAGCTCTGGCCATGGACGAATTTCTTATAATGTCAATTAAAATGGGTTCAGCACATATTTTGCCATGATCACAAAGCATTCCAGTGGCGGAAAATTGGAAAATATTAATTAAAAATACAATAATTTTCCAAGGAAAATTGAAAAATTAATTTTTCCAAAAACAAATGGTGATATAATATTTTCCATAAAATTCTACACAAAAAAGGGACCAACAAGTTTTTGTATAACATGCACCGTTTTCGAGTAAAACGTGCTCGAAATTCGACAAAATGCGATTATCTCAATTTTCAATATTATAGCATTTTTGAAAAAAAAATTATTTTTCGTTTTTCCTCGGAAAACTATTGCACTTTTAATCAAAATTTTCTAATTTTCCGTCACTGAAATGCTTTGTGATCATGACAAAATATGTATGTGCTGAACCTGTTTTAATTGACACTATAAGAAATTCGTCCACGACGTGAGCTTCGCGAATAAAAAAAAGCCGCTCTCATGCAAGGGAAATCCAGTGCCGAGAAATCCACACGAATGAATTTTTCAGGAATGTCTTTTTCGTTTTTTATAGTCGAGATATACAGTGTCCGGCATAAAGTTCGCAGCATTTGGAAAACTTTTTTATCATTGATTTCTCAAAAAAAATTATTCTTGATGAAAACCTCTGCTTCATCCCAAACCTAAATTGCAAATTACCAAAATTGAATTTTATACTACCATATACGAGCGATATAGAAAAACATGCCTTGTTTTCAAAAAAATTTGATCTCATCACTTTATTTTTCACGGTAGAATTAAAAGTATGGGGAAAATATTGTTGAGAATCGAATGTTGATTCCGAAATTCAAATCACAGCCACCTATGATCAATTTAATTTTTCCTCTTTTTTCCAATTTTCTCCTCATCGCCCTGTACGATATGAGGAAAACTATGCTAGATGGATGGTATATTGTTAGATATGATCATATCACTCTCTGGATATTCCCTCCTTTCTCCCTCCCATCGGAAAATCACGTTAATTGAAATATGTGACGGTATTTTACAAAATCTTGCTGCAAATAGTAAATAAAACTGAATTGTTTTTCAATATCCAGTATATGGTAGTATAAAATTCAATTTTGGTATTTGCAATTTAGGTTTGGGATAAAGCGGAGGTTTTCATCAAGAATAATTTTTTTTGAGAAATCAATAATAAAAAAGTTTTCCATATGCTGCGGACACTGTATATTAATAATTTGGGACAAGGTGATCCAGAAAATATTATTTGACTGAATGAGAGGGCACTGAAAATTGAGAAAATCGCATTTTTTTCGAATTTCGAGCACGTTTTAGAAAAAAAAACTTGAAGGAACCTTTTTTGTGGAGAATTTTATGCAAAATATTATATATCATACGTTTTTGGAAAAAATGGATTTTTCGATTTTCCTCGGAAAATTATTGTACTTTAATCAAAATTTTCCAATTTTCCGCCACTGAAATGCTTTGTGATCATGACAAAATATGTGCTGAACCCGCTTTAATTGACACTATAAGAAATTCGTCCGCAACGTGAGCTCTGCGAATAAAAAAATGCCGCTTTCAAGCAAGATAAAAGTATCGGGAAATTCACACGAATGATTTTTTCAGGAATGTCTCTTTCGTTATTCATAATCGAGACATATATTAATAAAGGTTGAAAGTAGGCTCCAATATGGAATAATCTTCTGGGGCTTATCTACCTCAGCTGAAGATGTTTTCATTGCTCAAAAACGAGTATTGCGCTCTATGATTGGCCTTTCAAATCGTGAATCTTGCCTGTATTCAAAAATTACAAAATATTAATACTAGCTTCCCTAACCATACATCAATTATGTGTACATGTATTCACTAACAAAGATTCGAAATTGATTAAAAATAAAGAAAAACATAATTTGAACACACGTCATTTGCTAAACTTTTTCTATACAGTTTTTTTGACTGTCTTGAAGAAATAAACGTTTATTTATTTTATTTTTATTTAATTTGGGATAAGGTGATCCTGAAAATATCATTATTTGACTGAATCAGTGGGCACCGAAAATTGAGAAAATCGCATTTTTTGAATTTCAAGCATGTTTGACTCGAAATCGTTGCATTTTGGAGAAAAACTTGTGAGGACCTTCTTTATGCGGAATATTCGTTTTTGGAAAAAAAAATATTTTTCGATTTCCCTCGGAAAATCATCCATAACAATTTTCCGGGTGCTTTCGAATGGATTCAGCGGGTCAAAATATATGAGAAAAACTTGGTTGATCTCGTCGCACTTCATCGGCCACGAAAACCCTCCCTGCCACTGGACTAATTGTGTTTATAATCAATTAGTAATTATTATAGCGAGAGTGGAATGATCTGCCCATAGTCAGAGAAGTTAATCCCCAACTATTAAATATTCTCCGTTGTCAACCTACAAGTCATTAATATTATTATTCAATCGAACTGTTCCGAGTACGGTGTAGAGAACACGTGAAACTTGTGACGACGCTATAAATAATAAACAATGGCGAGGAACATGATTCGAACTACCCGTGGAACAACTGCGAACAAGTTAATACAACTTGCATATAAACGGAATACCATCGTTATATCCCTGCTCCTAAATGATGCATAATAGTTGGGAGTTTGGGCAGTTCACGCTTCGCCGAGTTTGATGGTTTTATAACTTTGTGGTCTATCAAATACGTGTTCAAAAGCTGCCCTTGTTTTGGTTGCGTTAACATTGTTAGGCGCGACAAATTGAGCGTTCATGATTTTTAGCCGCCATACCAGGATGAATATCGCCCTTGACCGAATTTTAAATAAAAACACAGGGTGATTCCTTAGTTGATACTTTTTTTCAGCTGTGTATAGAACTCGTTAAAATAAACAGCTTTTCAAAATAATTTTTTTCAGAAAATTGAAAAATAAGCGAATAATTGGATTGGTCGAAACGGACCAGTTTGCATGGCCACCAAGGTCGCCAGACCTAAATCCGTGTGACTTTTTTTGTGGGTGTTTAGGGAAAGTTTAGTTTGTGACAACTTTGAACACCTTATTTGAGTTAGACAGGACCGTATTGGACACGTTTTGTAATAATGTAACCGTATTATTTTTCATGTTTTTGGAAAAAATCATTTGAAAACGTTGTTTATTTCAACGAGTTCTATATACAGTTAAAAAGTATCAATTCAGGAATCACCCTGTATACACAATATTCATTAGTTTATTGTTGTTTCGAAACAAAAATTTCATATGGCTTCTGGTTGAGAAGGTTAATAACTGTGGAAAGAGAAATTTGTTACTATCATTCGAAAGGATTTTTATAAGAAGTAGTACTGTTCTGTGAACTCTACTCAACCTAGAGGCATCGTTCAGCTCATTCAATGACCATTTTTATGATAAAGTAAATAATATAATATCGCAATCACCAAACATATGCCACGAATCTACTGAATTTTGAAACATTCCAACTTTGAAATAAATAATGACAGCATACGCAACGCTCTCTAGATGTTAGATGAAAATTAATACGAAATTATGATTTCCAACGTTAAAAAAACCATGGGTACCAAATTTTGTGCTAATAACTTATTGTTTGCAAAAGTTATTTTAAAAAAACGAACAAAAATTTCAATTTCAACACCCTGTATCTCCGAAACGAAGCATTTTCGGACACAAGTTTATATAGACTTTTTTTTAATTGTCTTATGAATACGTCACTTGAATATTTTAACGTACTTAAGTTACACCCTGTATACTGAGTGATTTTCAGTCTCTCGAAAAAACGCATTTTTCAAAATTAGCAAAATTTCAAAAGTAACATTTGGGTTAACGTTTTCAAGGGGATCTCTGTTGGAGCTCATTGAATAATATAAAGGCGAGAAAAATTTGAATTTCTCTTGATATTCTACAAAAAGGGCGGTTTTCATTTTTTTTAAATTCATTGCAAATTACCTATCAGGATTTGTTTTTCTTTGATGACCTCAGCAATTTTATGATTGGCAAAACCATTGAACTGTCAATTATCATTTTATGTAGAATTGATTCGAAAGTAAATTGTTTGCAAAATCGAAAGGTTTTTGGTGCAAAGCACTTTTTGGGAAAATAACTTTTATTACCGAATGATTCACATTCAAATAGCTTTTAAAATTTTCATCGGTCTGATGAATTACTGGTACAAAGATCGTAAAAGTCTGCGTTACAATTGGCTATGAAATGAGGGTAATTCTGCGCTTACACAGCTAGGTTAATAGACGAGGAAAGTGATGACGTCACAAATGTCATTCTTGTCAAAAACTGATTCCAAACAAACCTCCGTCGAATTTAAATCAGCTTGTCCGATATCTCCGATATTGTTTTCGTTGAGATTTTTCAACTTCTTTTGGCTGAGAAAACAAAATCCAAACAACCAAACACAAACTGATAAGCAAAGCAGCAAATCATCAACCTAAAATTGTTTATTTGGAATCAGTTTTTGACAAGTATGACATTTGTGACGACACACTTTCCTTGTCTATTGGCTAGGCAACATAATATGAGAGGGCTATGGATTGTTTTTCTCTAAGACTGAATTGCGTAATAGTCCAAGATCCCAGGGCCGTCAGACGTTACTTATTTTTAAACGAAAGAAATGTGTACGATTGAGTAGTGTTAGTATGTACTATGTTCGCATGCCTACCTGCTAGCTTGTCCAGATGACCCTTCTTCAAATATTAGGGAATCAAAGGTACGTAAAAACAGTACTCACTTAGTTGAATTTCCAGTCTACAGAATTATCTCTATAACCTATGGTGGATCAGTGGACAGAGTATCTACCTACCACCCCGGAGCTCCCAGTTCAAATCTCGTCTGCAACAATTTTTTTTCTTTTTTTTAACCCAGCAGACGCATCACACTAAGGTTAGCCATCTCGGTTGGAGACGGCCTCGACAAAAAGAAATTTAAAAGAAAACATAATTTTGGTAAATAAAAGATTTTGTTGAGATTTCCTTATGAGTAATATCCCAGGGCCTTCAGACATAACTTATTTTTGAAAAGATGAAGACTGTGTGCTTGAGGAGTTCGCTCTGTGACACCTGGGCAGGTAGGTACCTAACTTGAATCTGTATGGCTGATTTATATATATATATATATATATATATATATATATATATATATATATATATATATATATATATATATATATATATATATATATATATATATATATTGTAGAATATCACTCTTAAGTAATTTCACAAGTGTCAGACGCTTTTCATATACCAGAATTTTTGTCAAACGCTTTAAAGCCCCAAAAATTACTTCAGAGTGATATTCAACAAATTATACATAAAAATCAGCCACACAAATTTAAGTTAAGTAACTCTTATTTTTAGTTACCTTTCTCACCTGGTACCTGCCCAGGTGTCACAGATCGAACTCCACAAGCACGCAGGTATTAAAAGTACATGAGACACCACTCAGAACCTGAGTCTTCATCTTTTCAAAAATAAGTTATGTCTGAAGGCCCTGGGATTTTACTCACAAGGACATCTTAACAAAATCTTTTATTTATCAAAATTCTGTTTTCTTTTAAATTTCTTTTTGAAAAAAAAATCCTCCCAGAGTCGAAGCCGTTTCCAATCCTAGTGTGATGCGTCTGCTGGGTTTAAATAAAAAGAAAAAAAATTGTTGCAGACGAGATTTGAACTCGGAGCTCCGGGGTGGTAGCTAGATACTCTGTCCACTGATCCACCATGGGTTTTAGAAATAATTCTGTAGACTGGCAATTCAACTAAGTGAGTAGTGTTTTTACGTACCTTGATTCACTAATATCTGAAGAATGGTCATCTGGACAAGCTAGCAGGTAGGCATGCGAACATAGTACATACTAACTCTACTCAATCGTACACATTTCGTTCGTTTAAAAATAAGTAACGTCTGACGACCCTGGGATCTTGCTCTATAATTATTTGAAAGTTTTAATTCGTTCTGTACTTTTTCCAATAGCTGAATCCATCAATAGCAGTTTTCTTTCGAATTGAAGCTAACTTATGACAATGCCAGAAGGATTTTGATTTAAATGGGGGATCACATAAGGTGTTCCCCATTTTAAAAGTTTCCCAAGAATCCAGTAGATATATTTCAACGCTAGTATGGGGCAGTAGATGTTTTCAATTGGACACTTGCCGACAAGTCTACCTATTTTATTGGTTAAAGCGAAGGATTTTTTATTATTTTTCATTATTAGATTTTTTTTTCCTTGGTGTTTTGGCATCGACTGCTATGGTCATTAGCCATGTGTGGATAGGCCTTGTTACTAACTCCATACGCCACTTTAGGAGCAGCACTGTTAATTTTTAACGCAACAGTGAATCGTGGAGGATTATTCCCAGCCGACACGAGCCTCAGTCATTCAGACTTTCACATCTGAAAATGAAAAAAGATCGCACCGTCTGGGAATCGAACCTGCAATCTCTAGATTACCAGGCGAGCGCTTAACCACTGCGCTAATCCCCGCCCTTCATTATTAGATTAATGGTCTTTCTGCCTAGTATCAACAACACTTTTTCATGAAAATTTAACGATGGTATATTGCCATATTTCTATATTTTTTAAAGGTTTTCAGTAACTCAGTTATACATAAATTGTGAAAGGCTTTCGCGGCTATCGTCACTTACATGGTGGTTCTTCGGGTAGTAAGGCCGACGTATGTTGAGAGAAGATCTCGACATTTCGCCAACACGAGTGGTTGGCATTTTCAAGAGAAAGTTTCTGGTTTTTTATGTCGCTGTCAAATGCTTGACTCACGCTCATACAAAAAAGTCCTACTTTACGAACTTGTATCATAAATAGCTATTATGCTCTGCATGCATGTCATGTTCTGACATTAGCTTTCATCTGATTTTCAGATGTCGGTATATTTCTTTGAGGCACACTTTTTCTATATTCACATTCAAAACATCGCCAAAATAGTTTCGGCCCTTCAAACCATATTATTTTGAACGGTTCATCTTGAATGAATTTTGGCGAACATGAATTGAAAAATCAATTCTCACTCATATCAAGCAATGTTAATCAAATTGCACGAACCGTCATATGATGACAGCTGTATTTATACTAGAATGTCATTTCTTATTGAAGGGTGGGGAGTCTAACCGGCTCAAATCTGCTACTCTCCGTTTTTCGTCTGATCTCATTTCGAGGAGCTAATGTTTGACCTGCTAGAAACTCATTTGTAGCATTATAAGTATTCTAATATTTTCATCGAAATATAAATAAAAAAAACTCTGCTTCCTGTCTAACAGACCTAATGAACGTTTGTTTGAAAGTGGTTGACATTGTTTCACTTTGAGTAAGGTTATTCTGGACTTTCATTGTCTAAAAAAGAACAAAGAAAAATTCAATTCTCTGCAATTTTTAATCACGACGTTTCAACTGTCAAAATCTACAGTCGTTATCAAGTGTATAATGCGATAATCTCAAGGATACTTCTTATATATGCTGTGGATAATTTTGTGTCATTAGCCTAGGGGTAATTTGGCGGTATTCAGGTAAGCTTGTTAATTACAGTGCCAGGCCCCTCCGGTACAGCATTGTTAATTCTTATCGCAATTTCAATTGATCCATGCCACTAATTAAGGGTTTCCACACATTACGGATTTCTATGCTAGCTTGACTGAAGACTTTGTTGTTCATAATATATGCACTCTCTTTAAGCTTCCTTCTATACCAGCCCTCTTCTTTATGGATCACTTCGGCTTCAGTCCATTTTATGTTGTGTTGGGTCGTCCAGACATGATCCGCTATCCTTGACTTTGATGCTTCTCCTCGTTGAGTGTTTCTCTTGTGTTCAGCGAGTCTAACGCTAAGTGGTCTCTTAGTTTCTCCAAGATAAGCTTCACCGCATCCCTTGTGAATGAGAAACATCAAGTCAGGGATAGCGGATCATGTCTGGACGACCCAACACAACATAAAATGGACTCAAGCCGAAGTAATCCATAAGGAAGGGGGCTGGTATAGAAGGAAGTTTAAAGAGAATGCATATATTATGAACAACAAAGTCTTCAGTCAAGCTAGCATAGAAATGTGTGGAAACCCTTAATTAGTGGCATGGATCAATTGAAATTGCGATAAGAATTAACAATGCTATACCGGAGGGCACTGTAATTAACAAGCTTACCTGAATACTGCCAAATTACCCCTAGGCTAATGACACAAAATTATCGACAGCATATATAAGAAGTATCCTTGAGATTGTCGCATTTATACTCTTGATAACGACTGTAGATTTTAACAGTTGAAACGTCGTGAATAAAAATTGCAGATAATTGAATTTTTCTCTGTTCTTTTTTAGACAATGAAAGTCCAGAATAACCTTACTCAGACCTAATGAAATTTCTGTTCGCGAACATCTCATCTGTTCTCAATAATGAACGCGGAATATTTTATAGGTATTATCCCACCCGGTGAGGATCCTGATTAATTTTTCCGCAGATAGAGCGTCAGTAATTCGTATAAAAAGGAAAGAGAAATTAAAGTTTTAATCCCCTTGGAATAGAGAAGACGGAGCCGGCTATCCATTAACCGTATTTACGAGCCCCAACTCCTCATCCCTCTCACGGAGATTGGTAGTAATCATATCACTGGAGGGAAAAAATATCTCGAAGGTGATGTGGATTTAATTACTTAATTAGTGAACAAGAATAGTGTATTTATATTATTTTCCTTTGTCGTCTGGTTCCCACAAAAATAAATAGTAAATTATAAACCTAGGGACTAAAGTGGCACTTTCAATCCAGAGGAAAAAAGTTTGTAGCGCGACTGGAGGAAGGGCTACAAAAAAAGGATTTTTGTCCCGTGGTTTATAATAGTTATTTATGTATCAAGGGCGTAAAGTAGGCGTTTATGGCCTGCGGCTTTAAACGCATTTTACGCACGTGATACATACAAAATTTTATGCACTAGCGGTTTTATAGCGCGAATCACAAATACTGACTTGAATTGCAATGGTCTACACGTTTCATACGTTATGCATAAAATAATTAAGGGTAACATAATATGAGGAATGTGAAACTATAGTAGCTGAGTGCTATATTGGAGAATCTATTTCAAATAAATAGATCATCACCGAAAAAATTGCCAACGATTATGAACAAATGTTAGAGAAGAGTATTCTATTGAACTGAAATGATTCTAATTCGTGTTAGGAATTGCATGAAATGATGTGTGAGTATAGACCATTTGAGAATTTTGTCTACTTTACGCTCCACCGGGCCATAATGCGCCCACGGGCGGTAAAGTGCCAATTTACGCCCGGCGAACCGGGCGGTAAAGTGTACTTTACCGCCCGCTAGTGCATAAACTATTTTATGCATCCATAAACTATTTTATGCATCACCTTAGGACTGGAACGACTAAAAATAAAATAATGAATGGCAGTACTCTCGTACTCGTAGCAGTACTCTAGTTTCGAAATGTCAATTTTGCTGACTGATATGTGATTATCACATTGTTGTTGACATCGAAAAGTGTTGTACCTTTGAAGCGTTGCTATGGCGTTTGAGAGAAAATACCAGTATCGCGGTAACAAACTAAGTTGTCAAAAACGTCCACTCACTTTCAATTTTTTTTAGTTATTTTACTAAAAGGGGGATTTAAAGTACCCTTTCATTCCCTTAAGTTTATAAAATCTTGTTATGTTCACAGAACATGGTGAGAAAATAATAGTTTTTCTTAGATTAAATTAAGATATTCCAGAAAGCGTAGGTGGTGAAAATATTTACAGTGTGTCCCACTTTGAGCAGCCACACCCTCATATTTCGTTAAGCATGAAATAATTCGAAATTTTCTTTTACTCAAGTTGTAGTACTCGGAAATACCTACCTTTATGTTTACGTAACCTTTGTATATCCATTTTCCACGGCTAACTACGATCAAATGAAAAGTGAAAAATTGGGAAAAACATACTAGGCATTTTTTTATCGCAAAAATAACACCAGATTCTGTTTCAGAACATCTTAAAACCCCCAAATCTCAATGCTTGAATCATTTGAATATACAGGGTATCATTCATTCTGATCAAAGTTAGCCTTGGAAAAGTGATATTTGGCTATTTTTCAAAGTATTAATTAAATATTTTTGGGAATTCTGTGACAAGAGAAGACATTTTGGAAATTTTCCAAGCATTATTTATGGATTAGAGTTGATAATGCTACCAGCTATAGATGATACCCTGTATATTCAAATGATTCAATCATTGAGATTTGGGGGTTTTAAGGTGTTCTGAAACAGTATCTGGTGTTATTTTTGCGATAAAAAAATGCCTAGTAAGTAGTAGGAGATTTGAGCCGGTTCTGGGCCTCCCCCCTCCACTATGACGTCATCGTTGACCTTGTGGTGACCTTCAGGGATGACCTTGGTGCATAGGTACCTTTGTGTAGGTCTATGACCTTGGCATGCCCTAGAGATGCCTTTGAAATTTTGTGTTTGACCTTGATTTATATTGTTGGGAGAGGTGTTCAGGGTTTGTGTTTGACCTTGAGATGACTTGGAATTTTTTTCATACACGGACAAGTACTTTTTGTAAGTACACATATTTTTTTTTCCTCCATGTCTTGCATGACCTTCATGTCTACCTACTCAGGTACTGTGTATGATCCTTGTAGAGTGCACATGAAAAGCTATACCGAAGTATGGAGACGGTACACGTCCGCACACCACGGAGATCCAGCCCGATATGTGAGCTCTGATTCCTCTCCCGTGATGTATACCTTGCGATGGTGGTGGGGGGAGAGGTCGCGTGACGTCAGCGCTAAGCGCACGACGATCCACTGATGTGTGTCAGACCCTCGCTCCCGACACGGTGGATCCGCTGACGTCACACACCCATACGCTGAGGCGATGTAGCGACTACTATTAACTCTCCGTCCTCTCTGTATTGATATGCTGTTGGATGCGTTAACTGGTGGGGAGGGCTCTGTGACGTTGCATGAGTAGTCGATGCAGAGAGAATTTGTTTACCCTCTCTTCCACTCATCGAAATAATATTTAATGGTGGTGAGAATGATTGTGAAATCAGTATTTCATTGAGTTTTGTGCTGAAGAGACATCGAGAAAATGTATTCCTGTGGATGTGGTAAATCGTTCACTCGTAGTGATAATCTCCGTCGGCATCAACTCCAAAGTTGCCAAGGTGGCCCTTCTGTGAAAAGGATTAAGTTAGATGCGGCAGCATCGACACCAATGTACACATGCAATTGTTGTAATGTGTCAATTCCTGCTTCCCAAGTTAGTTCTCACAAAAGAACTCTCCAGCACAAGAACAATGCATGTGTTCAAGTGAGTGATGGCATACAAATTATAAGGAATGCTTTCAAGTGTAGAATTGTGAGCTATCGCGTGGAAAGTCCAAATGTTTACACTGAATATATGCCATTCTTCAGTGAGATCAGAGAAAAAGTTATTGGATTACTTGAAGAGGCAATAAAGGTTCACAAGATCTTTAAAGTGAATATGGAAGTATTTGGCAGCTACATTGTCCAAACACGGGATTTGAGTGATACCAAGTCATTCAACTCACAAAATAAAATTGTGGATCAGTCTACGGATTTGGGTGCATTATTCGATGGATTCCGTGATGTCATCATTGCTCAGACTACGGAATTTGAAGAACGTGATTCAGGTATGTTTAAGGTTTCCTTCTAATTACATGAATATTAAATTATGTTTATGTTTCAGGATGGAGTTGTGAAAAAGTTATGTTCCTCGAAGTGAACATCAACAAGTATAGTCCACTCAGCGGATGTTCGTATGTGAAGCTGCCCGAATTCATTGAGACAAGAAAAGGTGTTGTGAATATTCGCAATGAAGATCAACATTGTTTTGCATGGGCCATCACATCTGCATTGTTTCCTGCGAATGGTAGAGTGTCAGAAGTTTCCTCATACCCCCACTATTCCAATGTCTTGAATGTAACAGGTATGGATTTTCCAGTTAAACTTCAAGCTATAAAAAAGTTTGAAGACATAAATGATATTTCAATAAATGTTTATGGGTTAGAGTCGAAACTTGATAAGGGTAAAATGAAATATGAAGTGGTTGGTCCGTTGCGTTACTCACAGAGAAGACTCAGAAGACATGTCAATTTGTTACTTATAACAGATGATTCTGGCAATAGTCATTATTGTTGGATTAAAGACCTTTCTAGATTAGTTTCAAGTCAACTATCTGCGCATGAGCATAAAAAATATTTTTGTGATGGATGTTTATTGTATTTCTCTCATGAGCGATTATTGTTACGTCATCAGTTGCATGACTGTAATCACTTGAGCACTACAACACCATCAGTCAAGTTCAGAATCAACAAATATGGTAAAATGTTACCGGGGAATACACTTATGTTTGAAAATTTTGAGAAACAGCTGAAGGTGCCATTTTTAGTTTATGCCGACTTTGAATCAGTTCTCAAACCCATTCAAACTAGTCAACCCAACCCTAAACACTCATACTCGAACAAAACATACAAACATGAACCTTATTCATTTGCTTATTCGATAAAATGTTCATACAATGATAAATTAACTAAATTTGTGACATATAGGGGTGAGGATGCAGCCGAGAAATTTGTTACAAAACTTGAAGATGATTTAAGGAATATTTATCACAATCATTTGAGGTATCCAATTCCTATGGCTGCACAAACCCCCTCGGAAGAAAAAGAGTTTTCTTCTACTCAATTTTGTGGTATATGTGATAAACCATTCTCGGGTGGTGATGTGAAAGTGAGAGACCATTGTCATCTCACTGGAAAAAAAAGATCACCTGCAGCACATTCTGTATGTAACTTGAATTTCAAACTACCTAATTTTGTTCCGATAATTTTCCATAACCTGAGTGGATATGATTGTCATTTGTTCATAAAAGAACTGTATAGAAACAAAGACAAAGTGGATGTTATCCCACAAACTAAGGAAAAATACATATCTTTCACCAAGCATTTATTTACTCACTCATACACTGACAAAGATGGAAAAGAGAAAAAGAATTATTTGAAAATGAGATTCATAGACAGTTTTAAATTCATGTCGAATTCTTTGCAGAACTTAGGTGCTAACTTAACATCCGATCAGTGTATTGAGATGCATAAACATTTTCCACAAATTGACAAATTCAATTTGATGAGACAGAAAGGTGTTTTTCCATATAACTTTGTTGATCATATTGACAAGTTGAATCATCCAACTCTCCCCACAAAAAATCAGTTTTATGACAATCTTAACGGAGAGCATATATCAGATAAGGATTATATGAGAGCGAAACGTGTTTGGCATTTATTCGAGTGTAAGAGTTTGGGAGAATACTCGGATTTATATTTGAAGTCTGATGTGCTTCTATTATGTGACATATTTGAGAATTTTAGAGACATATGTTTAGAGAAATATAAATTAGATCCGGCACAGTATTATACAGCACCCGGATTATCATGGGATGCAATGCTAAAGTATACAAATATTGAATTGGAATTATTGACAGACATTGACATGATACATTTTTTCAAGAAAGGAATACGTGGTGGAATAAGTCAGTGTAGTGGAAGGAAGCATATTGCTAATAATAAATTTTTACCCGATTATAACCCCAATGAACCTTCATCATTCATATCATATTTAGATGCCACCAACTTATATGGTCACAGTATGTCACAACCATTACCCACCAATGATTTTGCTTGGCTAACACCCAATGACATTTTCAATTTGGACGTAATGGCTGTGGCATCTGATAGTCCATACGGTTATGTTCTCGAAGTGGATATTCATTATCCCCAAGAATTACATGACAAACATGCTGATCTCCCTTTTCTCGTTGAAAGTTTAATACCTCCACATTCCAAATCGAAAATTCCTAAATTAATTCCAAATTTAAATGACAAGAGAAAATATATTGTACATTATAAAAACTTACAGCAGGCTGTGGCCAATGGTCTTATTGTCATGAATACACATAGAGTGCTGAAATTCAAGCAGTCATGTTGGATGAAACCTTATATTGATTTGAACACTGAAATGCGCAATCGCTCTAACAACAAAGCTGAAAAAGATTTCTATAAACTCATGAATAATGCAGTTTATGGGAAAACGATGGAAAACGTTGATAACAGAATAGATGTTAGATTGGTGACGCATTGGGAAAGCATCAAGAGGAAAATGGGTGCTAGCACCCTAATATCACGTCCTAATTTCAAAAGCTGTTCAATTTTTTCCGAAAATTTCGTTGCTATTCAATTGGGCAAAGTTAATGTATTGTACGATAAACCACTATATTTGGGATTCTGTATTCTAGAATTATCCAAAACAGTTATGTACAACTTCTTCTACGGATGTATTAAACGTCATTATGCAGAAAATGCTACCTTACTCTACACTGACACGGATTCTTTAATTTTGAAAGTAAAAACTGATAATTTTTATGAATTCATTACCAGCAATATAGGTGAGTTTGATACTTCCAATTACAAATTAGGAAACCAATTCAATATTCCCATTACAAAGTCAATTCTGGGTAATTTCAAAGATGAATTTCCGAATGATCCCATAATTAGCTTTTATGGTACCGGTGCTAAAGCATATTATGTTCAGTCTGTAGGTAGTGAATTCAAGAAAGCAAAAGGTGTCAAAAGATCCGTCATAAAGAATGAATTGACATGTGAAGATTATAAGAAAATTGTCGAACAGGGTGGTTTAATATTTAGGAAGATGAACTCGTTTAGAAGCATATTGCACGACATGTATACTGAATTGAAAAACAAAGTTGCATTGTCGTACCATGATGATAAACGGTTCATCATTCCCAATACGACACAAACTCTTCCTTGGGGTCATAGCGATATAGAATTCTACCAGAATGACCCAGAAGAGAATATTCGTTGGGTTTCCAATATTATTCAATCTTTTTCCCAAGAGAGTCCTTTAGATCAATTACTTCATTTATTAACAGCTGAATTGAATAAATGAAATATCATTCAAAATGGAAAATTCACCACCACTATACCTATTTATTTGTATTTCATATGTGATTACGCTTATTATATAAAAATAAAATTGTACTAGTCAATTTTAGCTGATGTCTTGTCCTGTACCGAATATATTATATAGTACTCTTATTGTATAAAAGTCGAATTATACTAGTCAATGTTAGTTTATGTCTTGTTACCAAATATATTTTTTTGAATAAACATGTTTTTCTGAATTCCTTTTGATTCATTTGAGATATCAACATACCTACACAGAGATATATACAAATGATTGTTTTAAAATCATCAGTATGAAAGATATCAAGGTGGGAGAAAGATGTCTAAGGCTATCGATAAATTCGGTCGTACACGAAAATGGGGTGCTGTTAAAGTTCGAGTTCTTCAAGGTTCTCAAGGTCCCCAAGGTATAGGATTCAAGCTTTCACCTGATGACCAATATGATGTGCAAGGTAAAAGACTGAAAAATGTTGGTGAACCGATAGATGAGAGTGATTGTGTAACCCAATTATATCTCAATGAACAAATCAAGGAGACGAAGGCACGTGTCCTCAAAGCCTTGCAGGCTGCCATACTTGCCACAACGGCTAAGATTGTACCTGATGCCCGTCTAGCATTCAATGAAAAAATAGAGGAGGTCACTGATGATCTAGATCGCAAATATAGTAATCTAAAAAGTGATGTGGATATCAAAGTATGGGATACCACAGCTACAATTACACGAAAAATAACAGAGTTGACTAGTGACCTCGATCATAAATGCAATCTGATGAAAGAGGATTTTGAAGTTACATCTGCAATGATGCAAAAATATGATGATTTGGAAAAGAGGTTAGCTGTATTAGAGAAGAAACATCAGAGGTTAGTCGATTTGGAGAGGAAACATCCTGATATTTGGCTCACACATAGACCAAAACTTTGGGCTCCAGGCAGTGATCCAGATCCAGCTGTAAATTGGTCTCCAGGCAGTGATCCAGACCCAGCTGTTTGAAAAATGAATTTGTATTATCATAAAAATATATAGAATAAATTTTGTCATACTAAAGTTATTTGTATTTCAATACCATAATGTTACTTACACATTCACATACACTGATCTTCTCGCTAACACTGTTTGGGAGACACGAGAGCTCTATACTCTTATGCAGAAGAGTTATGGTGGTGGTATCCCCCCTACTCTGAATGGAAGATATAAAAGACGGGCAGGTCACTGAATACTTCATTCGAATCTCATAATTCGAATATTGTGTTGTATATTTCATATTTATTATAATTTATTGATACCTGTGTGAGCGATGGAGAATTATATGGAAGTCCTGACGAGCCTGTCCCACATGGACGTCAACAACTTCGAGGAGGAGTGGGAAGACGACCTAGAGGTGGAAGTACCAGCGGTCCATGAGCTGGAGGAAATGGTGGACCAGCTGGTGTTCGTGGACTTGGTGGAACTGGTGGAGCCGGAGGACCCTGAGATGGATGCCGTCGACGAGGACAGCGAAGATGATGACGTCGATGAAGGGGTTGAGGTGGATTCTGCCAGCGACTTCGACTCCATCATAAGTCGTACCATACCTATCAACATGTCGGAGACGTTGAACAATTTTGCAACTAATTTGTATTGTTGCACATTAGCCTTCGTTGCAATTGATACCGGTGATGAAGGCCAATTCTTCGTCTGCCACATGTGCTATTTACGGTACTGTGGTATGAATGACAATGGTGGGTTGTATGCTAATCACCATTCACATACAACTGTTGAGTATGCTGATACTCCAACTCACCATTGTCATGCATGCCAAACTCCCTTATTTCAACTCACTCCACTAAGTACATGTATTTTTTGTAATACTTAGCGTTGTTGAAATGCGGGTGGGGTTATGATGGGTTTGATTCAGATGGTACCAGGGGAGGGATGTGCGCAATGGTCGAAGTAGCGTTTCGAGAGGGAGGGGGTAGAGTGGGAGGTGGGCCGATGGCTTAAAAGGAGAGTTCCTCTGAATATTCTTCAGTTGACTTCGAGTTCTCCAAGCCAACACCACCAGCACCAGCAGCAGTTTCTCGTCCAAGTTCCATATCTTCAATTCTAATTGGTGAGTACTCTATCTTATATTCATTATTTTGTTTAATTTTTTTTTTCAATGTACAGCGATGGCTCCAGCTCCACCGGCGACCAACCTGTTGATGTTCGCAGCATTGACCAATGTCCTGGTCGACGAAAATAGGCCTCAAGGACCATCTCCGCCGCCTTCACCAGGACCATATCACTCGGACATCAACGAAGCGGACTTCACCAACGCCCTGGAGAGCCTTAAGGAGGACATGGAGATCCCTGAGCCGTTGACGCCGATGGTTTCACAGGAGCAAGGTGGGAGTGAACTTAAGCGACAAAGCGATTCCGTTGACGATGTTGCTCCCAAACAGAAACGTAAAATGAGGGCAAAATCGTCAATGATATGTAAGCCGATTGAGATTGTGGATAGCGAGGATGAGTTCGAGCCGACACCACCACGACCAAGTGGTAGCGGCGTGAAATCGTCATCGCGGAAGCAATCGGGCAAAAGCAGTAGGGTTGGTGCTATTTCCGCATATCGGAAGAGATGCGATCAAACCAACCCGTATCAAGCAGGATGGCCAACATCCTCAAGAGCTGCGGTCCCTGTTGTGACTCCTGTTGCAACTGTAGTGGCACCTATTGAACGTATTCAAGAGGTTGCACCTATAGTTGTAACCGTGGAGCCGACAGTCGTCGACTTACCGCGAGTCGCAGAAGTTGTACCACCACGTGCTGTTGTGCAAATCATCAGCGTTGATGTCGTACCACCAGCGCCCGCTGTACCTCCACCAGCCCCTATCGTGGAGGTAGTTGCCATCATCGATCCCGTCGCCGACGTCGCCTTGGAGGCCATCGCTCCCACGTTGGAAACGGATGTGGACCAGCTGATGGGTGTGATAGCCGAGGCTCAGCGCGACTTCCAGCTGAGCCAAGTAGCGCGGGCGGAAATTGCCCGTCAGCTGGCTGAGCTGACTGAGCGTGACCGTCAGGAAGCCATCCTGGAGGCCGAACGCTTCACCAGGTTGGAGACGGCCAGAGCTCAGGTGACGGCATTGACGGAGAGGATGATGGCAACCCTCCAACGACTTAGAAATAGTTAGATGTAAGATATTTTTTATAGGTTAAGTTATTTGTAAGTGTTGTAAAAATTAATTTAAATATAAGTTGCATGTGTAGAATTAGTTATTGTTAATAAAAAAAAGATCAAGTGACAAAGGAGTGTACATTAAATTTGTTGGGTGGTACACATTGGGCAATGCGATGTTGGGGCATTGCCTATCACTTTATCTCAATTGTATTTTAATTCAAGTTGTATATATTAAATTAGGTGTTAGTAATAAAAAAAGAATAAGTGAAAAAAAAGGAGTGTACATTCAATTTGTTGGTAGGTACACATTGTGCAATGTGTGGTTGGGGCATTGTTCATCACTTTATTCTAATTATTGTCTTTCATACTTATGTTGATCAATGAGTATGTAAATAATCTTTGACTCTATTTATTATTTTAACCCTTTGATAAAATATCATATTGTGTATTTCTCCTATCACACACTCTTCAAAGCCCCACCCTTCTCTCCCACCCTTCTCTCCCACCCTTCTTTCCCACCCTTCTCTCCCACCTTTCTCTTCCTCTGAACTACTATAAATTCAATGCCAGCTCATATTATAGTATCAGTCTTCCAAGATGTCTTTCCCAGACTCCACCTCATCTCCGAGACGCATCTGGGCATTTGAAGATGATGAAGTTCTGGATTTTCTTCCTCTCCAGGAGAATGTCGTGTACGAGGGGGAAAGGGGTCACTGGTATAGACCTTCCAGAGGCCCTATCCAAGTAAATGAGGTGAGCGACTCCACGGATATTTGGGATTATCCATCGCCGTCATCGCCATCATCAGAGGATGAGATGGACGTTCAACCGCTTTACTGGGAGGACCTGTTTTCATCCGATTCATCGGAGGATGAAGCGGTGGTCGACCACCAGGAGGAGGTCGTGCATTACGGCATCGAGGACTTGCACCTGCTGGTGGACGAAGACCCTGAGGAGGAGGTCGTGCATGTCGGCATCGAGGACCTGCACGTCCTGGTGGACGAAGACTCTGAAGAGGAGGTCCACATGTTGGTGGACGATGACTCTGACGATGACACCATCATCGTGGTGTCATCAGACGATGACGATGTCATCTAAGCCCATTCCGTGGTCGTCGCGCATAAATATGCGGGATGACACCCAGCTCTCCGGAGCACCCCAACGGCCCTTTTCAGGGCCACAAAAAGAACACACACACACATTTTCACCACTTAATGGTAGAAATGTACAAGGTCGTGGTGGGGGAAACGGAACCGGCGGTACACACCTACTGTGCTAGAATCCGCTGAGTACTACTACTTAGATTTCAAAAAGTGTTTGAAAAAATTTTTCCAATCATTTTTCCAGTATAATTGAATATTTCAAACCTTTTATCTGGTATGAAATTTTCTAATAAAACTAACTATTTCGTTAATATGAAACAATTCAGAAATTCCACCCACCGCTACGCCAATGCTCTAACAAAATGGATGTGACTGTCCATACTCTCACAGCTGTGTTGGAGTATTTGCCACCAGATGGAACTGGTCTTCAGTTTTCAAACGTTAAAATGAACACTCGTATCAGTGTTGCGGTATTTGGCACCAGATGGTAATAGTCTTCAGTTTTCAATATTAAAATATTGGATGTCTAACGTAATGCTAGTTGTATACATCTTGGCGAATGATATAAAGGCTAGAAGATATTTTGGACTTTTATTGGCAACCATAATAGACCGATGTGTTAGTTTGTGTGGAGGCCCACGGAATCGACTTCCTATTATAATGGTTGGGAGGTGAATAATAGGAAGTCTATTCCGTGTTTTTTTTAATTTGATGACCTTTGACCTTGCGGTGGTTTGTTGTCATGTTCATGTGCGCATGTACCATGCGACTTGATTGTATAAAACGTGAAGTCGCATCAACATCAGCACCATTTCTATCCACATCCCATTGATATCACACATTCCTCCGAGCTAAATAATCATGAACTCACTACCAAATTTATCTGTTGAAGAAGGTGCAACAAATGGTGAGTTTGGTTTTGAAAATATTCCGGTATATCACTTGTCATCCCAAGATTCCACCGATGACTTCAACTTCGAAGCTTATCTAAAGATGACAGATAAACCGGAATCTTCAGAATGTGCTGATCCAACCCTTTCACAGCTGTCACTACCCGAATGCCCTCCACTCCTCTCTCCTCTTAGTGTGGATCATAAACCGAAACAATCTAAGAGGAAGGGTACATCTACTGTTTCTAAACCCAAGAAAATAACTAAGGGTGTACGGAAACCCCGTAAGAAGAAGGTAGATGACACCTTAAAGAAAGTGATGGGTGATTTGGGAAATGTATCGCTTCATTCTTTCGGTCCACTGCAGTGCTGTGGGGACATGTTGAAGAAAGCCAAATGCCGCATCGTAAAAGCGAAGGCCACCATCGTCAAATGCGATGACGATATTCAAAGTAGCAGCATAGACGAGGTGGCTCTTCAGGAGCTCGATGCAAAGATTGCATCAACAAAGGTTGAACTGATCAAAATGTGTGAAGATGCAGATAAACTCCGTAACAAAATCACACAGAATAATGAGTTCACCCATTGTTTGAAAGTGCAAGCTGAGATGGAGCTTCAGGAGTCCACTAAACTTTTCGATACGGCAGCATCTGTACGTGATAAGTGGAGAAAAGAGTTTGATCACGCTTTTCAATATGATACTGATTAGCTCTGAGGATAATGGAATGTCATCAATGTTGTGAGTTGAAAATATATAAGCGGGAATGGGGTATGCATTTAAATTGGTTTGGCATACACAGAACGTTGCGATTGGCTGGGGCAACGTTTACCGCTACAATATTTTTTCAATTCAGTCTACTTGAAATGAAAACTCAAAATCAATTTCACCACTTTATTAAAGTTAATACATATTTAAACCATGTCACGTTTATCAATCCATGAATTGTGTTCAATGGGAAGACCTAACCACTTCACATATAGTTTATCTTTTTTACTCTTCAGCACCTTCTCGACGAGATAAATGTCAGGATTTTCCGTTTTCAATAACTCTTCTTCATAAAAACATCCTCTAATCGGTTGGCCATCCATATCTTCAATTATATACGTTGTGGGATATGTCCTATTGATTTTAATGATTTTGAATAATTCAGTTGTGAAATTTGCAGTATATCCTTTTTCGAAAATATTTTTGTACTTGCTTATACGAACAATGTCATTCATTCGGAATTTGGGCAGTTTTTGTTTTCCTCGAATGACTTTGGCAACTTTAAATTTCAGTTTTGTTGTTGGTGTAACATTGATTGGTTCTATACCAGTTGTACGATGCACTTTATGGTTATATTTTCTTGTTATAATAGGAAGAATGTCTAACCACTTGTTGTGTCCCATCGCTGAAAATTCCCTATAAAGCCACGTCTTTATTGTTCGAATTACTCTTTCTGCTATGGCCGCCTTCATTGTGCTGAATGTTGAATAATGATTGATTTTATATTTACCCATTAGAGATGAGAAAGTATTGTTGAAAAACTCTTTTCCCTGATCGCTTTGTAGATGTTTCGGAGAATAGTCGGCTTCTTTCAGCACATCTTCCATTGCATCAGTTACAGCACTACCTGTTTTATTTTTGATCGGTTTTGTCCATAGATATTTTGAGTAGCAATCAATTACTACAAGGACATATCTATATCCTTTATTATGTTTAGCATAGGGTTGTAATTCGGCAAGATCAATTTGCCATAGATCTGCAAAACCTTTGAGGGTGGTGGTTCTTCTGGTGAAATTACGTCTTGCCGGTGTATGTAATTCATTGACAACTTGTCGTTTGAGATCACTTATTCCATTGTCCATCCTCTCACAATGACTGCTTCACTTTGTTTCCGTGTACAAAATGATCATTTTCTTGAATGTTTCAATATATTATACTTTCCTCACGTAATTCTTCAATTATTGAAATTATTTCATTGTCGTGTCCAGTATGTCCAGCTGATTTCGAGGATATCAATAGTCGTAAACGAGCGACTAACTCTTTTGGTGAATTCCAGTATACATAATTCGCAGGTTTGGGATCATACCTTTTTTGTATCCGATTAATCCCTGCACCTTTTTTTGTTCTACTTCTCGTTGTTAGATAATGTGATAAGTTTAGTACTGGTTTAATAACTTCACGGAATTTTTTTGATTTCGTATGTTTGAAACCATTCCTCAGTTGATGTTGTTTGTATGGTGCATTCGTGACTCTCAATATTTTAGCATATGTATGAAGAATTCCATCATCACTGACTTCAGGTGGGTTTTTTAAAAAAATCATATTATATAACTCCGGACTACTTGGGAATTCATGTTTTTTTGTTTTATTGGCATTCCAAAATAAAATATTTCCACCACTGAAATTTACATTGAGACTTCCCATTTTGAGTTTTCCCGTAGCAGGATCTGAACGGATACCAAATATTGTGTCATAGTCACCATTGTTTGTTTTGACATTTTCCAAATGCATCTTCAAAATATCTTCAATATTGCCTTCAGAAAGGGAGGAATAGTCCGAGTTACTTATTCGAGATGATGATGGTGTTTCGAATATAGACGTTTCACCGAATTCTTTGATGGTGTCACTGTCAGCAGACGAGGTGTCACTACCAAATTGATTCTTTCCCATAGGAGTACTCCTAACTAGAGTAGAGTGTGAGTTCACTTGCTTCGTCATTGATTGTCGTAGTGGTGGTGGTAGTTGTTTCGTTGCAGCAGCTGAAGATAGAACGTTCAATGGCTTCATTAGGGGATCGTAGAATTTTTCAAGTGCTATTCGATTTTCAATAAGTCCACTCTTGATAGAGTTAAATTTCTGGCGTACAGCTTCTGTTGTCTCAACTAGTTGACGTTTCAAATTCAATGCATTGTTTTTATCATCAACAACTGAATCGTTCTTCATTTTGTTCTACAAGAGAGATTACACCACTGAAGTAACCTGTGTGCAATCCAACGATCGATTGAATGTGGATTGCAGTGTCATGGATATATAAAACTATCAAATCCCATGCGATATCTACCTTCGTGCATTTTTCTATCTTTATCAATGACCATAAATCCATATTGATCCTCCCAACATTTAACACACATCAGTTGAAATTGTTTGAATGTTACGTCGGGTGACACGTGATCGGAATAAATATGGTGTAGATTCGTTTCATCTTGTTTGAACATTACGATAAAGTTGGTATTATCTCGCACTAACTGTTTGGGCACTCGTGAATATGTTTGAGCAAGATAAAAACAGTCAACATCTTTATGGCGTCCCATACAGAAATATGATCTTATAATGTCCTGTTTTTCACATATTACATCATCGAAAATGAAAACAGAATTTGGTTTGGCATCGGACGGTTCCACTATTTCTGCATTATTACTGAACGTAAAAAAACCCAACCCCTTTATAGGTTCCAATACATTCCGTAGGAATTGATATTTGGGTTGATTGAGTGATTTCGAATAGAGATAAACGTTTGTGAATCGCAGTCCTTGTGGATGTGTTAAGAGAGAGATCATGGCATTCGTCTTTCCACAATTCGACGGTCCGATAATGAGTCCTCGAACAGATGATGGAAGTAGCGGACCATGCCGCAACACTTTCTGTCCATTCAATCCACAACCGAATTTTTCATCTAAATTATCTACAGCAAACTTTTCTTTCTGCTTCACAATGCGCATCGTACCGTGGTTGGAGACTATGTAAGCGATGATATGTTGTGAACGTTTCATTTAAATGAGTACCATCAAACGAAACGGATGTGTTCGTGGTAGATGCAGAAAAAACGGTCGTGGATTCGTTAATAATTTGATAAACAAACTTCCGTTCGAATTACATTTACCTGGAGGATATCAGTACTGTGGACCTGGTACAAAATTGGAAAAACGTTTAGCCCGCAAAGATCCTGGAATCAATAAATTGGATATTGCATGCAAACAACACGATATTCAATATTTGAATCATCTTACTGATCTCACAGCGAGACATACGGCAGACAAAGAACTCGAATACGCAGCTTGGAATAGGGTTAAATCGAAAGACGCTGGTATTAAGGAAAGAGCAGCTGCCCTACTCGTTACCAACATTATGAAAGCAAAGAGACGTTTTGGTATGGGTTGTAGTACTACTATGAAGGGAAAGAAGAGGAAGCAACCGAAGAAAAAGAAAAATAAACTCAGAAAAATCGCCTTCGGTTCTGGGGTGGTTCATAAAGTGCGGAATGTATTGAAAACAGCTGGGGGTGAGCAATTTGTTACGAATAATAGGAAAAAAGCTACCGTAGTGGCATTGCATGCGGCACGTAAATACCTCAAAGCTGCCGGTGGGAAGAAAACAATCCGCACACCCCGCATAATTCCAATTCCTAAGGTTGGGGGGATTCTACCTTTGATACCAATTTTTGCAGGATTGTCCGCGCTAGGAAGTTTAGCGGGTGCTGTTGCAGGCATCACCAGAGCTGTGAATGCAGCAAAAGCAAGCAGAACAGCCCTGATCGAAGCGAATCGTCATAATAAGAAGATGGAAAGTGTGGCATTGGGTAAAAGTGGTAGTGGTATATACCTTAAACCATACCGTAAAGGACTCGGACTATACTTGAAACCATACAATCCAAAAAACTAATTGATTCCCTACCTCGAAGACCTCTCACCGACATCGATCTCAATTATTATGCCAAGAAAATGAAAATTCCATACTTTCGCGGTATTTTCATGCGTGATACATTACCCACTAGAGGTCCACGAAACTACGAGACCGCTATTGTCAATTTAGATGGAATAAGAGGATCGGGAACACATTGGGTGGCATACGGCAAATGTGGGAAAGACATTGCATACTTTGATAGTTTTGGAGATCTACCCCCACCAATAGAGTTGATTCAATACTTTCAGAAATGTCCGAAAGTGAAAATTATATATAACTATGATCGCCAGCAGAAGTTCAACACAGTTTTCTGCGGTCATTTGTGCCTGAAGTTTCTCTCTGAATCATTATAAAATGGATACAACTCCAGCAATGACGCGAGAGGCTATTAAGGGAATGGGATTTTCACTCAAGATGTATTCAAAATATCGCACTTTGACAAAAATGGATCGAGTGATGCTTGCAACTATGCCGAAGGAAGTGATGCTTGCATGTGCTGCACATGAGATTGCTCATGTTTGGGAAAAGTTACCCAAAAGTCTACAAGATGATGTCGACATAATGAAATATAGATATTGCAATGAACACCACAATCTTGACGGTGACAGCATTCCAGATTCTGATGTGAATGATGGTCCTACACCTCGAAAAATATTCTGCTGTTATTGCAATATAAACGATATGAATATTGGTGCTAATAAAAATGAACTGGATATTGATGAACCATCTCCGAAAAAGCGTAGGTTGTCTCAAGTGTGTTGTAGACAACAATAAATTGAAGTGATATTCATAAAATGTATCAGTCATGTCACGGAAGTTCGAACTACAAGCTGTCGGGACGAGTGTCTTGAGTGCAGACTTTTTCCCACCCATTGAATTGGATAGAAACAGTCGTTATGGATTGGGACTTTCAGGATTCTATGGATGCAACACAATCAATAATATAACTGAAAAAAACAATGTAATCAGTTTTAGAATCAGTGCTGACAGTTCACCAATACTTCAGAAATACACAATTGAAATTCCATGTGGTGCATATGAAATAGATGAGATCAATGCAGTTATTCAGAAACATATCATGTTTAGATTATTTTCTGGTAATAATCAAAACGATACCAATGCAGATGATATATTCTACCTACATGCCAATAATAATACTTTCAAATGTGAGATGCGATCAAAATTTGAAATTGATCTTACCCATCCGAATTCCATAGCAAAGATGATGGGTTTCAATTTTGATAGATTTCAACCGAATCAGATACATGAATCCTCACTACCGATAAACGTAACAACTGTGAGACTCATCCGCTTAGATTGCAACATTATATCTGGTTCATACATAAATAATGAAGAATCACATATTCTTTTTTCATTCGATATCGATGTGGAGCCTGGATTCAATCTCACGAAAGAACCACACAAGATTATATATATGCCAGTCAGTCCAGAAGGTCGTCAGTTGATTCACAACATCACAGTGCGTATTTTGGATCACAAAAACAATATTATTGATTTTGGAAGTACAGAAGAGATTGTTATTATTTTGGAATTGACGAAAATCTAATAACTATTATGGGTTTTTGTTATAATAGACAGAATCGTGGAGGATTTCAAATCATTCCACAAACCGCTAAAAAGGAAGGTTCGACTAGAAAAAGGCTCATTCCAAAAGTGTACGCTAAACAGTTAGCACACCACGCTCTGTCAGTGAGAGATTTCAAATTTTTGAAATCTATTGGACTGAAAGTAAGGAAAAATGGTGCTCGAAACAAATAGTGAAAAATTGAATATATTCGATGAGCCGATGATCGATCATTCCCTCACGAGTTTACATGAGCACACATACAAACCATATGGATCACCATTGTTTAGGAATTCAGATGAAATCCGAATCGCAATCAATAATCAAGACGTTATACTCGACATTACTGAGAGTTTCATTTATATAGAGGGTAAATTCACACCTAGGGATGAAACGCAATCATGTTATCTCTCGAACAATGCAATCGCTTTCCTTTTTGATGAAATTCGCTACGAAATGGGTGGTGAACATGTTGCTGTCGTCAGGAAGCCGGGGATAACATCTACTATGAAGAATATGATTTCATTTGGACAATCACATGCCAACACATTATTAACAACTGGATGGGGACTTTCGGAAACGAAACAGGATATCTTGGACACAACCAGTCATGTATTTAGTGGTAAATTACCACTGAAATATGTGATGGGTTTCGCTGAAGATTATAACAAAAGTATCTTGAATGCCAAACAAGAAATAATTTTAATAATCGCTCGATCCTTCAAGAACTCATATATTGGTGCGGTTGATGCTGATTTGGAAATCAATAAAATTGAGTGGAAAATAAGACATATAGTGCCAGAAGATAAACACAAGCTAAAACTTTTGAATAGAATCAACAAAAATGGTCTGAATGCTAAAATCAAGTTGGCTTATCGCATGTGGGATCTCTATGAACTTCCATCACTACGTGGCACATCTTCAGATATATGGGCTATCAAGACAACCAATGCACTTGAAACACCTCGTTATATCATCATTGGGTTCCAAAGTAACACCACTTGGGAAGATAGGACAAAGGATATCACTAAATTTACAACTGCTGATATCAATAACATTCGAGTGTACTTGAACTCTGAAGTATACCCATATGAACGTTGGAATTTGGATTTCGATAAAAAACTCGATACTTCAGCTTATTATGCCTATGAGAATTTTCAAAGAAGTTATTATGATAAAGATATGAGTGAACCTCTCATGGACATTGGGCAATTTCGACAAAATCCACTATTCATCATCGATTGTTCACATCAGCCGACTGCCACAAAATCATCAACGATTGATATTAAGCTCGAGTTTGAAACCAGGAAAGCCAACTTCCCGGCCAACACCAAAGTATATGCACTCATTCTGCATGATACGTTTTTGAAATACAATGCATTGGATGGTTCAGTTCTCAGCAGATATTGAAGAAACACACACACATATTATGTATTTTTAATTTTTCTCATTTGTATTAATTTCTTTTTCATTTATTTATGTAAAAGAGGAATAGGTAAATAAAACATGACTAAATAATATTACGTTTTTTATTCAAATATCGCTAGCTTACAATTCAATTAGTTTTAGGTATATGCAAACAATCTAAAATTATGTCTCCTTCTTCATCACTATCTTCTTGGCCGTCTTCGATTTCTTCATCGCTATGATCATCCAATTGGTACTTTTGGATGATCCCTTCAGGTAGATATGGTAAGAGGCGATAAATAAATCTTCTCAACTCGCACGCAATCATACTATTGCAGAGTTGATCTAAATCCAAAGCACCATCTGAATATTGTTCGCAAAGATTCGCACCCCTCTTGTAGTTCTCGTAGTCTCGCAAGCAGTATTCAATTTGCTCTTCATCATAGCACACGCCCAAGTCGTAATTGGTGGCATGGTGAGCGTCCTCACCTAAAGCATCCAGTTCTGATGACAACCTTTCAACGGCTGAAGAGATATCTGTGGCTTTGGTCCAGTATTGGCTGGCATATTGCATCCACATCTTTCAAGAATGAAGCTATAATCAAGAGAAATTATTGAAATAACTATGCTACAAAAATAATTAGTATTACTCACATTAGACTTTTGATTATGTCTCTACCGAAGAGTGTGTTTAACAATGTATGAAAAGTTTTATATTTTCCTTACAATTATCACCTATAATATAAAGAATCAGAATTAGCCTATGACAAGTGGAAATTATATATTACTATTATTCAGTGAGATCAAATTTGACCAATGATCTCGTTTTCATGCCAACAATAGTCTGTTGACTTTGACCCAAATATGCTATCGTATATTTACCACCAGAAGAATTGATATAAGTAACATCAGCATCCGTTAATTGTGCTGAAACACGTTTTGGTAGCCATGTTTTGAACACTGTATCATTACTCACATCCACCAATGTTAATAGGATTGATTTACCAAACCGAGTAGAACAAAATGATATAGTCTTAATTGGGAAAGCTTCATTCAGTGGCAAAGATGATATTACTCTTTGCTCTAACACTTCCATCTCTTCTTTAATTATAGAATTGAGCTTTTGTAAATCCACCTTTGGAACTGACATGATGAAAATATATAAGGAAAATATAAATAATTTTCAATAGAAAAACACACTCACTGATCTCTCTCTCTCTCTGTGTGTAGGCACTGAATAACTTCACTACTCTTGCTGACTACTCAACTGCTAGGTATACAACTTCTGATTTCATATCACCATACCCACTTCTTTTATAATAGATAGTGAAGCACCCCCACCACAGACTCATGCACCGCGTGTGTGTTGCAAAGACCCCACCATGCGCGAGTTTGCATCGCATCGATAGAGGACGGAGAGTAAATAGTAGTCGCTACATCGCCACAGCGTATGGGTGTGTGACGTCAGCGGACCCACCGTGTCGGGAGCGAGGGCCTGACACACATCAGTGGATCGTCGTGTGCATAGCGCTGACGTCACGCGACCTCTCCCCCCACCACCGTCGCAAGGTATACATCACGGGAGAGAAATCAGAGCTCACATATCGGGCTGGATCTCCGTGGTGTGCGGACATGTACCGTCTCCATACTTCGGTATAGATTTTCATGTGCACTCTACAAGGATCATACACAGTCCCTGAGTAGGTAGACATGAAGGTCATGCAAGACATGGAGGAAAAAAAAATATGTGTACTTACAAAAAGTACTTGTCCGTGTATGAAAAAAATTCCAAGTCATCTCAAGGTCAAACACAAACCCTGAACACCTCTCCCAACAATATAAATCAAGGTCAAACACAAAATTTCAAAGGCATCTCTAGGGCATGCCAAGGTCATAGACCTACACAAAGGTACCTATGCACCAAGGTCATCCCTGAAGGTCACCACAAGGTCAACGATGACGTCATAGTGGAGGGGGGAGGCCCAGAACCGGCTCAAATCTCCTACTTCCGTTATACTTGTCTTGAAAATCTTACCAAACCTATATCTGGGAAGTATGCCATTTGATAGCATTCCTCATGTTTTTCAACTATTCGCATAGCTTGTTGAAGTCTCTCCTGTGCATTTTGCTTATGGGCGATTGTCCTCTGAGCGACCTGCTCGTGACCGACCTGGCTTCGAATTGAATGAATGTGTGTAGTGGAGGCAAGTTGAGCAAGACCTCTAGTGCGGCTGTTGGTGTCAGACATATTTTTCTTTAAAATCAAACAAGCCATCGAAACACCTCTACCTGCTTGGTCTTTGGCAATATACCACCGACCGGTATGTTGTCATGGTTCTAACAACTCTGGCATAGAGCCATGCATGTGGTCGTTTTTGGTTGTAGCCCCCAATTTTGTTGCCAAAGGTTATCTCGAAAGTAGAAAGACGATTGCTAATCTTTCACACTTCGTCGTCAGGCTTGCTAGTTTAAGATTACTTTTTGGGTTAGCTGTAGATTCAGATCTAGATA
>OX101812.2:7982276-8246276 GCA_944452925.2 Chrysolina oricalcia | reverse complement strand
AATAAATTGGATATTGCATGCAAACAACACGATATTCAATATTTGAATCATCTTACTGATCTCACAGCGAGACATACGGCAGACAAAGAACTCGAATACGCAGCTTGGAATAGGGTTAAATCGAAAGACGCTGGTATTAAGGAAAGAGCAGCTGCCCTACTCGTTACCAACATTATGAAAGCAAAGAGACGTTTTGGTATGGGTTGTAGTACTACTATGAAGGGAAAGAAGAGGAAGCAACCGAAGAAAAAGAAAAATAAACTCAGAAAAATCGCCTTCGGTTCTGGGGTGGTTCATAAAGTGCGGAATGTATTGAAAACAGCTGGGGGTGAGCAATTTGTTACGAATAATAGGAAAAAAGCTACCGTAGTGGCATTGCATGCGGCACGTAAATACCTCAAAGCTGCCGGTGGGAAGAAAACAATCCGCACACCCCGCATAATTCCAATTCCTAAGGTTGGGGGGATTCTACCTTTGATACCAATTTTTGCAGGATTGTCCGCGCTAGGAAGTTTAGCGGGTGCTGTTGCAGGCATCACCAGAGCTGTGAATGCAGCAAAAGCAAGCAGAACAGCCCTGATCGAAGCGAATCGTCATAATAAGAAGATGGAAAGTGTGGCATTGGGTAAAAGTGGTAGTGGTATATACCTTAAACCATACCGTAAAGGACTCGGACTATACTTGAAACCATACAATCCAAAAAACTAATTGATTCCCTACCTCGAAGACCTCTCACCGACATCGATCTCAATTATTATGCCAAGAAAATGAAAATTCCATACTTTCGCGGTATTTTCATGCGTGATACATTACCCACTAGAGGTCCACGAAACTACGAGACCGCTATTGTCAATTTAGATGGAATAAGAGGATCGGGAACACATTGGGTGGCATACGGCAAATGTGGGAAAGACATTGCATACTTTGATAGTTTTGGAGATCTACCCCCACCAATAGAGTTGATTCAATACTTTCAGAAATGTCCGAAAGTGAAAATTATATATAACTATGATCGCCAGCAGAAGTTCAACACAGTTTTCTGCGGTCATTTGTGCCTGAAGTTTCTCTCTGAATCATTATAAAATGGATACAACTCCAGCAATGACGCGAGAGGCTATTAAGGGAATGGGATTTTCACTCAAGATGTATTCAAAATATCGCACTTTGACAAAAATGGATCGAGTGATGCTTGCAACTATGCCGAAGGAAGTGATGCTTGCATGTGCTGCACATGAGATTGCTCATGTTTGGGAAAAGTTACCCAAAAGTCTACAAGATGATGTCGACATAATGAAATATAGATATTGCAATGAACACCACAATCTTGACGGTGACAGCATTCCAGATTCTGATGTGAATGATGGTCCTACACCTCGAAAAATATTCTGCTGTTATTGCAATATAAACGATATGAATATTGGTGCTAATAAAAATGAACTGGATATTGATGAACCATCTCCGAAAAAGCGTAGGTTGTCTCAAGTGTGTTGTAGACAACAATAAATTGAAGTGATATTCATAAAATGTATCAGTCATGTCACGGAAGTTCGAACTACAAGCTGTCGGGACGAGTGTCTTGAGTGCAGACTTTTTCCCACCCATTGAATTGGATAGAAACAGTCGTTATGGATTGGGACTTTCAGGATTCTATGGATGCAACACAATCAATAATATAACTGAAAAAAACAATGTAATCAGTTTTAGAATCAGTGCTGACAGTTCACCAATACTTCAGAAATACACAATTGAAATTCCATGTGGTGCATATGAAATAGATGAGATCAATGCAGTTATTCAGAAACATATCATGTTTAGATTATTTTCTGGTAATAATCAAAACGATACCAATGCAGATGATATATTCTACCTACATGCCAATAATAATACTTTCAAATGTGAGATGCGATCAAAATTTGAAATTGATCTTACCCATCCGAATTCCATAGCAAAGATGATGGGTTTCAATTTTGATAGATTTCAACCGAATCAGATACATGAATCCTCACTACCGATAAACGTAACAACTGTGAGACTCATCCGCTTAGATTGCAACATTATATCTGGTTCATACATAAATAATGAAGAATCACATATTCTTTTTTCATTCGATATCGATGTGGAGCCTGGATTCAATCTCACGAAAGAACCACACAAGATTATATATATGCCAGTCAGTCCAGAAGGTCGTCAGTTGATTCACAACATCACAGTGCGTATTTTGGATCACAAAAACAATATTATTGATTTTGGAAGTACAGAAGAGATTGTTATTATTTTGGAATTGACGAAAATCTAATAACTATTATGGGTTTTTGTTATAATAGACAGAATCGTGGAGGATTTCAAATCATTCCACAAACCGCTAAAAAGGAAGGTTCGACTAGAAAAAGGCTCATTCCAAAAGTGTACGCTAAACAGTTAGCACACCACGCTCTGTCAGTGAGAGATTTCAAATTTTTGAAATCTATTGGACTGAAAGTAAGGAAAAATGGTGCTCGAAACAAATAGTGAAAAATTGAATATATTCGATGAGCCGATGATCGATCATTCCCTCACGAGTTTACATGAGCACACATACAAACCATATGGATCACCATTGTTTAGGAATTCAGATGAAATCCGAATCGCAATCAATAATCAAGACGTTATACTCGACATTACTGAGAGTTTCATTTATATAGAGGGTAAATTCACACCTAGGGATGAAACGCAATCATGTTATCTCTCGAACAATGCAATCGCTTTCCTTTTTGATGAAATTCGCTACGAAATGGGTGGTGAACATGTTGCTGTCGTCAGGAAGCCGGGGATAACATCTACTATGAAGAATATGATTTCATTTGGACAATCACATGCCAACACATTATTAACAACTGGATGGGGACTTTCGGAAACGAAACAGGATATCTTGGACACAACCAGTCATGTATTTAGTGGTAAATTACCACTGAAATATGTGATGGGTTTCGCTGAAGATTATAACAAAAGTATCTTGAATGCCAAACAAGAAATAATTTTAATAATCGCTCGATCCTTCAAGAACTCATATATTGGTGCGGTTGATGCTGATTTGGAAATCAATAAAATTGAGTGGAAAATAAGACATATAGTGCCAGAAGATAAACACAAGCTAAAACTTTTGAATAGAATCAACAAAAATGGTCTGAATGCTAAAATCAAGTTGGCTTATCGCATGTGGGATCTCTATGAACTTCCATCACTACGTGGCACATCTTCAGATATATGGGCTATCAAGACAACCAATGCACTTGAAACACCTCGTTATATCATCATTGGGTTCCAAAGTAACACCACTTGGGAAGATAGGACAAAGGATATCACTAAATTTACAACTGCTGATATCAATAACATTCGAGTGTACTTGAACTCTGAAGTATACCCATATGAACGTTGGAATTTGGATTTCGATAAAAAACTCGATACTTCAGCTTATTATGCCTATGAGAATTTTCAAAGAAGTTATTATGATAAAGATATGAGTGAACCTCTCATGGACATTGGGCAATTTCGACAAAATCCACTATTCATCATCGATTGTTCACATCAGCCGACTGCCACAAAATCATCAACGATTGATATTAAGCTCGAGTTTGAAACCAGGAAAGCCAACTTCCCGGCCAACACCAAAGTATATGCACTCATTCTGCATGATACGTTTTTGAAATACAATGCATTGGATGGTTCAGTTCTCAGCAGATATTGAAGAAACACACACACATATTATGTATTTTTAATTTTTCTCATTTGTATTAATTTCTTTTTCATTTATTTATGTAAAAGAGGAATAGGTAAATAAAACATGACTAAATAATATTACGTTTTTTATTCAAATATCGCTAGCTTACAATTCAATTAGTTTTAGGTATATGCAAACAATCTAAAATTATGTCTCCTTCTTCATCACTATCTTCTTGGCCGTCTTCGATTTCTTCATCGCTATGATCATCCAATTGGTACTTTTGGATGATCCCTTCAGGTAGATATGGTAAGAGGCGATAAATAAATCTTCTCAACTCGCACGCAATCATACTATTGCAGAGTTGATCTAAATCCAAAGCACCATCTGAATATTGTTCGCAAAGATTCGCACCCCTCTTGTAGTTCTCGTAGTCTCGCAAGCAGTATTCAATTTGCTCTTCATCATAGCACACGCCCAAGTCGTAATTGGTGGCATGGTGAGCGTCCTCACCTAAAGCATCCAGTTCTGATGACAACCTTTCAACGGCTGAAGAGATATCTGTGGCTTTGGTCCAGTATTGGCTGGCATATTGCATCCACATCTTTCAAGAATGAAGCTATAATCAAGAGAAATTATTGAAATAACTATGCTACAAAAATAATTAGTATTACTCACATTAGACTTTTGATTATGTCTCTACCGAAGAGTGTGTTTAACAATGTATGAAAAGTTTTATATTTTCCTTACAATTATCACCTATAATATAAAGAATCAGAATTAGCCTATGACAAGTGGAAATTATATATTACTATTATTCAGTGAGATCAAATTTGACCAATGATCTCGTTTTCATGCCAACAATAGTCTGTTGACTTTGACCCAAATATGCTATCGTATATTTACCACCAGAAGAATTGATATAAGTAACATCAGCATCCGTTAATTGTGCTGAAACACGTTTTGGTAGCCATGTTTTGAACACTGTATCATTACTCACATCCACCAATGTTAATAGGATTGATTTACCAAACCGAGTAGAACAAAATGATATAGTCTTAATTGGGAAAGCTTCATTCAGTGGCAAAGATGATATTACTCTTTGCTCTAACACTTCCATCTCTTCTTTAATTATAGAATTGAGCTTTTGTAAATCCACCTTTGGAACTGACATGATGAAAATATATAAGGAAAATATAAATAATTTTCAATAGAAAAACACACTCACTGATCTCTCTCTCTCTCTGTGTGTAGGCACTGAATAACTTCACTACTCTTGCTGACTACTCAACTGCTAGGTATACAACTTCTGATTTCATATCACCATACCCACTTCTTTTATAATAGATAGTGAAGCACCCCCACCACAGACTCATGCACCGCGTGTGTGTTGCAAAGACCCCACCATGCGCGAGTTTGCATCGCATCGATAGAGGACGGAGAGTAAATAGTAGTCGCTACATCGCCACAGCGTATGGGTGTGTGACGTCAGCGGACCCACCGTGTCGGGAGCGAGGGCCTGACACACATCAGTGGATCGTCGTGTGCATAGCGCTGACGTCACGCGACCTCTCCCCCCACCACCGTCGCAAGGTATACATCACGGGAGAGAAATCAGAGCTCACATATCGGGCTGGATCTCCGTGGTGTGCGGACATGTACCGTCTCCATACTTCGGTATAGATTTTCATGTGCACTCTACAAGGATCATACACAGTCCCTGAGTAGGTAGACATGAAGGTCATGCAAGACATGGAGGAAAAAAAAATATGTGTACTTACAAAAAGTACTTGTCCGTGTATGAAAAAAATTCCAAGTCATCTCAAGGTCAAACACAAACCCTGAACACCTCTCCCAACAATATAAATCAAGGTCAAACACAAAATTTCAAAGGCATCTCTAGGGCATGCCAAGGTCATAGACCTACACAAAGGTACCTATGCACCAAGGTCATCCCTGAAGGTCACCACAAGGTCAACGATGACGTCATAGTGGAGGGGGGAGGCCCAGAACCGGCTCAAATCTCCTACTCTAGTATGTTTTTCCCAATTTTTCACTTTTCATTTGGTCGTAGTTAGCCGTGGAAAATGGATATACAAAGGTTCCGTAAACATAAAGGTAGGTATTTCCGAGTACTACAACTTGAGTCAAAGAAAATTTCGAATTATTTCATGCTCAACGAAATATTAGGGTGTGGCTGCTCAAAGTGGGACACACTGTATAAAATGGGGACAGATAATCACTATAAATCGATAAAAATGAAACAAACGCAGCTAGTTGATATTACCAAAAAGTCTATTAATGCGGTAAAAGTAAAAGTAATCCAAAATGCTGGTTCCAAATTATATTTGCTGTTTAAAAATTGAAATAAAATAACTACAAGAAAGTAACTTCCACCTATTTTTTCAATCCCAGCTTCGTCGATATCTTTTCAATGTTCAGAGAGGTGTAGGGCAGAGTGCACTCGAAAACTAAAATTTGATTCAGGAGAAAATGCCCCAAATCACTGACGTGAAGAAAAATCATTAATTTTTCGTGGAAACGGTAGCGGAGCGGTACGTTGTTATCTTCTGTTGTCTGTCACTCTCTTGGAGTCCTGAAGGTGTACCTACTTTCATCTTCTTCTGCTCGTGCGTACACAGAAAGTTTGCCTTCATAAGCGTGAGACAATTTACTTGTATATTGACACATGTTGGCTAACTGCCTTTGTTAGTTCATGTCAAAAATCAGCTTGACAACCTCCACTCCCCTGGGTAGTTCAAAAACCGGCTTGATACTCGAACTAAACGATCGGTTCGGATGCCTTATATCCTGTAATTATTTTTATAAAATTTTACTGAATAAAGTAAATTTCAAAACTTCCATAAACACAAAAATAGAAATAAATACCTTAGCAAACAACAAGCTTTGAAATCATTGAAATATCTTATCGAGAAAACACCCAGTAACTCATTTGGAAGCATACAGTTCCAAAAATTGAACGAAAAACATTGAGATATTTTTTTCAAAAAAAAATCAACTGATGCGCACTACCTGCGCAAATATCCAAAGTAATAGAATCTTTCCAAATGTTGAATTCCATAAAGACAATCCGTAGTATTAGTAGTTTTTAGCTTGTAGAAATTAGGTATACGTAGATTTAGAGCAATATTTATTAATCTATCAAACTTCACGAAACATGCGTATGCGCCATCTCGTGGGCAGCGCAGATAGGCAGATTTTCTGTTAAAAAGGATTCTATGATCGAAACTAGCGCAGAAAAAGCCAGATCTGGAAGTAAGATTCCATGATCGATATAAAAGTGACGTTGAACCATTTGAAAATAAATGGCGGTCATGTTGAAGGTAATTTCAATAAGAAATACAAATATTACAAATTTCAAATAAAAAAAGGAGTACTCAAATGAAAATACTAAGTAAGAAAGATTGGAATAAATAGTTATTTTTTTTGTTCCAAAATCAACCATATATGTAAAACTGATTTCATTTTCTAATTAAATATTCATAGGATGGTCTTCATACACAACAGACAACATTACTGTGCCAATCCTATGGAATTGCCCCTGAGGAAGGAGTAGAGTCGAGCAAAAACATTTAGGAACTCAAAATTGAAAACATAGAAACAAAAACTCTTCAAGATTACCTATTAGTTATCATGAATTAGACAAACACAAATTTCAAAATTATTATTTACCTATTATTAAGATAAAGCAAAAATTCATAAAAATACTAGTGAAATACAAGTTCTAAAACAAGAAATTTCAAGACTACAATAAGAAAATATGAACGGAAACGGGAACAGAAACTGTGTTACTAGATGTTTTTGTGGGGTTATTAGTAGTTTTGTGAATGTTCGACAACGTTTCCAAATGTATTGTCGTGAATTGGGGTTTATTCACGACTAACTAGGTAGATACTGATCATTTATAGATTTAGAACACTTTCGAAAAATATAAAAACATTTATTTTACTATGTATAACTATGAGATTGAGACGATTGAATTTAATGAAGGAATTAATGAATCAAAGAATGGATGAATCTCTCCTAGACTAGTTACGTTTTATACAGGGTATCCCTGGACTCCATCTTTTCCTCTTGAGAATGTATAGATGGGGTCAAAATATCACCAATACTTCATATAACAATTTTCCTAAAGGCCTTCGTTACCAAGTTACGGGCCCTCAAAATTACAAAATGAAAAATGTTTTTCTTTGATAACTTTCAAAGTGAATATGCAAAATAATCTAAATTTTAGTGATTGTTTAAACAAATGAATTCCTTCGATGAGCGTTCATGCAGGAGTCAGTTGCTCTTCTACAAAGTCAGGAACGGACTACCCCCGATGGTCCACACCCCAAAACTTTGAAATGACAGATATTTTTCAATATTTTTCAACAACATAAGGTTGCGTAGACAATTTTTTGAATAAAAGTGCTCGTATAGAAAGTCGATCGGAGCAACGATTCTTGATAAAAATGCAGTTTTACTCGACGATATCAAACCCGAACGTCCACCATTATTTGAAATTGAAAATTTTTACAGCAGAAATAAGAATGCTAACGTTAATCAACAACATTTTACAACAGGAATAATACAAAAATGCAAAGTTTGACATTTTGACAGATCATAATTGTAGGCGAAAACGTCAAAATGAGTCGCATAGTAACTATATAATAAATTATTGATAGTTACAATACATTTTTTGTGATTATAGTTGATTGATTAGGGTTATGAGGAATTGATTGTTCATGTTTATAATAATACTTTTAATGCTTGGTGAAATAGTCTAATAAAATTCCACGCGTGATTGAATTTATCTCGTAACACCACTCGTCCTGCGGACTCGTGTTTTCTCGAAGCAATTCAGTTTCGTTCAGAAATGAATCGACAGACTTACCTACGAAAATTCAATCACTTGTGGTAACTACTGAATAGCCGCTCATATCACACATCATGTGACTTCAATCATGAAATTTTATTGGGGCAGCTATGTGTGAATGAAATTATCATCTGAATCACCTTGTACGTCGGATGAAACTTCAGCTATAACTCACCATGAGCAGCTTAAAGCACACATACTGATCCGGTCCTTTTTCATTCTGGGTTATCGGATAGGACCCAGCCTAATGTCCCCCTAATGACTGTTTCGGAGCGATCTTCAGATTAAAAGGGATTAAAAAGAACGTGAAATACATTTTACGGGTTATGGCTCACAACCTGTTAGTTTTTTCTGTTCAGGTGGAGATAAGCCCTTTTTTATGGAAATAACACGGCCACGAATGCAAACAACAAAGAATAAGTGCATGGAAATTTTAATTATATCAAATATGGACCGACCTTTATGGTAAAATTGATGTAGATATGAACTAACAGGTCTTGCTCATAAAATTGATGGATAGGATTCCGAAAATATGCAAGAGAGGCACATCCAAAATGTCAGTTGGTTCTCCTCTCAATTATCTACAAAGTTTATTTATGTGTTCTCATTTCTTCGTATTTATTTTTCTTTTCACCGAAAGTGCTTGTAGAGAGTATCTCAATAAAATCATATCCTAAAAACCGATACCAAGACTCTTGAGAGAGAGTCTTGATCTCGAAAGTCAAGTCTTGGTCTTGGTCTTGGTCTTGGTCTTGGTCTTGTATGAAGACCAAAACTAATCTTGTGGTCTACCTTCCGCGGACACTCGGTATTGCAAAAAGTCCAAAATCGTGCTATGGGAGCAATTCTAATGTGCAACAGAAGAACACCTATTCGCTTCATACTCAATACATTATCACTAATGAATTGCATACAATATTGTTCATTTTTATATACAAATCAAATCATAAAATGCTACCCATTTCAAGAACATCAATGAAGTTCATTCACATGATACCAGATGTAAATCGGTCAAGAACTTCTACATCATTCAAAATGTGATAAGTTATTAAATAAAAGATTAGTAGTTTTCAATAGTTTAACAAATTTCTTCATCAAATAATTTATGCATGTGAAAAAGAGATATTGATCGATAATATGTTACATACAAAAGCGTAGGAGTGCCAAAAAGGTTTTTTCTCAAAATTACAACTTTTTCTCGAAATCTCTAATTTTTTCTCGAAATTTCAAGTTTGAAGTCGAAACTTCGATAAAAAGACGAAATTTCGACATTAACCTTGAAATTTCGACTTTAAATACTATATTGTGTATCCAGTAGTAAAAGCAATACATTCCCGGATGACAATGTAAATTGTTGGCCGAGGCGAAGCCGAGGCCAACAAGCTTTGAAGTCTGGGAATGTGCTTTTCCTACGAGGTACACATACTATTTTTTCTGAAATCGCAATCAGCATTATCAAAAACTAAGGAAATCTACATATTGTTTGCGTGAATTCAATAACTGTCTAAAATGTAAACAAGCCGGCAAACATTTTCTCGTATCGTTTTCGATAGTAATTTACGTAACAAGTCCGGAAAATAGTGTTTTTTTGGACGAGTAGACCAAATTCTAGGACGAGCGTCAGCGAGTCCTTGAAGTCTGCGAGTCCAAAAAAACTGTTTTTGGACGTGTTGCGTACACTATTTTTTCGGCAATCATGTAAAATAACAAATCAATGACACGCATTTAGTCTAAGAGACGAAGAGAGGTCGACTTTCACCCATCTGTTAACCGGATGAAACGATTCCAAATTTGAATATTTTCTTTGTATTTTATATTAAAATTCGAACAGATGATAGGTACCAACAGAAACATTCTAATTCATATTTATATTAATATTTGTATTAAAATTCGAGCACTTCCTGGCCTAGTCCGGGAAGTACGTTCTTCCCGGACTAGGCCGGGAAGTGCTACTTTCCCAAAGAAAAAGTGTCCGGGAAGTGAGCACTTCTCGGATGGTTGCCGAAATGTACTTTCCCGTACCGTTTAGGTCCGAAAACGGTCCGGGAAAGTTCGTTGCTTAGCAACGGACTAAAATACTAGATTAGCGTATTTTGAGGCCTGAAGTTGCTCCGAGAAAGTTGGCATTCTTGAACGATTACCTGTGTAATACTTTGACATAGTCGACAAATGTTTTCATTTAGACAATAAAGTTTATTTATCTATCTATCTATCAATTCCTTGAAATTCTATTTAATTTTATGCATAAATGTATTGTTACGGGAACATGTCGTGCACGCACAGAAAAAGCCCATTTTCTGAACTTCATAAGGATATAAATACAGTTCAATCAACAGATTACTAAAAATGTGAAACATAAAATAAATATAAAACTAAGTAAATATAATCACAAAGTTGTGATCAAGTTCCTTCCGGCTCATAGAAGAGAACATAGGCATCACTGCTTACAAGGGATTTAGAAGAAATTGGGGATACATTTGAATCATTATATACATGCCACGTGCTTGCATACGGATGCTTACAGTAGGCTGTGTAGTGCCCGCTACAAGTAGTCCCACTATGATTAAACAAAGCATACAGACTATATCGACAAGGAGCTACGTTGTCTGCTGCATAATTACTCATGTCCAATCCCTCTAAAGGAAAGTCAATGTTGGCATTCAGTTTTCCTCGAAATCTGTCTGTTAGAGAAAAACGTTTTAAATGGAATACTAAAATTTTCGGGAATTTTTGAATTGATAAAGATTTTATGCACTTCCTTCTCTTCTTGCACTTCGCACATGTCGGCTTCTCGTCACCATCCAAAGTTTCTTCCTGTCTGAATGAATCCAAACATTGTGATAGTCCTAATCGCCCTGTTCTTCGAGGTATTGATAAGGAAAGGTCCCAGAACGGATCGAAGGAGATTGAACAGTGACCACAATAAGAACATTTTAATGTAGATTTCAACAGACCAACGAAGGTATCTACAATTTTGGAATTGTCCATCCTTAAATATCTGGACCATGACTCATCAGCCTTCTCCTTGTCACTTGAATCATCATCTATCTCAGTCATTATGGGTTTTGGCTTCTCCATTACTCTATTCACGTCTTCATGTAAACCCTCTAAAAGGCATCTTAAAAACTCCTGAGCATCTTCCTGGGCATAACCGATGAAACGAGGAGCCAATCTTTGGATCTGATTTTTCAAGGAGAGAACTCTTAATGAAATATACTATTTCGATTAAGGAATTTGAATGTATACAGTGTGTCCCACTTACCATGCTAACCATGGGTATCTTTTTAATGGTGAGAGATACGAGGTCGGTTAAATGACACCAAATGTGGAGTTTATCAATGCCAACTATAATGTGAAAAAATATTTTGATAAAATCTATTCGTTTTGGTTTTATACGCAAAAAACAGATTTTGATCATTTTCATGTCTCGTCCGTAACTTCTTTATTTATGAAAATATTTGAATAGGAATTTCACATTCTTATGGCTGTTTTTTAAGGAGATTTCGAAAAAAATATGAAATTTATACCAACTCTTCTAGAATTTGAGATATCAGCACCAACTTTTATATTTCAAATGTAGGTCATAGCTCGCTATGACTTAGTTATGAATAACTTTTTTTTCTCTTACAGATTTTGTTGATTACAACGGAGTTATCGTCATTTATACAAAAACAAGAACTATTTTGAAGTCGCTATCTTGAATTTATAAATTTTAACAGAAAAATCATGATCTCCGACCTCAAGAATCCCCACATTCCAATTTTGAATGGAATTGGACCATAATCACAAATCTCGTCCGCCATATTGGAAGCGCCGCCATTTTTTATTTTTTATTTCAATAAAAATTCCATAGTGCATTGTCACCGGAATTATGAACTTCTGCCAAATTTCAAGTTATTAGGACCGCCAGAAGTGGGTCAAAAATTCACGTGCAAGAGACATGAAAATGATCAAAATCTGTTATTTGTGTATAAAACAAAAACGAATAGACTTTATCAAAATATTTCTTCACATTATAGTTGGCCTTGATAAACTCCACATTTGGTGTCATTTAACCGACCTCGTATCTCTTACCATTAAAAAGATACCCATGGTGAGCATGGTAAGTGGGACACACTGTATATTTTTTCCGCCGACCTCGTATTAACATGTCTGTTTAATATGCTTCAATGCAAACGAAATCGACCATCAATGACCCCAATTAATGCTCAATTTGTCAGTAATGATCAATTTCTCTGTAAATGCATGATTTTGCGCGTTGCATGGCAACCAGATATCAACGGATTCAGATTTTATGTGCGCTGTAAAATTTTGACTCATAATTTTCCAATCTAAATAATGAATATTGAAGATAATTTCACGTTGACACCGCTAGATGTTGCGGAAACCGCTAAAGTGGCAGCTTTAAGTTTATTGCCTGATAAAAGCAGAAAAATCTATGAAAAATTAATTAATTTCATTATTATGTATAGCAAGTAATTTTGGAAAATGTAGCAAATACTCAACTCATCAAAACGCGACATTTTATACATGGGCTCCGTAGCGCAGCGGTGAAATGCGAGTGAACGAAGACAATCCGGATGTATAGATCGGAGGTTCGAATCCTGAACCAGGAAAATTTCTCAACTTTTTTTTTTATTTTCTTTCATGCTATCATTGGGTCGACGGAAAAGTATTGTAATCAACTCCTATATTAAAATGCGATTAATGATCTCGAACATTAACGCGCTCGTTTCGCTCACGCGTTAAAATATCTCGATCATTAATCGCCTTCATTAATACCCTAGTTGATTAAATAACTATTTATTGCATATTATCTCAATAATATAACCGGAACCAAAACATGAAAAACAACAGCAAATGAACGCAACCCTGTACAAACAGCTATACATTTCTGAACGCGACGTTCTCTATATCTGACGCCGCCGAGTTGTTATTTAGCGCGGTGAATCCCGGGAGCCCGATATGAGGATGTAATAATGATAAGACAGCTCGGTATTTAATCAACGTTCACCTCACCGCACACCGAGAATCCACTACCATTTTGTTTCGTCAAACGATCGGAGGCGCAACTTCTTACATAATTGATGAATTTTCATTACTTCCGCAAACGTCTTAGTCTGCAAGCGGGATCGGGGTGTGCGCGAACTTCTGTATTATAGATTAGATCAGATTAAGCAGATTAAGCCGGCTTGAGATCGCTCTTTGCCGACAACGCACTATCGTATTTCCAGGCGCCGGATCATTGTTGAACCTTAACAAATGTGTATTGCGGTTTCTCCATCTTCCTGACAGATCCTGCAAGGAGGCTCTTCTGCAAGTCAAATGACTCTCTAAAATTTATGGAGTCGATAATTTCCCACGACAGAGATTTATTATATGAAAGATGATGTGGAGCAGAAGAAATGAAACGAATTTGGTGAAAGTACCACTAATGAAAGCAGCATTAGGGAATGACGGCATAATGCCATTATACTTTTCTCTCTGGATTCTCTTGATAATGGAATTGTTAGAGCGTCAAATGAGAGAAACCAATATTACGATGGGTGGGCCATAGAATGGCAGAATTATTTTCATAATAACCATAAATGAGTGTCTACGAAGGCGTAGAAGGACCACGAGCAAATTTTTTTTTTGAATAACGACTTTAATCTTGGACTCCCGACTTTAATCTCAGACCCCCGACTTTACCCAAGTAGCACACCTATATTGGTAAAATATTGGTACAATATTGTGAACATATTGGCAAAATATTTGAAATGCAATATTGGCGAGAAAAAAAATGTGGACATTCGGCGAAATTGGTCCAATATTACTTGAATAATATTGGCGAAATATTCTCGAACTAATATTGGTCTCAAAATATTCGGCGATATTGGTATAATATCGTTGATACAATATTCTGACAGTATTGGCACAATATTCAAAAGTAATATTGTCGAGAAGTAAAATGTGAACATTTTACGATATTGGTCGAATATTCTTTAAATATTTCAAAAATAGTTTTGGTGCAATATTCTTGAAGCAATAATGGCCTCAAAATATTTATCGATATTGGTACAATATCACTTGGATATATTAGAGGATGTCAATATACTTTGGTAAATTATTAAATGTCTTTTAGTTGATGAAGGTGACACCAGAGTCGTCCTTTTGATCACCATAACCACTGAGTGAACTGTCTTGAAAACAAGTTATGGGAAGTATTTAATATACTTTCGTAGGTTTTAGAAGACGTTCTATATGTAGAGCCACCTACCGGATTTTTATCCAGGTTTGATCATGATATAATTTTAATATGTTTCATTGAAAATTCGGCCAATATTCAAATTTCATCTAAATCTAGATGTAGGAAACAATATGAAGACAATATTGTTTTAACGATATCGATAAATATTATTGAACCAATAGTGACTGAACATTAATTATTAAGATTTATTGAATATTGGCGAAATGATATTCAACCAATGTGTAATCACATTTGGAGATACAATATAATTTTTATTCCTAGAATCGATATGAGGGGAATATGAGGGTAATATTTATTCTAGATGTTGAAAACGATGTGAAGGCAATATTGTTTTATCGATATTGGTAAATATCATTCAATCAATATTGACTGAATATGAGTTATTACAATTTGTCGAATAAAGTGGAAATGATATTCAACCAATATGCTATCAAACTTGGAAATACAATATAGTTTTTTTCCCTATAATCGATATGACAGGAATATTTGGATTGCAATATTTATTCTAGATGTGGAAAACAATATATAACCAATATTGTATTATAGATATTGGTAGAAATTATTCAACCAATATTGACCCAATATTTCATGTGATAATCTACATTCAAAACTAGTTCAACCAATATTCCACCAATATTATTAATATAATATCGTTTTTTGAATATTCACCCATATTGGACCAATATTGATTTTTAATTTACAATATATCTATATTGGCCCAATATGGAACCAAGATTCAGCCGATATGATGTGCTACCTGGGTAATCTCGAATCCCCGACTTTAATCTCGGACCCCGACTTTAATCTCGGACCCCCGACTTTAATCTCGGATCCCTGACTTCAATCTCCGACTCCCGACTTTAATATCGGACCCCCGACTTTAATCTCCGGTGTCCGACTTTAATCTCGGACCCCCGAGATTGAAGTCAGGGGTCTGAGATTAAAGTCGGAGGTCCAAGATTGAAGCCGGACCCCCGACTTTAGTCTCGGGATTTCAGTAGAAAAGCGAATCAAAACATCTGTTCATGGTGGTAGTGATGGTCGAACGTTCGCTTGTCAACCATAAGGGCATCACACGGTAAACGTTAAGAGCCTGGTCTCTCCTTGCTCACACAAGTTTTCCGGAGACTTATAAGGGTTGCTCGTAAGAGTGCAGCCGGTTGACGGAAAGAACAAATTTTGAACAAACAACAACAAATATCATGTTATGTTTATATAAACAATCAGCACACGGAGTTTGTTGTTCTCATTCTAAATCACCCTGTATATATCTGGCTCCGGATCTCAGTCTTGAAGATAATCGTTACATTGATGTGTTCAGATAGTTCGTTGGGACTAATATTTTCTGACCGATGCGACGTTTCGAATTTTAATCATTTCATCTTCAGGGCCCTTCAATAATGAGTATACATGTGTGAAATGGTTTAGAGAATAAATGTCCCATGTATTGAAACGATATAGAAGGAAACCTTTGAAATGTTCAAGCACCCCGCAAGTGTGATTTACAAACAGATATATTAATTAGATACACCAAATTCAACATTATTTTTCCCATGCAATAATAGAGACATCATCGAGAAGATGAACATTTTGAACTGAAAATTGAAAAAAATGACTCCTCTGGAAATGTAAAAAAGCTACGATAAAAATTAAGCCTTTTTTATATCTAACAGAAAACAACTACTTCCCCGGCAAAAGCCACGCTGGACATTGAACTACATCTGATAGATATTGTGGAAAGACAATAATATATTACTTGAAAGAAAAAATCTGAAAGAGAAAATTTGCAAGACAGGTTCTTTTCGCAATATCTATCAGATGTAGTTCAATCTCTAGTGTGAGCTAGTACTTTCACACCCATGCAACTTGAATACAGGATGACAATGAAGGAATAACATGTTAGTTCTCTGTCAGAATTAAGTTCATAGCCTACTATATAAATCACTATCCAATATTTATTTTATTGAAGACGAATTCATAACATAAGTGATCATAACTAACAAACTGTACGAGATAGGTATAGGGAAAGTATACTCAATTGAATTGAAAAATGTTACAGCTTTTCAAATAAGTAAAAATATACAAGGTGTTTCATTTAAAAAAACGGAGTTTCAGTCATTTTCATGAGTCCCCGGAAGGAACTCACTTCTGAGCCTCCCTGTATGCTGAAACTGAGATCTAGTTCATCGACAGAATACTTAATGGTCTTATGCAGCTATAACCCAAATTGCAATATTTTGCATTGGGAAAAAATTGACATTTTTCAATGGTCAGGTTTTGCACAAAAATTGGACAAAATAATTTTTATCTCGGAAATCGTCATATAGGTATAGGGAATTATGTGAGAAAGTTGTGAGGAATCTTATAAGGATTCCAAAAATGATATAATATACGAGGTGTTCTATTTGAAATAACAAAGTAGCTACTACTTTCTGATACAAGCGGCAACATTGTATTGATGAAAATATTTTAGACGGATAGAGCAAGTTTGATTATCCACGCCCACAAATTTTCGAAATGATCTGTCTTTCTGTTCGCCAGATACTTCTAATGTTCCATCCACTGTGAAACACCAGGTATATGTCTTTCAGTCGCAGATGATTCCACATCTGATTTTATGAACGTTCATTTTTTCAATGAAATCAAGATACCCTATCCTTTCAACCAATAGTGAACGAGCAATAACGTTGCATTTTGTGTCTATAGCTTTATGAAGAGATTCCTTGGTGAAAATTCTAGAATCTGAGAGAATCGAATCCTGAAATTAAAGTCGGGTGTCCGAGATTAAAGTCGGACCCCCAAGATTAAAGTCGGGGGTCCGATATTAAAGTCGGACCCCCGAGATTAAAGTCAGGGGTCCTAGATTAAAGTCGGTGGTGCGAGATTAAAGTCAGGGGTCCGAGATTAAATTCGGACCCCCGATATTTAAGTCGGGGTCCGAGATTAAAGTCAGACCCCCGAGATTAAAGTCGTGGATCCGAGATTAAAGTCGGGGGGCCTGAGATTAAAGTCGGACCTCCGAGATTAAAGCCGGGGGTCCGAGATTAAAGTCGAACCTCCGAGATTAAAGTCGAGGGTCCGAGATTAAAGTCGGACCCCCGAGATTAAAGTCGGGGGTCCGAGATTAAAGTCGGGGGTCCGATATTAGAGTTGGACTCCCGAAATTAAAGTCGGAGGTCCGAGATTGAAGTCGGGGGTCCGAGATTGAAGTCGGTGGTCCGAGATTAAAGTCGAGGGTCCAAGATTGAAGTCGGACCCCCGAGATTAAAGTCAGGGGTCCGAGATTAAAGTCGAACCCCCGAGATTAAAGTCGGACCCCCGAGATTTAAGATGGGGTCCAAGATTAAAGTCGGACCCCCGAGATTAAAGTGTGAAGCAGAGGAAATGAAACGAATTTGGTGAAAGTACCCCTAATGAAAGCAGCCATGAAAGGGCCATAGAATAGCAGAATTATTTTCATAATAACCATAAATGAGTGTCTACGAAGGCGTAGAAGGGCCACGAGCAATTTTTTTTGGAATCTCGGATCCCCGACTTTAATCTCCGGGATCCAATTCAAATCTCAGACCCCCGACTTTAATCTCGGACCTCCGACTTTAATCTCGGACCTCCGACTTTAATCTCGGGGGCTGAGATTAAAGTCGGACCCCCGAGATTTAGGTCGGGGTCCGAGATTAAAGTCGGACCCCCGAGATTATAATCGAGGGTCCGAGAATAAAGTCGGACTCCCGAGATTAAAGTCGGTGGTCCGAGATTAAAGTCGGGGGTCCGATATTAGAGGTGGATCCCCGAGATTGAAGTCGGAGGTCTGAGATTGCAGTCGGGGGTCCGAGATTAAAGTCAGGGGTCCAAGATTAAAGTCGGACCCCCGAGATTAAAGTCGAGATTCCCCAAAAAAAATTGCCCGGGGCCCTTCGTAAGAATCAATTATCTATCAGAATAATATTTTATAATACTTAAAAAAATCAGAAGGAAATGTATAAAACCGATGGATAATCCGAATAGAAATTCATCTAATGTGTATTTATGTGAACCAATAAAGCATCATACACGAAAATCGTAGAACTAGACTTTATGGATCTGAATTAGTCAATAATGAAAAGTGACTACAATGAAAAACTAAGCAATTGTCAACGAACTACATAAAACCATCGCACTCGAAAAGTGAAGAAAAATTATTTTATAAAAACATCAAGGCCACGCAGCGACCGCTCAAATTTTTCATCATTCTCGTCAGAGGTATAAACGAGAAAATCGTTACCTGAAATCTGACACCATCTCCCAGTCTATAATAAGAAAACACTAATGTTAAGCAAAAGGAATTCGTGACGTTGCTAAATTTTTCAACTCGTTATTGGATTTGTGCATTTTGTCAGACATATATTAGTAATGCAATAAAAACAATTAAATACCTACTCAGATCCAAGTTACAAGTTAACAGATATTTTTCAGTACGTTTTTTGTCTGTTCGGACTGGCTTCAAACAGCTCATAACTGGCAACGCAATATCATGTTAATAATGATAACATAATAATAATAGTAATAATGTTGGTATGATCGGTACAATTTTGCAATTGATTTTAAACCAACTTCTTACATAGCGCAGAACCTGATGACATTGCAATATCATTGCCTAATATCTTAATAATGATAACATAATAATAACAACATAATAATAAAGTCTGTTCGGTACAAATTTTACCAACGATTTCAAACCAACCTCAAACATAACTCAGAAATGGATGACAAAATATGTTTTTAATAATAGAGTTAGAGTTATTATACTTATTTTGCTCAAGATTGATGAACATTGAGTTAGTTGTAGTTTTCTCATTTTGTTTGCCAAACTTTTTCCCATATTGATTAAGGTGTTTCTGAAAACGTTATCTTTTTGATCATCATCACTATCATCAGTGGTAATGTTGTTTTTATCGTCCCTTTTAAATCTTGTCCAGAATATTCTTATATGTTTTGTATTCACGTTGTAGTTCTTCAATTTGAGGATTTTTTATTAATTTATTGTACGTGTGATGTCATCAGTACATAGTACGATTGGTAACAAGGTGCTAACATTTTCCAAAAATCCGTATTAGCGGTAGTTTTTGGGAGTAATTAAGGTCTCTGATCAACGGCAAATTATTTGATGGGGTATAATTCTTCATAGGTTTTCCATACAGCGAGGAATATTGGAGAATTAATTAATCATATTATTATATCATGCTTCTACTCTACGGACTTACTTCAGCTTATGATTAATTTAGCAATGGGAAAGCATCTTCCATACAATGGTGGGATTCCGATAAAGAATAGTTTGGAGAAACACACGGAAACCTGAGAACAGGTGAAGCTCATTCTATTCCTCTCCAATTGTGATTTTGAACTCGAATCGAGACGGGAATCGCAATAACAAAAGAAAACAGAGTTCAATCCCAAGATTTTCCATTCAACATCGAGGATGCTTTGAGTGTGCATATTCTTAGATTGTGTTTTGTTATTCTCCAGAAACGACGAGACGGGCGAGCGCACTCTTATTTGTTTTGTGCTTTGTGAGTTGGTGTAATTTGATAAGAGATTTTTATAACCACTTCGACGCAATTCCGTGATGAAGTTTCAACGAGGACGCTATTCGTTTCCTTTGAATATATTTTCGTTAGCTTCAATTCTATCTGCCTTTCGTGAACAGCGTGACTCTCGCCATCTAGATCTCGGAACTGGTTAGTCGTTCTCAGATCGAGTAGAGAATGATCAGTTGGTTTAGGCACACACTGAACTAGTCTCTGAACCGTCAAATTATATATGGCATAATCAATTGAGATTGCACTATTATTATTAATTCCAGTACATTTTTCAAAACTCTGAATTGATCCATATGTTCGATGTATTTATGAGACGTGTTGATAAATATTTAATTTATTAAAGTTGAAAAAAATCAAGAACTAGCAGAATGGTCATTGACTTGTATACCATACACCCTGTGTATCAAAATAGCAAATAACAGCACAATTATTATTTCGCTCTGCAGTGCAATTACCGCGTTATAATTTTTCTCCCAAGTGCTTGAATTATTGCCGGAAATTTTTCGAGTACATGAATTTTCTTACGAGATAAATTTACGGCAATTAATTCAAGCACGAGGGGGATTCGGTAAGAAAATTTCACACCGAGAAATGAAAATCATCCAACAATTCATAAGAAATAACTAACGATGGTTTCACCTGAACAATTTATAACCACTGAAATATTGATATGTAAAATACTTAACAAAATTTTCATCAATAAATGTTTGACATGTGACATGTGACCTTCTACATGTGACAAGTTGATATTTTGCTTTAATGTACAAATGGAGGTCTAGTTTTCATATGAAAGGAAATAATTATGTATTTACTAGATATTTGGAAAGTGTCTGAAAATATTTTCTCCACGATTATTGCGGCCTATGAGTCGCTAGGTCGATGGTTCAATCCACGATAGGAACATAACTTTTTTATTTTTTTTGTTCCAAATTTAAACACATTTATTGATGAAAATTTTGTTAAATATTTTACATATCAATATTTCAGTGGTTATAAATAGTTCTGGTGAAACCATTGTTAGTTATTTCTCATGAATTGTTGGATGATTTTCATTTCTCGGTGTGAAATTTTTTTACTGAATCCTCCTCGTGCTTGAATTAATTGCCGCAAATTTATCTCGTTCATAAATTTTCAAAGAAAATCAGCCTCGTCGCTTCGCGACTCGAGTAATTTTCAAAAAATTCATGTACTCGAAAAATTTCCGGCAATAATTCAAGCACTTGGGAGATTACAAGTGAAAATTGCTATTATCTCGGAATTCTGGCTATTTAGGTATAGGAACATAATATATCAATTCGAAGGGAATTTAGTCATCTTTCAGGATATTTCATAATATACAGGATGTTCCATTAATAAAAACGCACTTTCAACCCTTTTCGTATCTAGCAGTAAGATAATGAATTTTGAACGACCCTGTATAACGCAGAACAAACTTCTCTATACAGAATCAATGTACATGATCTTGATGAACTAAACACAAAATTGCAACTTCCTAAGAATCCAAATACCGCAGAAATAAACATTCAATTCGAGCTATGTTTTGGATAAAAAATATGGAAAATAACCAATATCTCAAAAACCGTTAGAGATAGGGATAGGGGAGGATGATGCAAAAATAGTCAGAAAGGAACGACAAGTTCAAAAATGCGGTAATATACAGGGTGACCCATTTGAAATAACAAAGATGCTGCTACTTTCTGGTATAAGCGGCAACGCTGCATTGTTGAAAATATTTTAGATCGATAGACCAAGAGCAACTACTTTAGAAACCAAATTTTCAGAATGATCCTATGTCCCGTTCTTCGTAAACGTCTAAGGTACCATTGACCGTGACCCACCCTGTATACCCAGTAAACACAAGGATATCTATTGGATGTCCAATGAATATCCAAATCGTACAATGTGGATATACAATCGATGTCCTTTGATGGACATCCATCGGCCACCAACTTGGACGTCCAAAGGATATCTATCCATTTTCGACATTCAATGGATGTCCATTGTGGACGTCCAGTGGATATCCAATTTCAATTAAATATGAACATAATTTGGACGTGAGTTGGACCTTCAATGGACATTTCACGGACGTTTCCTGGACCTCCAATGGAGGAAGACCGACATTAACTGGACCACTGATGAATGTTGAATAAACCTATAATAGATATAAGAATGTTAATTGAATTCACAATTTACATTATGGAGAGGGGTATTCCAAAAATAATAGCACACTTTTGTATACCCAATCAGCAACTAATGAAATCACTACTACCTCAGTCCTCAGTTATCCACATAAAGGTGTTCTTTTTTTTCGAAATAATATTCTTCCAGAAACTTCAGTTTTCTAGTTTTTGAGAAATTACTTGCAATCAAAAAATGATGTAATACATAACATTTCTTCTCAGGCGCATAGCAATTCACTATAGATCATTACCATTTTCAATGTAACTCATTTATAGAATAAAATTCGATTCATATAAACGATATATTCAAAGACGAATATTTTTTAGAAACAGAACATGACATAAAAATGTGATTGAAAATGAAACTGAAATACATAAACACTCTTGTTAGAAAAAATAAATATCTTTCAAACATTAAACTTTTGCATTCAGGTAATTTTCTTTTCTTCTTGGTCACTCCTTTCCTTTGCTCTTCTCAGCCATTTTTGATCGCCTCCACTGGGGCTTGGTACTTTTGGCTAAGTTACTTTTTTCACATACCCCTGTGGAAGAGTAAATAATATAAATAATAGTAAATGAAATTCAAAATTATAACAATTATTTGAATACACAACCAAGTAAAACCATCGAAAAAGACCTTGAAACAAACTGGTATCAAAGCAAAACAAATTTAAAAATATGATCATTTTCTTCAACTAGCATCTACACAAAAAATATAGATATTGAATGTAGATAGGTATATGAAAAATCATGTAGTGTCAGACACTGAAATGAACAAAAAAAAATATTGAAAGAACCACATAATGAAGAACAGTTATAGTTTAGAGAATTGGTGTAGGCCAAATAGTGTTATGTGAGCGCACCTTGAAGATTGTTGTTAAACTTGGCCATTAAATGAAGATGATATACTAGCAAATGTTACTTTATATGGAAATCACCACTTACCTCCTTGACTAATTTCAGGTTGCTGAAAACTTTTGTCTGAATTCTGCAGCATATGCATTGAATAATATTGAATACATCTTTTCATCGAATCATTTACATTGCTACCTCCCAGCTTGGATAATTCATTCATACTTATAAAAAAGCATGATGATAAGAGTCTTGTTAGATGATGAACTTACAGTTGCTGTACAGAGGTAGAAATTGATTTTATAATGAATCATAACCTATCAGCAATTTGGTCAACTTCAAATTTCCATGCTAGCTGAATAATGAGATGGAAGGAATTTGATATTGTCACATTCAGACATCTTCAGTTCCCAACTAGTTTAGAAAATTCGTCAACCTAAAAACCAGAAATACATCATATTTTCTATCGAACTATATTTCAATAAAAATGTTCAGTTTCCATAACTATCTGTATTACTCACAGTTCCGTTAAAGTTTATTTCGTTCTCTAAGTGCATCACCACAAGAATTAGGTGTTCATCTGTATATATGGAGAAGCTGAGAGTACAAATATCGATTCCCTTGTTTCCTTATTTTGTGTCAGTTGTTGATGGACCTTCAGTTTCTAAATTTCATCAGGAATTTGAGCAAGATATGTTGCATTGCCTAAAAAACAATCAATAATGAGTTGAGCTTTCAATACAAAAATATTTTTTCAGAATTTTATGAGTTGAACATCCACTTTTGTGCAATGGACAACAGCAACAGGACAGTCAATCACCACTTCGAATGGATGTGGTAGCACTGAATTCCTATTTTGCTCTTCTGTAACATTTCGTGAAAATTTTATTACTCAGTTTTATTTTGCACCTTATCTTTACCCAAACACCCTTCACCTTGGATTCAAACGATAATCAGTTTCAAAGCCTCTCAATCCCCCAGGAATTTGCAGTTATTGTTACTTCAGCGAGACTTACCTGATATAAATACAGTGAGTCAAAATGAGTATTGAATAGTCAACTAAGTTATCGTGAAGACTAATAAATAAAGCACCTCCGAGGGCTCCGAGCACTATATGACACGAATATAATTCCAAACAATTAAAAATTGTCTATCTGTTTGTTTCTTCCTCTTGCAACTAGCGTCATTCTCATTTTCATTGTTAATTTTTGTCATTGTCTGCATTACCGATTTCGGCGGTTGCCAACTGAGACAGGATCATTGCGAACGTGCGTGTCCAAAGGACATCCCTTTTTTAAACTGGATTTTCAGTCAATTTGAACAAGAAATGGATGTACATTGGATGTCCTCAAAGGGATATCCATTGTACTAGCAGAAATGGAGATTCGGTGGATATCCATTCAACGTCCATGTCCACAAGGACCAGTTATGGACATGAAATGGATATCCATAGGATATCCTGTGTCTACTGGGTAATAATTTCAAATAATTTGGAGATATTGCTCAAAATTGATACTGCGGTATAATTTTGATTAATACTTCTGTTACCGTTTTTAAAAATTAATACCAGCGGTTCAGTTAGTACTCTGATACAATCCTTGACAACAAAACTAGGTATCATATCAATACCGGCAGTTATTTGGGGAACTATTATTATTTTTATTCATAATCTTCCGCTACCATTCATTTCAACTCCAGTGATATATACAGTAATACGTTGAAAATCAGAGAGTTCCACCCCGGAGGCTATAACGACCTCTTTCCATCTCTGCAAATTCACGTTTCACGCCTCTGCTCGGAATCATTTAGGGATTGAGCAAAATTTCGTTGTACCGTTAGCGCGTCGAGCATAAATGAGTGAGTAGACTGGGAGCCGTAATTTTTCCTTTGCTCCGCACATAACATGTAAATCCACTGTTGCCGGATGCCTGCCGGAGCCTCCGGAGGGCCGTAACGGGCGGACATTAGCGCTGCTTAGCGCGCCTCGAACGCATAAATTTCGAAGGAAACGTCGGAAATTGAGTGGTGCGCCATTCGCTGGATCATTTCGTGGAATACGGTTTACCGACTAGAATGTACGTACACATAATGGCGAAAGTTATACTAGACGTTCTCTACGACCTAAGTCTGAAGTAGCTAAAGTGCTTGGTTTGGTTCGTAATGAATACTTGCAAATTATATATTTCACACATGGGATGGCTCATACACGTAAATAATAGATGCAACCCGATTGAGACTACTCACAAGAAAACGCTTCTTTATAAAAAAAGAAAGAATTTAGTATTGATCAAGACCACTAGAAAGCAACTGGAAACAGCATTCTTCGACTAACTCAATTCGTATGCCATATGGCTTCTATCAAATACAAAAAAGTAATTTGTGACTTCTACACTGAAAAAACAGTTTATTCATAGTCAACTGAATTAATTAACACCTAATAAATCATTATGCATTCAAATTATTTAAATATACCTCATTAACAGTTAATTCAATTTTATTTCCAATAAATATAGGTCTCACCATAGATTTATCAACAGTAAATAAAACATTATTTATACAGATAAAGAATATTTATTAGTATTACAGATTTCATTAACATTCAATAAACACATTTTTATCATTAATATGTTTTGTTTATTGAAAATGAACTTTTGTAAATAAAAAACTTTAGCATTTATTCCAAATAAATAAAGAATATTTATTAAAAATATTGTTTATTATTAGTAAAACAATAGAGGCGCAAGATGCAAAAGTCAATATGGAAGAAATTGGAATCAATTAACCGTTTATACAAAATTACCTTAACATATATTTATTAATTCCACAAAACTGTTGTCTTTCAAAAACTTTTCCGGCTCCTGAACATGGTTCATTATGGCGAGAGACAGCCTTGATGAACTGATGCGTTACTTGTAACTTTTACAACAGAATCTATGATTGTATTATGTTAGAGAATAGATGCACAAACCTTGCATATAATAAATATAAAACTAGTGTTATTCTGTCTTTTATAACTATGAAGAGATTGTTTGATTTTGAATTACACTTCAGTCACACAAAACTAAATAATTACCACATGCGACTTAACCTATACAACGCAAATGGCGTACACACGCCTCAACGACGAAACACGATAACACGAAACCCCGACGTACCTACGACTTGACGGTCTTGACACGTGGCCCATCAGCGAGTCCAACCACGGCACCTATCGCGGAGATTTTATAATAATGGTCAGCGCGGTATTTTCAATGAATATTTATTATCTGGTACTATGAATTATTCACTTTGAATAAACCCAACAAATGATTTCATTAGGAATAAAGTTATACTGTTAATTATAAACATATCGACCTCAAACAAACTATTCATTTTTTATTAGTAAATTATAATATCGCGTTTATTAATATTAAACAAAATTACCTAATACAAAATGAAATATCTTTTTTTTTCAGTGTACAGTCACTAGTTGAAACTAAATTTGAACGAACTATGGAATCCAAAGTTAGATTATCTACTCATTGACAGGCAGCCAATGTTCCTAGTTGAATTGAATAGTAAATAAATAAAAATGGTTTCAATTTTATTCATGAAATAATCTTAACAAATACAACTCGTGTTATCGGCGATTATCGTTAATTCCTTCTCGGTTTCGAATCAAATTATGTTGCTTTAGGCAACCACACTCGCGCAAGCGCTCATGTGGTTGCCAAGCAACATAATTTGATTCTCAAATTCAAAGGAATTGCTATTTCGATAATCACCGAAACACTTGTGGTATTACCTACGAAAATAAACTGATTGGAGAAGTCGCCTTTAGGTTATTTACGATTTCCTATTTTTTATAAGATAGTCATTGGAGCTTTTGTAGAGATTTATAAAACCTACAAAATGGATTTTCATACGACCGGATCGGTGCATTTTCCACTGAGAAAATCCGGGAAAACCTCGAAAAAGAGACCATTTTTCAATTTTTTTTAATTTTTATAAATATGAAGCTGGACAAACAATATTGCGGAAACTGATAGATAACATGTCGTTCAACTGTGCGCAAGATGTTTTCTGTCCGATAGTGTAGATTTGCACAATCGCGTTATAAGGGAACAGCTTGCAAGATGCTCCGATTTAAGGGAAATCGTCGTATTCAAATTCTGTAAACGGCATCTGGAAGTAGAGATCAATATTCTACAATTTGTATATTTTGGATTTTCACCCCATAGGTGGGAAATGTGTTGAAAACGTCACTGAAAGTTGATCAAAACGCATCAAAGTGCGTCCCGGATTTTCTCAGTGAAAAATGCACCGATCTGGTTGTATAAAGACCCATTTTGTAGGGTTTTATGATTGTCTGCAAAACGATTCCTTCAATACTTTTTGAGATTTAAGCAAAAAAACGAACAAGTTGTAATTTTTTCACCATTTCTTGTTTAAAAAATTCCACAAAGCGATTTTGCTGGGGCGAAAACCGGGGTTTTCATTATATACGAACTATCTTATAAAAAGTAGTATACGACATTTGCGTCTCTTATTTTTTGTGAAAAGGACCTTTTATTTTTATTGCCTATAACACCTGAGATGTTTTCATATTTTTTATTTTTCCTCGTACGGAAGGTGAAAATGAAAATTATGATGAGTTGAGGAAGTGTAGAGGGTTTTATGAAAAAAGCAAATTTTCCTCATCTGTATAAAAAATATGCCGGTTACTGTATAATAGCTCTGCTCCTCTGGTGAGGCGTGCCCTTGCATGAAACATTATCCAAGAGGTGTATCTCTCATCTCATCTTTCGCTGATCCATATGCACACACCACTTCCACGAGCATACGTGTGCCTAGCTCTCTGCTAGCTTCGATTCAATTTAATATCTAATGAGAAATACGAAACGGAAAAATCCTCGTAATTGCGTCTCGTTGGCAATTTTGAGTTTATAGTTACACATTCAGTAGCTTTAATGAATGCTTCCGAGAGTTGAAAGTAGACTCGCAGTTGAAGCTGAATGGCTCAGTTTATTATGGCATGAATATTTCATCATGTTTAGAAAACATATTACCTTCCATAACCTTCTGGCAGACGATCCACTTCGTGAGCAGGTTGCTTTGTTGTACTACTCCAAACTCTCCGAGGGATAGATATACAGGGTGTCAATTTGAAAACTTCCCACCCTTAATATCTTCCTTCCAGTAAACAATATGAGTAATCGAAAAAACAGGTCAATTTTATTGTCAAGGGGGACACTTTCAAGGACTATTTGTAGCCCTCGTGGTTCAACCCCCTAGGAGGGGTAGATGTTACCCTTAGAATTTTAAATGGGAAGGGGGGTCAAGTGGCATATCATTTTGATGGGCGTTCAATTCTTGTTCCAATGGTACCCTGACTTATTATTTTTTGATGAGCATTTTCCGAAAAATTGCGTTCTAAACAACAGAAGTAATTATTAGAACGCCTATACTGAGATGCATGGTTTGGCCAGAACTGGTTAGAATATTAGGTGGTACCGTTCCAACCCTTTATTAGGGGTAACATTAGCCATTAGCTCCAAACACTTTACATAAAAAAGTAGTCTAATAGTAAAACGTAGATGGTAGTAAAGTTGTGTTTATTAAATGCTGAATTTTTAAGTGTCATCGCAGAAATTGTACAGATAGCCTTCCTTTTTTGCTACTTCTGCTGTAAAAAGTTTCTGTTTTCCGGCAAAAAATTGGTTAGCAAATTTGAACTATGTGGTAGTATTGTGAATACCGTTGTACCTGTTGGGCTGTTTAGGAATTACTTTAATAAGTGTATAAAAGTGTAAAAATGGTTTACATTCTTCAAGACAGAATTGAAATGATTGTAATTTATGGCGAAGTTGGAAAGTGCGCACGAAGGGCGGCATGTCTTTTTAACGAAAGATATCCAAATTGTAATGTAAGTCACAGGTATGTTCTTGATTTGGTGAATAAGTTTTACGAAACTGGTTCAGTGACAAATAAAAAAAGAAATAACCCCAGAGTACTAAATGAAGCAGCTCAAATTCAAGTTTTGGGAACATTTGCTGCAGAGCCCACGAGCTCCTTACGATCAGTATCAGAACAGACGGGAATGTCACGCGAGACTATAAGAAAAGCATTGAAAATGCATAAATTTCATCCATATAAAATGCAGATTCTTCAAGAGCTCCACGAGGATGATTATGATAGAAGAATAGAGTTTTGTGAAATCATGTCTCATCGAGTCAATACCATCCCTAATCTTCTGTTAAACATCTGTTTCAGCGATGAGTGTTCATTTTTTCTGAATGGCAATGTTAATAGACAAAATTGTCGCTATTGGAGTGCCGAAAACCCACATATTTTTCGGGAAGGGCATACACAACACCCACAAAAAGTTAATGTTTGGGCTGGTATTCTTGGAAATGCCATTCTTGGTCCATTATTTCTGGAAGAAAACTTGACTGGCAATCTGTACCTTGATATGCTTGAAGAGACTATCGATCCTCTTATAACTCACGAGCTAGAAACTCAAATTGATGCAGAAGGTAATGAACTTTTGCAGGAGGATCTGTTACATTTCCAGCAGGACGGTGCTCCACCTCATTATTTTCTTCCCGTCCGACAGTGGTTAAACGAGAGATTTCCGGGCAGATGGATTGGCAGAAGGGGAGCAGTTGAATGGCCTCCGAGATCACCGGATTTAACACCCTTAGATTTCTTTCTTTGGGGGCATCTTAAATCCGTTGTTTATAAAACACAACCTTCTGATATTGACGAACTTAAAAGACGAATTACAGCAGCATGCCGGTCAATTCCTAGTGAAGTTTTCCGTAATGTTAGAGGGGAGTTCGAAAACAGACTGTATTACTTTTTAGAGCAAAATGGACAACATTTCGAACAGCTAATAAGATAAGCGTAAGTAGATTTTATGTTGGAAATGTCTTTCTCGCAAATTAAATTTTATTGTGTAGAAGGAAAATAACCACCAAATAAAAAATCCCATGCGTAATAAATTTATTCCTGTCATTCAAGGGTTGGAGCGGTGCCACCTACTCTTCTAACCATTTTTATTAAAGGGAGTCAATACAATAATGCATCTCAGTATAGGCGTTCTAATAATTACTTCTGTTAGTTTAGAACGCAATTTTTCGGAAAATGCTCATCACAAAATAATAAGTCAGGGTACCATTGGAACAAGAATTGAACGCCCATCAAAATGATGTGCCACTTGACCCCCCTTCCCATTTAAAATTCTAAGGGTAACATCTACCCCTCCTAGGGGGTTGAACCACGAGGGCTACAAATAGTCCGTGAAAGTGTCCCCCTTGACAATAAAATTGACCTGTTTTTTCGATTACTCATATTGTTTACTGGAAGGAAGATATTAAGGGTGGGAAGTTTTCAAATTGACACCCTGTATGTATTGAAATAAGTTTCGTTTTCCACTCAGGATTTCTCGACTTGAATTATTTAATATGTTTTCGTTCCGGTATAGGAAATCTATTCATTTATTCATTCACGAGCAGTTGATCTTTTGAACAAAACTATAGTCGCATGAATAAGTCTCCTCAAGAGAAATCCAATATTTGTTCCAACGTGTTTTTAAGATTCATATAACCCTGTTTCAAAAATATGAGATACATGTGAAGTAAAGCGTAATGCATTATCAAGATACAATCCCTGATTTATTGTTGTTTCTGCAGTGGGTAGGCTGACTCCATCGACAAGTACATTCAAGAAATCCTTGCAAGAATTTATTTCTTTCAACGATTTCTTGCTGATTTCTAAATAGCAGTACGTATTACGATTTCGGTTTATACACAGTGAAGCAATATTTATTTGACACCGTCATGAGAGTATTCAAATCATTCTTCATTTGGTCGAGTGCTAAGTTGAAGGAGCTTTCCTCGAAATTTAAATACATTTGTGTGTCATCAGCATAGCAGTGCATCGAAGCGTGGCGTAAGGACTTTGAGAACTGAGAAGTGTACAGAACAAAAAGAAGAGGGTCCAAAATTGATCCCTGGGGTACACCATTCTTTATTTCAAGAGCGTTGGATTTTTATTGTTTGAAATAACGCTTTAAGAGCGGTTGAAAAGGTAATTTTTGTAGAAGAATACTGTATTCATGGTGAACCCCAGGCAACTCAGAATAGCTAAAAGAAGTTTGTGGCGATTCGGTAAAAAGCCTTGGAATAGCCGAGCAGTACTACTAGAAACAGTTTATTGTTATCGATAGAGATATTATGTATATCATCTACCCAGTGATTTGACTGCATCTACGAAAATTTTCCGATTTTTCTTTAACGAGTCAGTCAAGACTACCTCTCCACATCATCTGTATATCTGTATATCAAATGCATTTTGTACAAATTTAAAAAAATAGTTAGCATCCTCGACAATAAACAAAAAATAATATTGTATGAAAGTTTGATAGAACCTCACTTAAATTCAGGCATAATTGGTTGAGGAGGAGTCTGAAAAACACATCTACGATCCCTTGAAGTCATTCAAAGGCGTTTCCTGCGATGAATCGTGAGAAAAGGAACAAGTACCCTATCCATCTTCTCTACTCCGAAACTACAATGTTCGACGCAAGACAACTTTTCTTCTTGAAATATAATTATAGCTCAATTTGGTCAATATAAAAACAGAAACGAATTGATCACCTACGACCAATATGAAACTCGCCCCAAAAAATAAATTGTAATACCAATCGTGCACAAGTCAGTCGGTCAAAGAAATAATCATTACTTTGGTCCGAAACTCTTTAGCTTCCTGCCTGATTCCCCGTGTAGAAATACACGAGATGATAGGAAAATGAAACCACATTATATTCCCAGTTTTCTGTTCAGTTCTTTAGATGTTTACATCTTTACATTATTATATTTTGACATTTTCACAGAATCAAATCACAAAATATCTAGATGTCTATATTCCTACATTTTCATAATTTCAAATTTTCCATAATTTCGTTTTTCCATTTTGACATTTTATCTTTTATATTTTTGGATGTTTATATTGACATATTGATGTTTGTTTTAACTTATTATCTCCCTCTTTTGCCATCCTAAATTATTTTATTTATTAATTAGCAAAGCTTTTACCTTCAGAGCGTCAGCCACTACATTTTCGGAACCTTTAATGTAACGAATGTCTGTAGTGAATTCCGATATATATTTTCAAAATTTCTGGAAAACATGAAAACCCTATTTATTCGCTTAGAGTGTCTCTTGTGCTTTTAATTCTTTCTCATAATTCTTGTTAGCAAATAAATAAATAATTGTTATTACCATAGTATGTATATTTGTAATTATTAATATTTTCAATTATTCTACTTATATATTGTCGCGACTAGGGCTACTAGAGTAGCATCCTGAGCCGTATAAGCGGTTGTTTCCCTCATACTAACTGCAACTAGGGGTGTAGCTACAGATGGTAGCTATTGAAACGCAAGGGGTAGCAAAGGAATATAAACATTTATTATACAACAGGGATACTGGGGAAAGTTATATACACATTGTAACATAAGGGACATTCAATAATATAATAGGGAACAAATAAAACTCTTACCTAAAACCATCACTATACATACTATACATAGAGCTAAGGCCAAAAGGGCCTAGCCTATAAGGCTATCTGAGCGTCAGGGCCCTCTCCTCTATGGGAGTCTATTACCAACTATATCATCGTTCCATTCCTCTTGTATTTATGTAAGGAAATATGTTTATATCATTCGGTCAACGATTTTAGCTCGTCACGCGACTTCGCTAATTTCAATGTCGGTCGCATATGACAATGAACTTCTATATCGTGGACGAATTAATAAACAATAAGATGAATGGATCAATGCACTAAAACAATTCAAAGGGCACTTCTCAATATTTACGACAATATTATTGCTCGATCTCGTTATTTTTAAGATTTTAATAATTTGTATTGTATGCTTACAAACAGCAGAATCCTTCTGCTTCGAAAGCTGTTTCAATTTATTCGCCAACTAATGCTACATCATTCAAAAATAATGTATTCCTATTTCAAATTTGAGAGTGAATAAATTATTATTATTATCTACCACTTTCAAGTGACCCGTTATACAACTATGGTCAGATCTGAACCTGGGTTGGCTGGATGGTAATATATCAAATTCATCAAGTATATACGCATTTGTGTATTCAATATTTTTTCGAAAGCTTTTGATATTGCACACAAAATACTGATTGGGCGAACGTCACTCATAGTTATGCAATTGGGTGTGCTTTTAAGTTTTCTGGAAATATATAATTCCTCAAGGACCAGTATTCGACCCACTCTACTCCGCATCTAAATCAACAGTGACAGCGGTATTTATCTTGTTACAGACAGCACATTCTTGGTGAAGCTGATGAAAGGATCCAGAGGCCTGGGGTTGAGCGTGACGGGCGGCATCGACAGCAGCGGCTCTTGGCCCGGCCTCATCCGCATCAAAAGACTGTTTCCGCACCAGCCCGCCTCCTCGTGCGGCCTCCTGAACGTTGGAGATCTCCTGCTTGAAGCCAACGGAATCACGCTAACCGGGCTCACGAATTATGTAAGTATAAATTAGAATAGCTACGTAGAAAAATAATTTTTTTCTATGACAGTGCGTAATCTAAGGTTTTACGCACTGTTCATAGTGCGAAAAGTGACACTTTTTAGCACAAGTGTGTAAAATAATTAACTGTGCGTAAAGTAATGTTTTATTAAAAAGACAGTATTTTGCATCAGATTTTACTCGGAATTCATCATTTGATAATACGATGAAAATTGACAACTTCTTAGGATAAAACATTGCTACAATATTTTGATATAATAGCTGTCGTAGATGATACATTTTCGTAGAAAGTTTTTGTACTCGCGTGTTTTATTGAACTCGAAGTGATTTTCAACAACTAACCTTCCCTGAACTTCAATCCCTTGGTATGTATATCATACTATGTCTTCTGGGAGTTCAGCTGGGATGGGATCAATCGCTTGAAGCGAATTGGCCATGGAGTTAAATCGTTGCCTTTCACAAAAACGAGCCTGTTTCAATGCTCCAAAATTGTGTAACAACTTTCTCAAGCATGTTGCTTATAGATAACAGACCTCCCAAGCGACATGCTTTGGAAATCTGTTATAATTTTCTTATAACAGTTATCAATGGGTTATTATTAGTGAATTATTTAAAATGGAATTGTTTCCCATTGGTGTAAAAAAAATCCGGATACCATACTAGTTGAGACATGTGGTTTTTTTATTTCATGAGATGAAAATTTGAACTTAACGAATATTTTTTCAACCACCTGTTTGACCAAAAGTAACCCCAACATTTTCAAATGTCACCCTGTATATTCCTCTAGCCTATCTAATTTGACCTAAGATTCTCTATACAACCATGTATCACAAATTGGTATTCGTGTCTCAATTGAAAGTTAAATTGCGTTTCATTGAAAACATCAAGTTCGATGCTTGTTAGGTTTTGAAATCCAAAGATTAGTTAGCCGATATTATTCAAAAAAATTCCATACCATGATCAACCCTGCATGTTTTCAGTATGTTCTTTGATTTAAGAAAAAGCATCCGAAAATAACTCACAATATTGAGGAGAAACTGAGATAGGAACACATTTTTTTCTTTATGCTGTTACTTGAAAGAAACTATTTGTCTTTCATTTTTGCCATGTAGACATAACATGAATCCATTTAGAAACAAAATTTAATTATTATTTCTCCTACACTCCTCGAATTTCGACCTTTTCGTTTCGTGAATACTGTAACGAGCTGGAGCCAGACCTGTCCTACTTGATCTCATCAGCCCTTGGTATACGTGATTCATCCTTCCACCAGAGGCGAGCCTCCGAAGCGTAAGAGAAACATGATTATGATAATGTCAACGCTCTCGTCTGTCGAAACACCCAAAGCTATCTAACACTGAGTAGATTCGCTAATGATCCAGAAGAAAACGGAATCTACATAGATATAAATAGAGAGCGGTGACCCAAGAAGGCAGATACAGTTACAGTTCAACACAGACAGTCCGATTTATTTTAAGTAAAGCAGTGCCATATAAATTATTGAGTTTGTATGGATATAAATTAGTGATGTATCTATTTTCATTACAATACGTTTTTAGTCACCAATGATAAGAAGAAGAAATTTCAATTATAGCACAAAAACTTCGGAGAGAAGTTAATCGATCTAATAGCAGTTGATCAAACACAAAACAGTTTGTGTACACCGCCTAGTAGACAAAATAAAACTTGAAATGGGTAGGTACTTAGACTGAGAAACTTGTGAATTGTCGTATAGGGGAACAATTTCAATTTTATGTTTCCAAATGGAAGATCATGTATATTGTGAATTATTTTCGGATGTTTTTCCTTAAATCAAAGAAGTTATCAACAACCTGCAAGGGTTGATCACGTTATTGTTAAAATTGTTATGTCCGTCAACCGATTGCACCCCTACGCGCAACCCTCAGAAGTCTTCGAGAGACTTGTGTGAGCTAGAGAAGACGCAGCCCTTACCTTTTAACAAGTGATGCTATGCACCAGACCGATGACCATGCGGGGATTTGAACCCTCGACCCTTTGCTTCAAACGCGAACGCGACCCTTTGCTTCAAACGCGAACGCGACCCTTCGCTTCAAAGGCGAACGCTCTACCAGCACGGCCTGATTGATTATAATTGATTACGTACCTCCTGTGGATTCAAAATGTTTATTACTTCAAATAAAACAACTATACGCATGTCCCCTGTGTCACCGGTATAATATATAGACGAACAACAACCATGATACATATTGTAAAAGGATTTCAATAAAACGGATTATATCGACAGAGTCTGTATTGAATCATTTCGAATAGATCACTCTATACGGAGCATACGTCACTGACTATTGTCAGTGACTGACTATTGTCAGTGGCGTATTCTTAGCTTTAAGGTTTCCAAGCAGGTCAAGGGAAGAGGGAAAGCAGTTCCAGTCGCTCTTATTGGGTTATTTCTGACTGACGTCATTGACTATTATTTATGTCTCCGAGTCTGTAATATTCATTTCTGTAAAATATTTCAATTCATTTTGTCTGTTCTAGGAAGCTCTAGAAGTGTTACGAACATCGTCCAACCAAGTAGAACTGAGAGTCTGCAGGCCGCCTCCGGATGTTTTGAACTGTGTCAGCCCCATATCAGAAGTTCCTCCTCCTCCGCCTAGAAGAGAACCACCGAACTCTCTGAACTTGCCGTCGGCCATATACAGTACTCCCGAAGATGAATATTACCATGGGGTATGTTTATTTCTCAATATGCGTCTTAATTTATTTTCATTTGGATAAAGTTTTCTACTTTGAACTGGATTCGAAAAAAAATTGTTGTTAAAATTGTTATTACCGTCAACCGATTGCACCCCAACGCGCAACCCTCGGAAGTATTCGAGAAAAGAAATAGGAGTTTAAAATTACTAAAACTAAAGACATAAAAAAACTACCTGCATATTCACATAAATTCTCCAAAAGTAAAAACAAGAAAATCTTTTGTTTTTTTCCATAATATCTGTTATAAAATTATAATCACGTGAAGCCATATGATCAGGACATTCAAATACTGATTTGATTTTCCTGAATGGTACAAAATATTGTTCTGTTCTTTTGTCTTGTACCAATATAATGCTTATTTTTTTGATCTAATAATTAATTTTTCTACTTTCATGCAAAAAACAAAACTTTATTGAACTGTATTAAGTGGAAAAACTTGTTCTTTATTGCACTTGTTATCTGCAGACAGAAATAGAAAATAAAGTTAAAAATAAAATTTTCGTCAGAGTATATCTAGAGGCGAAATTCGGATAGGCTCCACCCACCAGTGGCTTTGCTTCCGCATTGGCTGGGGCATATGTGCACTGTGGTCATTTAAGAAGCCAAGATGGCTTGAAAAATTAGTCATCCGGGAGCCACCGAAGTGCTCGGATGTTGTTATAGAGAAGTTGTCTAAAGTAGTAGCCCGGGTGGCTCACTCAATTATTATTGTTTTCTGTCCTGGGTCTTTGAGGAATCTATTGTACAGCCTGGCATGTGCCTAAATGGAACCTCATTGGAAACACCAACCCATTATAAAAACCATCAACGAAACTGTTCCTGACTGCCACTAACCAAAGAAGAGTTCTGGAGTTGCTGGACATTTGTCTCAATGCTGTACTTGTGGATTCTGAGCTAGCCGGAAGACGCGAAATATCTTACAATTTCCGATACCCATCAAGTACACGCATTTGTTGACACACTGAGTGAAAGCTATTTTTACAAATTGAGTTGGTCACATACTCTCATCCCCATAGAATAAATCGTTTCATTTTTTTCCTTTGTAACATTTCAACATATTCTGATCGAAAATATCAAACGCTCTTGCTAGGCATTATTAAAAAATTCAGTCAAATTCACCGAAGGTCCGTTTACAAAAGAAAAGTGAACCTCAATAGAAGCCCGGAGGTGGGATTCCAAGTACCGTTTCTCCCAACAATTCAACCATATTGTCATCTCATACATATATTCGATGAAAAGTAGAATTCTGCGGTACACGGAATTTCACCCCAGGGTGAAATGCCATTTTAACTATTTTTATAAAGGAATGTGGCGAATGCTTTGTTCTTCCTTTGCATCTGTTGGGTGCATAATATGTTGAAATATGATAATAATAATATTCGTCGTTTTGGTACAAATTTTGCAATCGATTTTACTAATTTCCCGATGAGCTAGAGACTTGAAATTTTGAACATAGCTCAGAATTGGATGCCTATACAGTATCATTGCATATGTTGAAATATAATAATAATATTTGTCGTTTTGGTACAACTTTTGCAATCGACTTCAACCTAACTTCAAACATAGCTCAGAACAGGATGATAATGCAGTAGCATATTATGTCAAGTATATAATAATTATAACATAACAATAATGATAGTAACGCTTGTCTGTGAGGTACAAATCTTGCAATCGATTTTAAACTAACTCCAAACATAGTTCAGAAATAAACGAAAATGCAATATTATTGCATAATATGTTGATGCAATGATAATAATATTTGTCTGCTCGGTACAAATTTTGAAATTGGTGAAAACTCACGTGACCAGGAATAATAATAAAACACATTCTTTAGGTTATTTGGGAGTTATGATCAAGTTATGAGATGGGCTGAACAGGTTTCATCAAAAAGCTTAGACTTATAATCACTGCGATAAGGAATGTATTGCATGAAAAACAAAGTACTACTGGTTTATTTTATGAGGAATTAGTAGAATCATTACTATCATATTGCATTGCTAATAAGGGAAACATTTCAACAATATAATAAAAATATTTAACCAACCCAAAATTCTATTCTGGAAAAATACTGAAGAAAAATCCACAGAACAAATTTGCACAGATATAAGTATTAAATACAGACATCTTATTACGTCCAATTGCCTCCTATGAAATGTTGAAGAAATAGAGAGTATTTTAACGAATAAATTTGAAATTACTATAAACTGAGAAAACTCACAGAATTTTTTTTTTTACCATGGCCCAATATTCTATAATCTGCTACGACTTTTCCATAGAGGAATATCTAACAAAAAAATCTCTGCTAGAGATAATCAAACTATATCAACTCAAATAGAAAGCACTAATCAAACTGCAAGAAAAAGCTATTCCCAAAACACTAATGATTATTATCAAGCACCAAGATGCACAAACACAACTAATTACTAAAGTTGACTTCCATAGATGTATACTCTGTAAAAAGGACACAGGTAGGCACAAGGGTTGCAAGGCCGGCTCTGAACTTAAATATGGTCAGAGTAATTACACATGCTGATGACAACAGTGTTGCCAACTGAGCTTTTGTGAAATTGGAGTTCGTTCCACAAGTTCATTAGGTTGTATTCCACTTTTCTATATTTCTTTGGACTATATTCGACAAGTGAACTTTATGAACCTGAGAAACTGAAAATTGATTAATTTTGGCTGTTATTATGTGACTATAAATACGTATTAACCATAGAGTATTAATACTAGGTTCTCATATAAGTACGTGAACTAGCAATGTTATTGATGATTTGCGCAAGTTCAATGGTGTTCTATTCACACATGAGGTTTCGAATTTCAGTAATAAGATTATATTAGCTTTTTAGTTTTAGTATTTGAGTTCTGTGGTTACAAGCTGTAAAAGTAACAAATTGTCAGTCTGCTTTACTTCTTGTCACTTCTGGCGTACCGCAGGTACAGCATCTAGGGCCCATATTATTTTCAATCTACTTAAATGACATATGTCAAGTCCATACGTAAATGATCTCGAAGTGTATAAGTTTCTTTTTTTTATGGCTTTGACATTCGGCCAGACACCAGTAGAATATGTGGTAAGTATAGAATAATTTAAAATAAAATAAGTAACTTGTAAAAATAACACGAAATTGGAATTTGAAAGACCGTACAACAGGAAAAGGCATAAGGAATCTGTCATATTTATAGAATTTTGAAGGATTTATTCTGCAAAATTGCGTACTTCTTTTTCGTAACTTGCTAGTATACATTCCCACCTCGAATACACTTGTTTGGCGTAAATCTTTATCGGACATCTAGGAGAGTTGGAGAAGAATTTTTATTTCCATTTTCAATATCATTACGAAGAAATTATATTGACTTAAGACATGAAAAATGAAAATGGAAAAACTGTTCTGAATTATAGACCATGCAGTGTTTGAAAGAAGGCCACTCAATTTCTAGTGGAGGCACTATCCAATAGTGCTACTGATCCTTAATTTTGAAAATATCTCGTAAATGGTTACTTTTAGAGATATTTTGTTAAGAACTGTTTAGTGGGACACTTTGTATACGCGTCAAATTGATAAAGTTCTCCATTTTCGGGAACTGATTGAGAAACAACTAAATAGCGGTTTCTCAGTCTGCCTGCTGAAATGAAATTTAAGGCTTCAGAACTCCCGCAACTTTTTCTTTAATGAAATGTTTCAAACAGCCTCTTTCTTTTTTCGATAGTTACCATTGTTTCAAACCACCGCTTTCGGATACTTTCAGTTTTAACGAGTTTTAACAAACTTAATTATGCCTGTAAGATGAGTTCGAAAAATTCACAAACAAATTCTTGTCAGACTTCATCGTATTAATTTCACTACAAGACGGTATCAAGAAGTCAATAATCATTGAAGAGCCATGATGAGAATTTTTGTTTCCCATGGAAAGAGAATAATATGGAATTCCGTAGTATGACACACAGAAAGATCGAAAAGTTATATATTCGGTGAAATCAATAATGTATTTTTCGACGACAACCTCGAAAAATGTTCATTTTATTAGCGTAACTTATAAACATTACATTTTGTACAGAATATCATTTTTGCATCCATTTTTAGGCAAGTTACTAAGCTACAAAGTTACTTAGCAACAAATGCAAAATGGGATATTTCGTGATAGGCCTCGGTCCACTCTAAAATCACGGCGGCTTTTAAATTATGACTTCCAGCGACAAATTGATGAAAATGTCAGCATATCGTTTCAGTCAAAGTTTTAGTAGATAACGAGTCATTTCTTAGTAGTTTTCTATCGAAACTTTATTAAATAAAGGTGCATTTAGTCAACATTATTTTAAAATTGTGCTTAAATATATGTTAAAAGCGAAAGTTGAATCTGTTATATCAAACGAAGTGGTCGAGGTGTTAGAGCGTTTGGCTTCCACCCAGACGGTCCGGGTTCGATCCCCGGTCGTGTGTCACTGAGCTGAAGTGGTTCGGATTCAACTTTTATTTAAACTGTAGGTCCCGGATCTCCCTTGCTCGCACAAGCTCTGCTTTTGAGAGGTTTTCTCCGAAAACCTGGGAGTTTCGTAAAAACAAATTTTACAAAAAATTTTACAAATGGCGCCATTCATACAAAAATGTTAAGTTTATTCTAAAAACCTTTGATGTTACCGTTATGTTTATGATAATGCTTATGCTAAAGTTGACTAAATCCACCCTAAAATGGAATTGACTTAGATTTGACACTTCCGAACATAATAGAAGCAGTGAAGATAACAACAATGAATTTATTACCAGAAATGTCGAAGAATATGTATATCATCGTGCTTATAACCTTTTTTGGAATGGAAGGTAGATTGAAAGAAAAAATCGTTTTCCAAGGACGTTTTAATGTCTCATTTTGGCGACTTATAAAAACATTTTAAAAGTTGTACCTACTTTGTGGTACACTTCTCAATGCTGAGAATGACTCTTGGTATCTATAATAATACAGATATTGTCAAATATTTAAAACTGAAAGCATTCAAAGTCATAATATACTTTAATGTCAGAAGTTTTTCAACTTATCGACGAAGCTTTCAAGTCTAACAGCTACAAACGCAAGAGGTCAAAGATCTTTACACCAAATGACATCGATAATTTCATTAAAAAGGCTCCAGATGAAATATATTTGGCAACAAAGGACGATATTTTGTCGTAGAAAAAGTATAGTATGCAACTCGCACAAAATGGCCAATTTGTGCAAGTATAGTATGCAACTCGCACAAAGTGGCCATTTTGTGCTCATTGCATAAAATATTATTTTCCGACGACTTACTCGAAATACACTGTAAACTATCACAAAAATTTACGTGTTTCGCTCCAGTGATGGAGGCATTGTTTTTTGATATATTTTGATGTTTGAACCATTGGCATATTATTATTATTATTATATTGATTTTTCATTTGATTGATCATGTCAGTCACAAGAAATGGAATGAAACAGACTAGATTTATTACATCTGTTATAACAAAATCATTATTTTCAGGAATTTGATATTACGCTTACAAAAATACAAGGATCCTTGGGTTTCACTTTGCGCAAAGAAGACGATAGTGCACTGGGTCACTACGTGAGGGCGCTGGTGAGAGAACCGGCACTGACAGACGGACGAATCAAAGCTGGGGACAAAATCATAGCGGTAAGTTTATCTGAATATTTCCATCATATATTAAATTTCTCATAAGAGTATGGAATTATCGAAAAATTACAGAGGAAATTTCCCTCACGTGTAAAAACGTCCATAAGAGGAATGCAATTACCGCTGGCTCACAGCGATAATTGCACTGTAGTGACGCGTTTCGCGTCACGGCAGTGCAATTATCGCATTAGATGTCAATTCAAGTGAAGTCGCGCGATTTTAATGTCAGAAGTGAGACTCAAATGTGTCATCTACCTACAAGTGTTCATATCGCGATTGCTACGGAAGTAACTGAGAAGCTTACGGACATAGCCACGCTAATCTGAAGTAGACAATAGTTATTTTTGTATCTAGTGCGCGAAATGCTAACAAAATTTTTTCTACAAACGTCAAAAATATTGTTCTAAAATAAGTAATAACTATGAAAAATAGTATTGAACTGGCTTAAATAATTTTTCCAAATCATGTAATTACTGTAACTATGGAAATAAAATGGCATTTGTTGACAATTATTTCAAAGTGACAGTTCTTGATAATTATTTTGGAGTGACTTTTTATTCGCGTCAATTTCGTGCGTGATATTTATTATTGTAAAAGAATGGAAATTTCGAGCGACGATGAACTAAGCAGTACCCCACCTAACTTGATAGATGCGGCCAATTCCGTAATTTCCAACCTTTTACCGGAGAAATCGAGGCGGCAGTATGAAAATGCATATCAGCAATTTAAAGAGTGGTGTGAAGCAAATAAAGCCAGAAAAATATCTCTCACAATTTGAAAGCCTTAATTATTGTTCTACATTAATAAATAAATGATTTCTTGTTTTTTGCTTGATTGAGGAGTTGAGGACCATATAGGTTAGAATATGAAAATCCCATATAGTTTACATGCAGTGTGCGAAATATATTTCGCACATTACTTCGCGCACGGTGTCATGGTAACGAATGAAAATGAAAAAAAGTGCCACTTCGCATTCTGTTGTCAATGCGCGAGCCTTGTCATTTTTTGACGTTTGTAGAAAAATATCATTGTTTTCATATTTCTCGTCTAAGGGTTGATTTAGTCAACTTTAGCATAAGCATTATCATAAACATAACGACAACATCAAAGGTTTTTAGCATAAACTTAACATTGTTGTATAAATGGCGCCATTTGATATAACAGATTCAACTTTTATTTTTGACATATTTAAGCATAATTTTAAAATGATGTTGACTAAATGCACCTTAAAATGAACCGTTTCGGAACTTTTAATGAAGCCGAAATCGATAAGAATATCGCAAAAACGACTCCAGCGAATACTAAGAAAAGTAAGAAGTTTATTTGGAATCAGTTCATGGATTTTTGTAAAGCAAGAGGGTATAAATTAGAAAAAGACACGCTAGTATGCGAAATTGCGAAAATCTTGAAGGACTGGGCTCATAACATGAAGAAAAATAATGGTGAGGAGTACAAAGAAAGCACCGTGAAAACTATTTGGAATGTCACCGCCAAAATGATTATAGAAGAATACTTCCAGAAATATGGTATGAAAATTGACCCATTCCAAGATGTCGTCTTTAAATCTGCACAGAACGCCAAAAATGCAAAGAGACCAGACCTACAGGCTCAGGAAGATAAAAGAAAAGTGAGTTCAACTGCCCTGAAGTTTGAAGAATTGAAAAAACTAGTAAACAGTTGTGACGAAGGTACCCCAGAGGGACTACAAAAAAAATTGTTCTTTGTTTTGTCTTATGAATTAGCGTGGAGAGGTGGCGAAAGATGCAGAGCAAAACTACAGTTTTTCAAAGAAGAACTCGATAATGCAGGTCAAAAAACAAAGAGAATTGAGTGCAATCCAATTTTTGGGAAAACTACCCAAGGTGGATCCAAACAATGTGCTTCATCCAAGTGGTTAGTAACGAATAGAAGTAACAGTAATTTATGTCCAGTTCGATTATTTCACGCATTAAAATCGAAAAGAGAACACATTGAAAATGACCGCTTATTTTTAACTGCAAATCCATTTTGGAAAGTAACAAATCAATGGTTCAAAAACATACCTGTAGGGCGAAACGAGACAGCGAAGTGGACTAAGAAACAAGCAAACCAGGTGGGATTAGATGTGGAAAAAAAGAAAATTACCAATCACTCGTTGAGTGCAACAGCGGTGTCAAATCTGGCAAAGAGCGGAGTTGCTGAGCAAGAACGCAAATGACGGGACATGCTAACTCTAAATCTATTGGAAGCTATTTGCAAATGGATGAAGAACACCATCAGGCCATCGTTGAAAAAATGCGGCACAATGAAAAAGGCAGCAGTTCTGTGGAAATCATAAACAATTAAAATCTAGAACCAGGCACGCCAGGAGGAAGCTTGGGATATAATGTTACTTATAATAATTGTACTGTTTATTATAACATTAAATAATGAAAATTCATTGTGCATTCTTGAAATTTTCACTAAACAAGAACGAATTTTTTGATTGGCTAAAAGAGTGAGGTGTGAAATTTCCTACCGAATACCACTCGTGCATTGAAAATTAACCAGATAATTCTGAAAAAAACGTGTTTTTTTTATAAAAAACCGCACTCGGTTATTTTTTTCGTTGTTTCAAAAAATTGCCCTCCTCCTTCGGAGTCGGGCAATTTATGCTTTGAAACAACAAAGAAAATAAACTCGTGCAATTTAAAAAAAAACACGTTTTTTTCAGAATTATCGGTAATTTTCAAAGCACTTGTGGTATTACCCCCGGAAATTTCCCTCACGTGTAAAAACGTCCATAAGAGGAATGCAATTACCGCTGGCTCACAGCGATAATTGCACTGTAGTGACGCGTTTCGCGTAACGGCAGTGCAATTATCGCATTAGATGTCAATTCAAGTGAAGTCGCGCGATTTTAATGTCAGAAGTGAGACTTCAAATGTGTCATCTACCTACAAGTGTTCATATCGCGATAAATTTCCTACCGAATACCACTCGTGCATTAAAAATTAACCAGATAATTCTGAAAAAAACGTGTTTTTTTATAAAAAACCGCACTCGGTTATTTTTTTCGTTGTTTCAAAAAATTGCCCTCCTCCTTCGGAGTCGGGCAATTTATGCTTTGAAACAACGAAAAATATAAACTCGTGCAGTTTTAAAAAAAAAACACGTTTTTTTCAGAATTATCGGTAATTTTCAATGCACTTGTGGTATTACCCCCGGAAATTTCCCTCACGTGTAAAAACGTCCATAAGAGGAATGCAATTACCGCTGGCTCACAGCGATAATTGCACTGTAGTGACGCGTTTCGCGTCACGGCAGTGCAATTATCGCATTAGATGTCAATTCAAGTGAAGTCGCGCGATTTTAATGTCAGAAGTGAGACTTCAAATGTGTCATCTACCTACAAGTGTTCATATCGCGATAAATTTCCTACCGAATACCACTCGTGCATTGAAAATTAACCAGATAATTCTAAAAAAAACGTGTTTTTTTATAAAAAACCGCACTCGGTTATTTTTTTCGTTGTTTCAAAAAATTGCCCTCCTTCTTCGGAGTCGGGCAATTTATGCTTTGAAACAACGAAAAAAATAAACTCGTGCAGTTTTAAAAAAAAACACGTTTTTTTCAGAATTATCGGTAATTTTCAATGCACTTGTGGTATTATCCCCGGTAATTGCACTGCGGAACGATAATTGTACTGCGAAAACATCCCGTCGCTATGTCCTTGACTGGTGTCAAGGATCTGTACTTGGTCCATGATTATTCATAATTTTTATAAATGGCATTTATGTATGGACATTAATTCGGAAATACTCCTATATGCAGATTATCTCTCTGGGAGATAGTGGCTGTCTTCAAAACTTCGTGAACAAATTGAATGAATGTTGCAAAGTCAATTCCTAACCTCTGAATGTAACAAAGTGTAATGTCGTCACCTTTACTCGTAAAAAATCACCAATCGAATCCACCTACACCGCAAACGGCTATCATCCACAGAATGTGGCAGAGTTTAAAGATCTAGGAATAATGTTCGATGCGGTGTTCACATCACGTTTGCACCATTGCTAAAAACAGGGTTGAAATTCTTGGCTTCATCACTAGTAACTCCAAAAGGTTTACTGAAACTGATACTCACTACTCTTCAATTCACTTCGATCGAAAATTGAATACAGCAGCGTTGTATAGAATCCTGGACACAGCACTTATATAAATAAAACAGAAAGTATTCAGAGATGATTTTTGAAGTTTCTGATCTGATGGGGTTTATCCAAATCGAGGCGTACCACATGATCAGTTGCTCTCGAGATATCAAGTCAACGTCGTGAGTATTTAGCAGTTCTATTTTTGCACAACATCCTTGTCTCGCGAATTGATTGTCCATTTTTGCTTTCAAAAATAAGTTTACATGTGCCTCGGCTACCTGTACGTAATATTTCTACATTTTACTTTCCGTTTCCACTAATGCCTCTGTATACTATATGTCGTGTTTCAGAGTAATGTGGACATTTTTTATTGTAAGCCGACCGACATCAGGCGGGCTATTCTAACATAATTTATTTTTAAGTTAAGTTCTTTCAACACTGCTGTGGTGCCGTGCGTGAACTTTTTTCACAATGAGTTTTTTTCAGATGGTACACAGAATTTCTGCATGTGTATTTTATTTCTTCCCGTGATTTTATACTTTTTTTTATTTTATGGCGAAAGGCCCTTCACATTTTTTAGAATATATACTCAACAAATATATGATACCACAAACAGTACTAAAAAATGTGAGATAAATTACAAAAAGTGAAAAATGTCGCGTGTCTAGCACCAATTTTATTTATATTTAGTTTTAGTCGGTACTATGATATTTCTCAGAAAAAAATCAATATTTCTTTATTCGTGAAATATCCCTGTGAATCACAATCGTACATAAAAATTACCAGATAATTTTACATTCAATGTTGTCTTATAAAAATTGCAATCGGTTGTTTTCATATTTTGTAAAAGAGCCCTCTACCTTCGCCAAAATATAAAATGAACTCGTGCAATTTTTAGATATTTCTTGCAAAATTATCGGAATTTTTTTTTGCACTTGTGCAATTTTAACCGAAAAGATGTTTCAGTCTAGTGGAGAAGCTGTAGAATCATATAAAATTGATGATTTAATGCCATAAGAATATTTTGGAAAAATATAATGATACGGAGTTCCTTAATTCTGTTTTGGCATGAGTTCTTTCGTATCCCATTCGTAGATATACAGAGTAATTTACTACCAATTACAGAAAATTCTGCAGCGTGCTCTCCCCACCAATAAAAGTGGAAATTGAAGTGAAATTTGGAAAGAGGGACCAAAAGAAATACCTTTTGTATGTGTAGGAATGCTCCGCCTCTGGATTGAAAGATGTGGATACTCACAATCAGTGTTTTTTCTCATTCATCAAACGAGGGACAGAAGATGGTGGTTTACACTGAAGTTTTTGCATAACACCCAATAGAAAATAGCAAAAATAAATTATTTTTGTAGAGAACAATACAGCAAAATAACATGAAAGTTGATTAACGAAAATACGTCGAAATAATGTATCAGTAAACACCGTTATAATCTACAAATTACAAACCGCAGGCACAGTTGTAAGGTGACTAATATGCCTGGAACCACGATCAATCATAGACATTGAACATTGCGAGATCGGAGGCAGACAGTTAAAACGTGGTTCAGTAGCGTATATTCGGGGGATGGCGTACAAAAAAATATATAGGTGTGTTTCTACATGGCAGACTAGCAATACATTTTATGTTCCGTAAGTGGTCAAATATCACCCTGTATACAAAATAGCAGAAAACCATGTCAAAGATGTGGACAACATATTTCATTTTATTCTTGTTCATTTCGATGAAGTACGGTTTATCTCTGTAGGTATTGAAAAGCGATTGTATCATTTTCAATTTATTGATTTATGAAAGAATACAGTCAGACTCCCATAGGTCAATTTATTACTCTGTGAGGATGCCGTTGTATGAAGAACTATGTTTTGGTGCTTTTAAAATTCAACTCGATATGATGGTCTCTTCTTCATTACAGGTTAACGACGTGGAGATATGCCCAATGTCGCACGAACAAGCCGTTCAGTTCTTGAGACAGTGTCCGGAAATAGTGAAGTTACGACTTTACAGAGACTCCGCTCAGACTCCAGTTGCCACGCTATCGCCGTCAGAAACAACTCCCAGAACTTCCTTCTCCCGGAAAGCGCCTTTGAGGTAATTCGACTTTTTTAATGCCTAGTCTCCTTCAAATATAATCAGAAACGTTGGAGGTGTTATTTCGTATCATTGAAACCAGCTGAAATTTTTATACTTTTGAAAATATTCCACAGGCTACCGGTGATCCTGTTTCTGCTGTCAGGTTGGACATAAATTTTGTTTTTAAATGTTTGAAACACTGAATTGATACACTGACATGTATCAAAAGTGTCAAGTGTCCAATTCTATTTTTTTTTATTTGAATTTATTGAAAAAATATTTGAACCGAGCCTGTTTCAAATGTTGTGTTCTATTTCGCTGGAATGCGTACGATTATACAAAAAAAATAACATTTCACAGATTCCCGAAAACTATGAAGAACTTGGAATTTTTCCATCGACGAACTAGAAATTCTTTTATCCTAAAAAATATTTGACGATCATTTCAAGGAGAGTAAAAGATTGAAGATTTTAAAGAAGCGGGAGACACCGTTCATGTCAAAACTCTGTGATGTTGTTGAGTTCTATTCTCATGTGTAAATTCGAAATTTGAGAAAACAGTTTCATCATGTTTTCTTTCTAGACCCCATTATATGAAAATGGTCCGGATACTTCAACCAAAGAAGGTGAGAGGATAACTGATGATTATGTTTCTTGTAACTCAGAAGTTGGTGAGATTTACTTTTGTAACTCTGATGTTGGTGAGTTAACTAAATTTGAGGCATTTTCTGTAAGGAACTGTTAATAAAGAAAGTAATACTTTAGGTTATGTCGGGGCGTGGCGCAGTGGTTAGAGCGTCCGACTTTGCGTCGAAAGGTCCGGAGTTCGAGCCCCAGTTGCGGCTGGGATTTTTTAATTTAATTTGACCGATTAAATTATTAAAATCTCGTGGCTCGACTGGGGTGAGTCCTGCACGATTCACTGTTGCGTTCCAATTAACAGTGCTGCTCCTAAGGTGGCGCATGGAGTTAGTAACAAGGCCTATCCAGAACACGTGGCTAATGACCATAGCAGTCGATGTCAAAACACCAAAGAAAAAAATTTGTGAATGGTTACTGGATAGTTGTTCTCTGGCGCTGAGTGAAGCACACAACATACTAAATAAAACAAAAACCCAGTGTGTTTCTCAAATTTGGAGAAGGAAACGAATGACTAGTATTACATCTTCCAAATTTGGATTGAGGATTAAATATAAGGCGTAAATCAACAAAAAAATTCTCCTCAAAATTTGACATAAATTACAGATAATAGCAGCCATGAAAGCTGGGTTGGATAGTGCGGATGCTGCTGCAGCTACACATGAAACAGAAAATGCAGGTTTCAGATGTTTCTCATGTGGACTTGTTATTAATCCAGGAATTCCTTTCTTGGCAACCTACTCTGATAGGGTTGTTTTTGATTACAGTACCAATATCTACCATTTGTTGAAAATATAAACTTGAAGGGTCCAGTGGAAAAACAATGAGGTTCCAATTTTTAAAAATTTGAGAAAAGCGAAATCTAATATGGGAGTCTCAACGTTTTTCCACTGTGCTGCCTACTTTCGACCACAGTTTTTTATGGAATCTCATTGTTTGTCCCCTATAAGGTTGGTATGTTGATACTTCCGTCCACCTACGACCAAAAATTAGAATAATTTTGTCTGACATTGATCTGACATTGTTCTGACATTGATCTGACATTCAAAAGTTATGTCAATTTTCTATTTATTTAACGAAAGAAAGTTAAAATCATAATTTTAATGCTTTTGTTGAAAATAATGAGTAGGTGTGATAGTGAAGAAGAAAGAATTATGATAGTGTATGATTCTTATAAACGATTAATAAGGTAAAGTAAATAGAGAACTTTATTTATATCGGGAACAAGATGATGAATTTTGAACCAATTATCCCAAATTACTAAGAGATCAATACAGTTCGAAACTACCTACTATTGAATGTCCATAAATTACACCAACAGAAATTCCCAATCAAAAAAGGCCAATTTTTATTTGCTGGGTATTACTTCCCGAAGGAGCACCAAGGAATGTCTCCTTTTTCTATATCCAGCACGTAAATTCTTCACTATAGAAAATATGTAAGTTACTATTAGTTGAACATTAATGGTAGATACTTAACTTGCGTTAATAAATTCCATCAATGACTTCTCTAAAGGCCGATTCTCACTAGGGCGGTGCCGAGCGGCGCGGCACTGGACGAAGCAGTTTTTGTGCAGGCTATTCTCACCTGAGCGGCATTTTGTAGCAGCAGCGGTGTGCGAAATAGTAAAATCTATATAAGTAGGTAGGTATTTTGAGTTTTGTAAAAAAAGTGATATGAGTTTGGGAATCACAGAAGAGGATCCTACATCGTCATCATCAGACGATTTTGTTTTTGTAGCGGCAATATGTCATGAATACGAAAATAGACGAAAAAAGAAGCGACAATATTGTTCAGGATAATCATTCACTAATACAATTAATCTTTCTATTTTTTCCGCGTCCATGTTTGTTTGGTGTGTCTCTGAAATTGTGTTAATTTCTACAAGTCGCAGCTTGCTTGTGACGCGACGTGATTCCCACTTGTCCGTCAACAGGCGGGAGGGAGCGTTTCAAAGCGGCAGTGCCGCGAGCCAATGCTCCCGGAGGCGTTAGAACTTTGCTGCCTACGAACGCGACGCTCTGCTCAGGTGAGGAAGGGATCACTCAATTACATGCAAAGAATTACAAGCAACTTTTGCCGCGCCGCACAGCGCCGCGCCGCGCCGCTCGGCACCGCTCTAGTGAGAATCGGCCTTAATGCTGTAATTAAAATATTCATCTCTGCGGCGGTCCACACGGCTCCTGTAATGTTCCGCAGCTTCAAAAACATTAAAAATTTGGATGTTCTATAAATTGTAAATATAGTACTAACGAATTTCTGACAGATCCTTTATAATTTCATTTGGAAATATACCAGTTCACACGAATAATATTAAAATTTTCGTTTAAGTGAAATACTGTTGAAAGTTTATCACAAAAATGTGTCCAAATGATAATTTAGCGCATGGGCATTGTATCACTGTAGTCTGAGGCCGACCAAAATATCCAGCAGGTTCTAATTTCAAACAAGGTCTTCGAAAACCGGTCGTGGACGGTCGAGAATGGTCGAACAGTGTGAGTTGTGCGATAAGAATATGTGTTGGAAATTTTGGTCGTTGGTGGACGGTCGCGGACGGTCGGTCCTGGTCGATCAGTGTGATTCCTGGCTTAAATGTCGATTTCGGAAAAAAATGGAACCTCATCGTTTTTCCACTGGACCCTTCATTTGTATCTAGAGGATTTAAAAAAAAATACACTTTAGAACAAGGCTATTTCTTGACAACAGTAAGAGTGTGTTAGCTTAAAAAAAGCAACCATTATTTTCAAATACTAGGGCAAATACTAGGGACTTGGTTTTGAATCATGTACCAGTATCAACAAGATTCTATTTTGAATATTTCAAATCAAATGATGAACTTCGTACAGTCATCGTTGACTGTGGTTTTGGAGTTGATTCTGGCTACTACTACATACTTTGGCCAAGGACAGAACAGACAGGTACAAATTTGACGACAGTTGCTTAAATAGAATGTTTTCTTTTTTTGGAGCATCCGGAGACAACATACCACAGCATAATATTACCACAGCTTAATATTATTATATTAAGCTGTGACATCCCATTTTACCGTAAACCAGCTATTCATAATTCAACACCTCCAACTTTTCAAAGGGACGTGCTGTGACAGGTTATTTCGGGTTTTCTGCAGATATAAAATTGTTATTGCTATATTTAGTAATTTAATAAAAGTTTTAATTGTCAATATTGATTGAAATAAAATTCTTCTTTCTGAAGATCGATATTTCAAATGTGTTTACCAGTTTTCTGCTAAATCGTGAAAAGCAACGACTGATTCATATTAACTTTCATAGTTTATAAATCATATATTTATTATAAAAACGTTTTTTTTTAAATTTATTCCCAATTACTGATTTTTTTCAACTCCGTCAGTTGAATACGAACACAATTTTTTTTCCAAATTTCAATATTTTCCTGCTTCGTGGACCGTGTGATCTATGAGTAGAAAAATTTTTGAACTCATGGCAATGCATACATGTATCGGTGTTTCTCTACGATCCGAGGACATTTGATGCGATCAATTTTTCATTATACTTCAGATATGCCAGGCCCAATTGCCAAATATCAAAACAATAAATAATCCGTTGAAAGTAACAGATGACATAATTATAATTGACGTGATTCAGTGTTTCCAACATTTAAAAACTAACCTGACAGCGAAAAAACAATCAACGATAGCCTAAGGAATATTGTCAATTGAGCACGTCTCTGTAGTCTCAGCCGGAGATGACTTCTTTTATCCTTCTTCCATCCTCATCCTGAAGTCTCGATTTTAATATTTAATGCCGTATCGCCTCATGGATATTTCCGATTACAAAAAAGTTCAGTGTCGTTTTCTTCATAACTCTCTATGAAATATGGCACTAATATATTTGATACTTTCATTGGCACTCCTTATTACGATTGAGAACGTTCACACGACTAGAATGAAATAAATGTCAGTGATATTTCCATTGGGAACGATATTATTTATTGCGCATCAACAAGCACGAATCGTGATTTATATTTATCCGAATTCAGTCAATTGAAATATGAAATATTAATGTAATTTCCCCAATTGTGAATATTTTGGGAACATTATGTCCATTTAGTGCATAATTCTTTTATATATTGAAAGCCATAACATAGAGAAATAGATGGATATATAGATAATTGATTTGCTTGTTTAACATTACAGAGTATAAAAACATTACCCAGTGCGGTGTCACAAAACAGAACAGAAAAAAGTATGTAATTACAATTATTAAAGATTTGTATCAGCTTTTTTATACATTTAAAACAGTATCGAATAAGAGGTAAAGGCACTATTTGTCAGCAAGTGAGTCCCTAAGTAATTCTCTAAAATCCTCAATCTTGTAGGGGAACATTTTAATAAGAATTTATCGTATTTTTTTCTAAGATTCCAGTGGTAGATCCCTTATATCACGAGGAAGTAAATCAAAAAGAGGAATACCTATAAATTTGCCTTTTTCCAGTCTCTTCCTATAAGACACAATGTTATGTCTGCTGCGAGTATGGAAGGTGTGAACATTAGAGTGTGTTGTAAGACTATGTATATTTTTCCTTACATGTATCAAATTTTCACAGACGATTTGGCCACTCGGTAAACAGTGTCATAATGCCGAGATTTCGAAAGATTGGTTTGCAATGATCATAATAGTTAACTCTTGCAATGTCACGTACAGCAGCTTTTCGTTAAGTAAAAACTCTTTGTAATTTGGTGAAACTTTCGTTTCCCCAACACAGTAACCTATAGGTCATTACCGAGTGGAACATCGCATAGTATGGCGTTAAGGTTGCTTCTATGCGCCGCACCGTATGGCGTAAACATATTTTGACAATTTTTCACAGATATTACCGATATGTGTACTCCAAGTAAGAGATGGATCAAGATAAATACATTGAAATTTAACGGATTTCGTGTGGAAATTATTATAGTTGGCATTTTGATCATTTGAAAATAAACATATCTCTACTTTAGTCGCATTCAAAAATAATTCATTATAATCAAACCTCGCTTTGGCATGGGCTGTAGCATCCGCTCAAATTTCATCAATATCAGTACTTTTATCAACATCAATAGAAAAGGAAGTGGCATCTGAATATAAAATCGTCAGTAACTCACGTTTCAATGACATATCTGAAGGTAGATCATTTGCATAAATTAAAAACAGGTACGGTCCCTGTATGGATCCCTGAGTATGGAAACATATAGTATCTTTATCCACAACTAGCATCTTATACAGTCGGAATGCTTTTTTACAATCGTTTTATGAGGTCTATAAAACCTCAGGGTCTTATGATCATAATGCACAGTCTCTTATGAGTCCATATATATATGGATCTGTCGTCATCGAGAATTAATTGATTTCTATTTGATTTATCAAGTCACTCCTTTTCTATATCATAACATCGGCAACACTGCCTTATTTTTGGGTAATAAAAGAGAAACAAGCATTTTATTTAATTTTTACATTGACACTGATATTTATATCAATTGACTCATTTTTCTGGTCTTTTGAAATTGTCAAGAGGTTACTATCAAACAGAGATTGCAACTGAATATCCTCCAATGATATATTTTATAAATTTTCAGCATCTGTCATTTAGGAAAACTTTACGTGTTTAACTATATCAGCTGTGGATAAAATGTTTTAATGCATTTCATGTCTTATTGGCTAAAAAAACACTCAAGCTGCGCTCTCGTTTTGCCTTTCTTTCGCGTTTTATATGGCTAATAAGATACTATACAATAACCCAGTCAACACATAATGGTCTCAGAGATGGTACTGGGAGTCACATTCATGTTTCAGATCACACCAGTGAATCGCAAAGTGACTTCCATTATTATCGCATAAACGTCTATTCGGTGCCCCGTTGGTCATGTCGAGACATCAAAATGTGATGCAAAATGTGACTCGAAATTAGCCTTCGGAATCGAATGCACATTGAGACCCTTTCGATGTAACAATGTGAAATTGAATGGACTGGTACTTATTTTAAAATGCGCTTCACTTTCTGATTCACCTGTACGTCAATAATAAAACAAAGCTCACCATGTTTCAACATAAATAGAAATTATACCTCAATATTATTATTCTTACTAATGAATTACTGTTCATATGGATTGGAATGCTAGAAAACAAATTCGAAAGTTGATTCCGTAGTATATACTTCTCACAAACAAAATAAATTATCAAACTATGTCTGAATCATGAAAAAAAAACATTTACAGAAATGTAGAAAAATCTATAATTCAACTCCAATCCTCTGGACAGCATTTTCTTCGCGGCGAAATCAGTAGGTACCTATCCTGAAAATGCCAAATTCTGTAAATCACTGAATTTACCTTTCTGTTTCTACTCACCGTTCCGGTCCTTGAAGATACAGTTCTTGGTAGAAATAATAATTGGGCATTGTTAATAAACACATTTGATTCAACTATTGAAATAAGAAGAAGCGAACAGAACACTACACACTATCAGAAGTACCTACCTATAGAATATTTAAAGAATGGCGTCAACCAAATACAAATTCTACTTGACTCTCGACTCGACAAACACCTCTGGCCGCTGGCCATTTTGTGCCGTGATGGTGATGTCACGATCAATTTTGTTACCAACCTAATCCCTTTTATACCGACAAAATCGCAATTAAACCAAAATTCATGTTAATGTGCTTCGCAATTTTCTTCACATTTCATGCTCAAAGTGACACTAATGAGAAGAGAATTGTGAACAATTCATAACATTTGGCATCACTAAGTGGTAACAATGACGTCTAAATGCAACTCATTTTGTTACCATAATAATCAAGAAAGCAACATCTCAGATGTTTGTGTTAACTGGGAAAAATTACTATCGAAATGGCCCAACCCAAATCAATAAAATTTTGAATATGTATATTTTGTACTACGAACTCAATTTTTGTTTTATTGCCAAGTTTTTCTTTTCTGATATGATATGATATGCCAACTTCACAATTTCAATGGATCATCCTGTACATTTTCGCGTTGTCTACTAGAGTTTTTTGTTGTCGATTCAAAGATACCGCGTTTGGATGGATTTGTACAGGTTTCATATCGGAAAAGAAGGAAAATCTGTTTTACTTTTGTAATCGAGATTAACATACCTGAAACAATATAAAAGAAGGTGTTTAGCATGACTTACATTTCTCTGCACACAGAATTCGATTCTGAAAGAAAATGTATCTACACATTTCTTCATGGTTTCCTGCGAGATGAGTTCCGTGATTTTATTTTTCAATTCCTAGAAATTTTGTGGTCTATTTAGGTAGACCTCAAATCTTCGAGTATCTCCATAGGGAATAGTTCAAAAGCGTCAAATCTGAACTTCTTGCTGGCCATTCCTTCCAATCGAAATCATTACCCAGGAAGTCACCACGTGAATAATAACAAATATAAACCATTTTGCTGAAACCAAATCAAGATTGGGGTTTGTGATTTAGAAAAATTCTGTTTAGTTCTAGGATTAATTTTAAATCTGAAAATGACCAATACTGTTCGCCTATCAGTGTACCATAAAAAATTACAGTCGAATAATTTGATGATGGCAAATTCCTACCCATATATTTACTTTTTCCGGGTACTGCGTATTTCCTTCTTTCATCCAATGGGGATTTACATCCGACCGAAATAAAAGGAAATTCAATTTTGGCTAAAAAAAGATCACCCATTTTAAAACATCGATAAATTTTTGCCTGAATTTTACAATATTCCAAATACGTATTTGAGCACCCTGTAAATGAACGTATGGCAAAATCACTAGATTGGTGATTCATCAATGGAAAAGCGAAAGAAACAAGAATAATTAATTTTGGATAGAAAAATCAGCATGTTCCATTTGAAAAAATTCGACGTCCAATATCCTGTTTTTATGAAAACACTATTTTTGAAATGAGCAACTTCACTAAATGAAAAGTTTGTTCAAAAAAGTTTTTGGAAACCATGAACTTGAACAATGGGCTGTGTGGAATAGGGCCTTTATCATTCATTACATTTTTACATTTGTCAATTTCCAGACTCTCGAATGCAACGAGAAGACTGTGATCATGAACCTGTCAAATTAATTTCAAACTTGGTTCATCAAATCAGTTTTCATGATCCAAAACATGTTGGGACACACTCGATCTTCCTGGTCTCGAAAATTAGACATGAGCAAAGTCCTCTTTGAAACGTATTTTCATGGCTCTCCTATTTATAATAATAATAATAATTTATTCAATAAGTAAATATATTCGTGTTGTTAAAATTGTTGTTAAAATTGTTAATTCCGTCAACCGATTGCACCCCTACGCGCAACCCTCAGAAGTCTTCGAGAGACTTGTGTGAGCTAGGGAAGACGCAGCTCTTACCTTTTAACGTGTGATGCCATGCACGAGACCGGTGAATCGGTGGATCGAACCCACGACCCCACGCATGCGAGGCGAACGCACTACCAGCCGACCACCACGGCCCATTATATCACTATATTATTTATTCATTTATTACAATTTTACATACTTATTGAATGAGACCACATTCATTGTCATAATTCAACCGTCGATTGAATTAAGACCCTGTTCTTCCATATGGCCTCGAGTTTGACCTAGTTTGACTCAGTATTCATATCAAAGGTTCCAAATATTCATTTACTAGAAATAAGCGTAGACTCGAAGAAAATTAAACAAATATTTTAGTCGGAATTAAATAAAAAACATTTGTTTTTTAATATCCACAATATATTACTACTTGTAATATGTGACGCGTTTCGCTATTACTATAGCTTTCTCAAACATAAAACTAGTGAAAAAATATAATCTTTTACAACTTCTCACAATAATACGTACAATAGTTTGAGGAAATTCATTGAAAACATTAAAACTGAAAACGAAAAATCACAAAAATCAGATACAAATTAAAATGTGGGGATTGTCCTAAAATAAACGTCGGTAGAACCTTTAGAAATTTCAAAACCCACATTCTTGAACATAAAAGAATCTTTGATAACCACAAGAGAGATTCAAATTATTCAAATCACCTTGTGAATGAAAACCAAACTTTTGATACAAATTTTGAAATTTTACATTCAGGAAGAAAAGGCCTAAAACTTTATTTCTTAGAAGCGCTAGAGATCAACAAAAGAAAATATTTCAATAATTTACTCAACGACTAGTTAGATTTAAATCATTCACCACTTCTTAATCGCTTTAATAATTAAATGCATCTTTGTGATAATACTCTGAATGGATTTCAGATAGTAGGCAAGCTATCTGTTTATAATTATAATACGTTCCCGTTCTATTTACCTGATTTCAAATAATTATGAATATGTCTGTACATTTACAGAATTCCATTTTATGTTTGAGAACGCTATAGTAATATCGAAACGCGTCACATACTACAAGTAGTAATTTATTGTGAAAATTGAAAAACTTGTGTTTTTTATTTATTTCTGAGTAATTATGAATATCCATCGAGTATCGGTGAGATCAATCAAGAAAAAAATTATAGTTTCCTTTCTCCAATAATTCTCAGACAGATCTTTCAAAGTTATTCTTTGCAGTTCGGGATTTTTACAGAACAGGACGACCTTGAAGAATGTCAATCTTGAAAAAAATATCAAGATTCATGAATAACCAATTGAACTATGTTGCAGACAAGAGGCCGTCGACATGCTGAACGACATTGCGGGCCGGAAGCTGGTGAACGTCTCTCAAGAAATCTTCAGCCGCTCCCCCAACGCGTCGCCGAGGAGGCGGCGACTGCCTTGCTCCTCGGACGCCTCCCAAGCGGAGTACGATCAGTACCACGAGCAGTTCCACGAGGGCCTGATCCAGAAGTGCCCGCATCCCTTCGACGAAGACGCTTTCAATTCGCTCTTCTCCATGGACTCGGAGGGGGGCGACCGACCGCCCAGGCCCGTTTCGCTGGACATCTACAACCCCAACCAGACGCCGGTGGCGGCCAGGAAGCCGAGGTTCAACTTTTCGCTCGCGCACAACGCCTACGAGCTCAATAATCTCGACGCTGAGGTGCTCGATGCTCCCAACTTGACGTATAATCTAGGTAAGATGGGAAAAAATCTTCTTGAGGTAGCAAATGAATTGTTATAATATAATTAAAGCTTGCTGAACCATACAAGGGAATGTTATTTCAATATGATAACATAAAACAGTTTAGAGTAAGATTACTAACTTATTCACTATGGAAGAAAACACGTATACAAAAATGTGTGATAATTAATTATAGAACTTATTATTTAGTAGTCGAGAAATTACAAACTTGTAAAAGTCACCGACAAAATAGCCCCAGTACGGTCCTGGTCAGAGCTGGATTATTTCTAGAAAACAACTAAACATGCGTGTTCTATCTTTGGTCTATCTTATTCACTCAAGTCATTGCGAATATTGCGAATATAAACAAGTTTACTCAGAAGTCACTGACAAAATTCGACTCTTGCCTGATCCATAGTATGGATACAGTTGTTTCTTTAGTCCATACTGTACTGAGGACTTCTTATTCAACTCGTTGTTATCCAAACGACCCGTATCACGTTCCCTTTTTCAATAAATTTAATTCTTTCGTTTCTTTTTGAATATCTCTAAGGCTAGAAAGATCGGAATCGCTATTTAGAATTAAGAATGTACGAGATTGCTCATCTTCTAACGTCATAAGACATAATCAGTAAAGGTCCCACTAAAGTTCGTCCGCATTTTCGACCACTTTTCCGAGTTATCTCCATAAGGAAATCCTAGGTCCATGCGACACTTTTTGGTCCAAATCCAAGGTCACGCGGCGACTGTATCGACATTGAAATATTCGTCGCAAATATTTGAATAGAAGATCTGTGGTAGAAGTCCATTTCAGTTCGAAGTGGAGAGGTATCGTCGAATCGGAAAGAAATACCACAAAATCATCTCCACAACTTTAATTCGAAAGCAATTATCAAAGCAGGGGATGTATTTGTTTCGGATTCAGCAAGAATCCATCTTCAGCCTTACACCAGAAGTTATGGAGTTATATAACTGTAAAAAATTGTAGTGGACTTAACATCAAATATGGATACTATGTCCAATGCCCAAGAAGCACGGATATAGTTTGTTAAAAAGATTTTTAAATTAAATAAGTACACTGTCTGAGGAAGAAAAGAAGACGTAAATTAATAAAATTATTCAAAAACTTGGTGAATTGTGATTGAAAATTAATATAAAGAATTACTTACTCCATTGAATCCATTCCGATTTTGTTTTCATGAATTTCTTCATTAATTTTTAATGTGTTTCTGTCATAAACTGTGAGTTTCCTTGGGAAAGGAATTGAATTAAATTATATCCATCTATTCACATCTTTGGAACGGATTCGATGTTCAGCCCGTCTGCGCATGATTTTAGAATTAGACCAAAAAGTGCAGAATGGACCTTAGATTTTCTTAAAGAGGTTAGATGGGCAAAAATGCGGCCGAACTCATGCAGCACCTTTACTACAATCATTGACTGAACTTCAACTTCCACTTATACAATTCATCTTGGGTAATTCGACTCCAGGTTAGAGTTTTAATATGCCTTAGCGTCTGGTCGTTTTTAGTACCAATACCATTTCAATTCAATTATTCATTAAATTTGCTGACTATGAATGGTATTTTCTGTTTACAGGTAACGAGGAAGTCAAAAGCACAGAACCCGAAGGGCAAGAAGCCGTCAGCATGCCACATATCCCCACCAACCCTACCTTTAGTTATAAGCACCCCGCTTACCAATCTGCCCATCCCCAGATCGGTTCCGAACTTGTGGAACCGGGTCCGTCGGGAAGATCTACCAACAAAACCGACGACGGCACCCTGAAGCGACGCCGAAATACGCTTCAGCAAGAAGACGTCGAGGTCGCGCCTTGCCAGATGACGCATCCGATGCCCATGAAGGAAGAATATGAGGTAATTATTACAGGTTGATTGGAAATCTGCTATAGGTCAATATTTTCAACTATGCTTATGGAAGAGTCGATAAAAGTCTTACCAAAAAAAAATTAAGATAATTAATAATAATATCTGGACTTCGGTCATTTTGGTGTAACATTGCAATATTAACATAGTGTCAACTCTCCAACATGCTCTTTCACACCATACAAATTTTTTGTTTTCTTCTAATCTTCCTTATAAAAAAAGTAGAAGATTTGAAATTGTTCAATTGTTTACTTATAATAAATAAATAAAAAGAATTTCAATTCTGCATACCATCTTTATGAAACGAGATGAAAACTGTCACAATAAAAACAAGATTGAATGAATTAATAGACACCAGGAACTTCACTCATATTATCTCAAAATTATTTGACCGATTATTATTAAAACTAAAAAAAATTTGTATTCTTATAACACAGAAAGAAATATCTTTCATGATTTGTCAAATATTTATAAAAACATTTGAAGTATTTAAATGGGTCAAAAATATATACTGAATATGGATTGGAAATGAAAAAAAAACACTGTTTATTTTACAATAGAACAAAATTATTGATTTGTACAGTATGAAAATAGATGATAATAATAACTTCAATATAGATAGTCAAAGTATGAATGCCATACCGATGCGTTGTCTCAAACTGTCCGCCATATTGAATTGAACGTGGAATTTTTTTATGCTGTCTTTTAATATGAACTCAGAGCGATTTTTTTCTTCCAATTTTAGAAACTAATCTCTCGTCATCGATTATAACCATGCCATACTGTTTCGTTGTTCCGAAGCATTCGCCATACTGATTTATTTTTCAAAATCTGTCTGATATTGTTACTTTATTGAATCATGTTGTTCTCAGGTCCTTGCTATCGAACTGAACAGAGGTTGGAACAGTAGACTAGGGTTCAGTTTACAGGGTGCAGCTGGAGTGACCTATGTTAGCGCTGTGTATGCTGATAGTGTGGCTGCTAAAGATGGGAGATTGAAGCCTGGAGATCGTCTAATTAAGGTAAACATCGTTGTGAGAATTCTGCAGTATGCGCAAGCTATAAATATTATATGAACCAAGTTGAAAGTTATCAAGATTTTTTTTAAATCAACTTTTTATTTTATTTTGATGTTCCTAAGTACATCAACTATCTCATAAATGTCCGTATCGCGCAGAACCGTTCCTCAACACTGACACCTCGGAGATAATTTTCTCATAATAACTATTCTTTGATAATTTAATCAATTTTCCATATATTCTGCGAAATCGATTACTTGAAGTATTCATGAACAAATTCACTAATAGTAAACTTTCTGATATGATGCAAAGAACGTATTTTTTGAGAAAATATTTATTCCTTGAGTAACCCATTGCTTTCTATCTTTAATTTGAATGGTCTGTATTGGAAGAGACTGATCACGTAGACTATTGCAAAAAAATAATAATGGATCTTTGAACGAGAGGACATGTTTCCAGTTTGCTTGTGCGCATCTAGAGTGAAACTTGTCATAATTCGACTTGGTAAACATTTGACTATAACGATACTTTTTCTTCGCTTCACTTGTACTCCTTATAGTCGTAATCCGACAGTCCTGACGAGATGACTGAACAAATATACAGGGTGGGTCACGGTCGATGGTACCTTAGACGTTTACGGAGCACGGGACATAGGATCATTCTGAAAATTTGGTTTCTCAAGTAGTTGCTCTTGGTCTATCGATCTAAAATATTTTCAGCAATGCAGCGTTGCCGCTTATACCAGAAAGTAGCAGCATCTTTGTTATTTCAAAAGAGTCACCCTGTATATTACCGTATTTTTGAACTTGTCGTTCCTTTCTGATTATTTCTGCCTCATACTCCCCTATACCTATCTCTAACGGTTTTTGAGATATTGGTTATTTTCCATATTTTTTATCCAAAACATAGCTCGAATTGAATGTTTATCTCTGCGGTATTTAGATTCTTAGGAATTTGCAATTTTGTGTTTAGTTCATCAAGATCATGTACATTGATTCTGTTTAGAGAAGTTTGTTCTGCGTTATACAGGGTTGTTCAAATTTCATGATCTTACTGCTAGATACGAAAAGGGTTGAAAGTGCGTTTTTTTAAATGGAACATCCTGTATATTATGAAATATCCTGAAAGATGACTAAATTCCCTTCGAATTGATATATCATGTTCCTATACCTAAATAGCCAGAATTCCGAGATAATAGCAATTTTCACTTGTAATCTCCCAAGTGCTTGAATTATTGCCGGAAATTTTTCGAGTACATGAATTTTCTTCACCTGAACTATTTATAACCACTGAAATATTGATATGTAAAATACTTAACAAAATTTTCATCAATAAATGTGTTTAAATTTGGAACAAAAAAAAATAAAAAAGTTATGTTCTTATCGTGGATTGAACCATCGACCTAGCGACTCATAGGCCGCAACACTCAAACTCAAAAACATGTATATTCAGATATTTAACTATTTATATTGCATTTCGGTGAAATCTATGTACAACACAACTCTGCTTGATATTTTCCGCTCACCTCCGTGGGCTGATAGGGATCCCGCAGGTTATGAGGGAGTGTTGGGGTGGGGGGGCTCCGTCGACCCCTGTTGCCAGGGGTCGGCGTTGTCCCGAATGTAGTATCTCCTCGGCTCCTCAAGAGGAACAGGTGAGGCACCCCCGCTGGTGTTGACGGGTGCAACTCAGATTTTACCTTCCTACATCATGGTATTAGTATACCCTGTCTCCCGCTATTTAGTTAACAGTTGACGTTAACTTATTTTCCATATCTGATTTTAATTCTCCATTAATATTTTCTAAGGTTGCCTTTTGAAATAGTATCACTAACATTTTCAACAATATTGAAATTGAATATTCCGCTTTTAGAGTTTTTATTTCCCCGTTTTATGACGCGATGTTGGGCAATGCATTGAAACCAAGCATTACCTGGTATATCAGTTCCTTGAATTCATTCAACTGATCACCAATCAATTGATTTTTATGCTCAATACTCTTTTTCACCTGAAAATTTTCTAATTTGTAAGAAAAGTTAATCAGTGTTTTAAAATTATGAGACGTTTTATTCAAATCTTATCGCTTGACCTCACGTAGACAGAATAATTTAAAAAATGTTTCCTTCGTCTGGTATCAAACTCGGAAAGATGGCGCCACTTATATTCTACCGCAGAGGTTCATTCCAAAATGAATGAATGCATAACGACCAAGATGCATATAACTCCTGGTGCGTTTACTGATTCGCTTTTGTTTCAACTAAAGTTCTTGATCCTGTAATTGCGTCAATAGAGTTTGTTCCATTCGTCAATGGATGACGCTTAAGTCGAATATAGTGGAGTTTCCAACAATCCAAAGTGCCTACTAGATACATTTTTTGAGTTTTTGAACGTTAACATTATTTTGAGGTTATATGTCAATTACATTGCATATTAGGCTATCCAAGATGCTGTCAAACTAAAATCAAGATGGCCGCCTGAAGGCACACATTGTATTTGTTATTGTTTGAACGAGACTGATTATTGTTAATTTTCATCTATTGGAGTGAAATTTTTGTATGAAACTTTGCCGAATAAAAAACATGCCTACAAAGTGTTATGTTGTAAATTGTGGAAGCCGTGGAGATCGCGACTTATTGAAGTTTTTAAAAATTCCTAGCTAGCTACATTTTGATAATGTGGTATATTAAATCAAAGACTAGATATATAGATGTTTATTAAGTAGGATACCCTAATATACATAGTTCCATGTTACAAAATAACAAATTATTAGTAGGTAAAAATATGTAACAAGTGAAAATAAATTACTTTGCGATATCTGATGCTCGGTGTGTAAAAAAACGACCAATCCAATGAAGATTTGAAAATAAAAATAGATAAATGTGTAGGCAATTACAAATAATAGTGTTGAGGAAACAGTCATAACTTCATGCACTGAGAACCAATCCAGGGGTTTTTTTGGTACATCGGACAGTCCTATAGGGTCCAATTTCACAGATATCATTTTCACACTGCAGCACAACTCGGCCATCCTCACCTTTTCACAAAGACACCATCTTTACTCTAAAAATGTCTTCCTTTTATGAAACTTAGGTAGCACAACTACTTTACGAAAATTGTACGCTTTTGGGAAATCAACTATCCAGAATTATTCATCTGGGAAAATTTACTCATGAACATATATCCTTTGGGTGACCAAATCACAAAATCACAGTATTTTCATTCAGTTAGTTTCATTTGTAAATGAGTTTGGTAATAATAAGCATGGTCACGTTTTAGGGTAATTGCAATTCCACCGCTTATTATAGCTGAGGTTTTTAAATTTGAATACTGCCCCATATCAATATTCCTTAATGAATATGGACACTTCACTTCCATAGCAGCCACAAGACATCGTCGCATCAGGAGAACCATCAATTTATTAAATAATCTATACTTTCAACAAAGGAATATCCATTCGCTGTGAATGCCTCATCTGAAAATTGATTGGAAACATTAATGAACAGTTCATAAATTACGAAAAATCAGTACCTACCTTAGCAACAACAGTATGTTCATCCATTTTTCTTGCTTCACAATCATGGGCAAATCCAGCTTCAATATATTTATAGCCTGTTAAACTTTTGTAGGCCTTCATTGGCTTTCTTGTTTATGAGTCAACAGCAGATATGTAATAATGTCGAATGCCGTTACTGTTGTGAAAAGATCTAGAGATATGTCCATTTCACAACGAGTGAAAGTAAAAGGATCCATGCACTTTATCACTCTCCTTTTGTCTCTATAGATCGATGCAGTGTCTTTGTTTACTCGTTCTAATGATAATAAATAAATCACTTTTAGTTAAAACAGCCATAATAACATTTCAAATCACAACTAAACAAAACTATTAGCAGTAGAAGCTAGTGCCAAACACAAACACCATTCATGTGTGCCTACAGCCGGCCGTGGTCACGTGTTCTGGATAGCCTAATTGGTATTTATCGTGTGATTTTTCTGTTCTTTTAATACTTTTCGCTCAGTTCGGTAGTTTTGCGACGTTTTTAGTTGTTGGGTTATTGTTATTTCTTGTGTTTTTCTGTCATTCGTAAAAGTTAGGGTAGTGTATAGCATTTTTTTGTGAGTCTCGACTTCGACATGACAATCATGACATGGTTCAATTTGAGGTTATGTCGATGACGCAGCATGCGTTTGTCAAAACGACATGTCAAGTCATAATGATCGGTAATGATTTGCCTGCCATCTATGTTAAAATTGAGTAAACTCTCTTGACGCAATAAAAATGTCATGAATCAAGCAGGCCGTACATCAACAGTTTTGGATGACAATTTCACAGCTATAAGTAATTCCACCAGGAGTTATATGCATCTTGATAACGACTCATCATTATTTCGTCGAGATTGCGCCTTCGTTAGGCATTCATTTATAAACGTATAAATGAATGCCTATAAAATTATAGATTGTTATTTTGTCATTAGTCAAGGTAATTTTAGGTTACATCAAATTAATTAGTATAGTTCTTCAAAATGGAGTATTGCTCTTTGAGAATTTTAATTTCCCCATTTTGTGACATAGCAAGATGCATATAACTCCTGGTGCGTTTACTGATTCGCTTTTGTTTCAACTAAAGTTCTTGATCCTGTAATTGCGTCAATAGAGTTTGTTCCATTCGTCAATGGGTGACGCTTAAGTCGAATATAGTGGAGTTTCCAACAATCCAAAGTGCCTACTAGATACATTTTTTGAGTTTTTGAACGTTAACATTATTTTGAGGTTATATGTCAATTACATTGCATCGTGTGATTTTTCTGTTCTTTTAATACTTTTCGCTCAGTTCGGTAGTTTTGCGACGTTTTTAGTTGTTGGGTTATTGTTATTTATTTGTTCTTGTGTTTTTCTGTCATTCGTAAAAGTTAGGGTAGTGTATAGCAATTTTTTGTGAGTCTCGACTTCGACATGACAATCATGACATGGTTCAATTTGAGGTTATGTCGATGACGCAGCATGCGTTTGTCAAAACGACATGTCAAGTCATCATGATCGGTAATGATTTGCCTGCCATCTATGTTAAAATTGAGTAAACTCTCTTGACGCAATAAAAATGTCATGAATCAAGCAGGCCGTACATCAACAGTTTTGGATGACAATTTCACAGCTATAAGTAATTCCACCAGGAGTTATATGCATCTTGTGACATAGTGATGTTGGACATTGCATTGGAACCAAGCTGGCATGTCAATTCCTTGATTTCATTTAGCTGATCACCAATAAAATAATTTGCACGCTCAGTAATCTTTTTAATTTGAAAATTTTCAAATTTAAAAGAGGGTTTATAATTAATTAGAATAAATTCCATTATCACACTGTAGAATTCCTACAGAAGCAAAATCTCAAAGTTTATCTGTGGCAGTTAGAACTACTCAATGTATTTAGCAATATTCTTATGTGAATAAATATTCAAATATCTGCTGTGCCCCTAAAATAATATTTCAGAAGTTGAAGGTGGCAACTTATAATAAATATTTCCTGTAAACAATAATTTTAATCCAATTTTCCCTCTTCAAAATCCAAATAGATTTTTTCTTTGACAGACGATGCTTTTTACAATATGACAGATGGTGAATAATAATAATTACTAGATCGAAGCAGTATAGAAAGCACAATATATCAGGTCTTGGAATTGGTCAAAAATGTAGTCGCGGAATCTCGGATTATAATTTCATTTCTTTTGATTTTGAATTCATCCATGATCATGATTACCAAATTTTCAAACTCTGTTTTTTTTTTTGTTTCAGGTTAACGACGAAAGTATAGAGCACATGACTACTGGCGAAATAATAAACTTACTCCGAATAGTTAGGGGTCCAGTATGTATTGTCGTTTCAAGAGTCAAATCTAATGAAGACTGTCAAAAAAGCAATGCGGAGAATTGAGCAACTGTAGTACAATTTTTTATTCTAAGAGCGTCTATCAAACATACTCTTCCTTGTTGTTTTATTTCCAACACTTCTCTTTGTATTATTTCTTGATTTACACACAACTTTTTGAATGAATAGAATTCGAGTTGTTGCTATTTTTTTGTTGCATTCGAAAGGAATTCTACATAGGAAATGTTGAGTGCGTTTTATAACTTTTTAAAAATAGTTTAAGACAATTTTGTGATACTTTTACTATACAGGGTGCGTGAAAAGTTGCGAAGAATCTGTTTATTCTGAAAATCCAAATGTTTCAATTAGTTAGTGTTTGAAAATATTTCAGAGAAATTTGCTTATTATTCAATGAAGGCTTATCTTCTGACTGCTATTTGTTGACTCTTCAGCATAACCTGTATATGTGTTACGATTTTACAGTTTTCCTGCATTAAATGTGATCGATTAAAATTTATAATCAGAATTTATTTTGTTAATAGTGTTTCCTCAAGTTTTTAAATTATTCTGTTTTTGTTCTTAGGATATTAAGCTAGTCTTTATTGTAGAGGATATTCCAGTTATGAGATAAAAAATGCACAGAACAGAACTTTTTGGTCTTATCGAGACTATTTTGTAGAACTATGTATGTGCCATAGTTCATAATTTTCACGATGATTTGAATAGAGCAGACCTACTCATGGTTTTGCTCAGGCAAAATAACAAAAAAAAATCAATCAAAATTTCATAAATCAAAAATCTATTCTCAACTGGAATTCAGTCTCATTCACATATTAGGAACTATACTGAACGTTTCATGGACTTGTTAAATGAGTCTAACTAAAAATACAGAGTAATCCATTCTTCCTAAAATTATTTTGAGAAATTTCTCCGTTGTAGATAGTAAGTTGCTAGTTTCGACTAGCGGACTTGATTCTGTAGACTGATCTCTGTGAAGAATGGGCTGCCATGTTCTCAATGTAGCCCTAATGAAAAATTATTAGAATCAATGTGTAAAAGTAGGTTCAATATACAGTATTCCTTCAATTATATTAAAATAATACATTTAATGAAATTACTTACATTCTAAATGTTTGCCTCAAATAGGAAATGTGTTATTTTTTGTAAAAACGTAAATCAAAGTATATTAAATCTATGAAACCTAGCAATATTAAGAGATAATTACAGTAGTGTTGATACACCTATATGATCCATCTTGTTTAGGAGTTATATTGTCAAAAATTTCAGAGAATTATTGTACATTACATAGATTTTTAGAGGTTCATGTTTTGATTTGAAACCAAAGACAGGAGAAAATAAATATCGTTGAATTCGATTTGGCTTTCTTTGTTACCTTTTCCCAGTTCATAATTCAGGAAATAGACCTGATTTTAAATTCGTTTGCAGAATTCTAAAATTCCATTAACCACTGAACATTATATGAACCAGTCCGAGATCTTGGAAATAATTCAATTATAATTTTTATAAACGTAAGAGAGAGAAGTTCAATATTCTTGCAAAAGAGGGCGCCACATGGATGTTACTCACGCTGATGTACTCTGAATGAATAAATCGAATGAATGAAAAATTAAGGACGGTTTGGAGCGGGTAGCGCGAGAGTCCTCTGGTATGAGAAGGAAAAAAAGTCCAATATTCTTGCAAATCGCGATACTTGGATATTTACCCCCGCGGCCCATTGATGGACTCTAAATGAATTAAGTAGATGGATAGTTGGAGTTTCTACATTTAATTTTATCACGGGATTGTGATTTTCTTGAGCTTTATAAACGTCCGAAACGATAGTCAAAAATGCTTTTCAGTAGAATTTCATGCTGCCGAGAGATGGCGCCACTTATATTCTACCGCAGGGTTCATTCCAAAGTGAATAAATATGAACATCGACTCATAATTATTTCAAAATTGCGCTTTTGTTAGGCATTGAAAATATATGGGCTACAAGCAGATTTTCAGAAATTTCAGCGTATAATTTACATTTTTATCCTAATTATTTCTCAATATGGTTTCTGAAACGATGTTAGCATGTATTTTTCATTTAGGCTCTGTTTACTTTTATTCAGTCAATCGAAATTCAAAATGATGGGTCGTAAGTGGCGCCATCTTTTTTTCACTCATGTATGCTTCATTTACTTTTATTCATTCAACCGAAATTCAAAACAGTGAGTCAATAGCATGTTTCAAATAACCAAAGATTCATCAATTATATTCCAGCCAAATTCCTGAAAATACCGTGTTATAAATTTTATGAACTTCATATTCATCTGCCATGAAAGTCAAAAACGATTTTAAGAAAATAATCAATAAAATGTTCATCATGCTGCTAAGAGATGGCGCCACTTATATCATACCGCATGTGCTCTTTCCAAAGTGTATAAATCCACACCGAGTCTCAATTATTTATTCAGGTTAGTGCTGTGTGGGGGTATGTAAAGACTGCAGTCTCACAAGCACTTCGACCTAAAGGGCGCTACTGTGTATTTATATATAGGGTCTCCACAGGATATTCAACAAAATTTCAAAGTTTCACAAGTTTTTCCATTTTCTCAATGTTTTCTGGAGTTTCGTTCAAATTTGATCAGTGGCCCACCCACCCGATGGACTGTTATACCCATCTAGGCTTAACTTACTTTTATTCATTAAATCGAAGTTTAAAAGGATGGGGCGTAAGTGGCGCCATCTGTTTCATTACTCATGTAGATCATTTACTTTTATTTATTTTACTGAAATTAAACGAGTAGGTCATAAGTGGCGCCATCTCTTTCATATTTATACAAGTTTGAAATCACGAACAACAACCAGGACTTTTCATATCAACCAAATTCGTAAATATACCGCGTCACAATTTCAAATGAACATTCATTCAACAAAATTTCAAAGTATTTCTATTTTCTCAATGTGACTTCTGAAATGAGCGTCGTTCAAATTTGATCAGTGGCCCGCCCTCCCGATGGACTGTCGTACCCATCTAAGCCTAACTTACTTTTATTCATTAAATCGAAGTTCAAATTGATGAGACGTAAGTGGCGCCATCTTTGTCATTACTCATGTAGGTAATTTACTTTTATTCATTCTAATGAAATTCAAAAGGGTAGGTCATAAGTGGCGCCATCTTAAGGAACTTCTGATGGTTCTATACATATACACTTCTCGTCATAAGAAAGTGGGAGATACAATGATGCTTAAAATGTTTAATCAGGCGTTTGTATTAGTAAACAACTGAAATTAAACACTTTTTTATGACGCGCAGTGTACTCCTTGAAGATTATTTCTGGCAGGAGTTTAGTAATGATGAATGATAGGAGAAGTGTGTTCAAGGATTGGGTGGGTAGCTTTCAATATGAAACATCAATTTGAAATGAGTTTATTCACAATTCAAACTACATAATCAAAGTCAACAAAATGCCTGAAATTATATAATAATAAATTTAAGTTCATAGTTAATTTTCTATGGGTATCGGCGATATTATCAACTATCCAGTTTTTCGTGGCATTTATCACAAACTGCCGAACCAGAGCATTCTAAAACAAAAAAAAAATCATATTAAATGATATAATTGCAAAAATTCCGAATAGTAACAAATGTGGAGAACAGTCATGACGAGCAAGGTAAATTACACATAAACGGTCTTTATAATAATATATTTTCAGCATTTTTTCAATATATATTTTCATGTGCGAAATTTATTTTACCAGTGCTCAATATGTAATGTGTAATACTTTCATGCGAATAACATATTGTTTATATCTGCATCATAATCCTTGTCAAATACACTAAAAAGAGTGTGAAACCTTCAAGATTAAAACACGCTTTGTTAGAAAGGTTGTTTCTAGGTAACAACGCCAGGTTATTGCTAGGCAACAACGCCAAGTTCTCAGTTATATCGCATCAAATGTCAAATACGCCTTTCTGTCAACAGTACGTGTCGTCAGATGTCCATTACCTACTTGATTGAATGTTATGAAATATAAGGGACATTATCCTGATTAAAATTCCTTTCCAGCATAGTGTTTGAAGTCACGATGTAGGCATAATGAAATATAGCGTCTTGTCTTAAAAATCGTTGAGCGTACATTAAAGGCTCAATTGCACACTTGTACCATAAATCAAGTTAATTATTTAATTCAATATCCGTCGAGATAGTATCCAGGTGGATTGTTATCATTAAGGTGGATACAGGACTACATTCGCCTGAAAGTGGGGACATGGGCTGAATTTTGAAGAAACTGGAAGCCATAATGCTAAAAGAAAGAACCGAAAGAACGACGACAGAGAAGAATACATGAAGCGAAGGAACGGCAACAGAGATAAAGACAAGATAAAAAAGAATATGAAACACGACGAAAAAAAACTAAAGAACGTTCAAACTCAACACAACTGAATTATATTTCATAACTAAACAATTGAAAATACGAAAATTCGAACAAAGTTCGAAATATATTATTGCCAGAGAGAACAATTGAATCACACGAATAAAATTTACAGTCGAAGTATCCTTTCTCTCCAAATATTTCCACCAAGTGGAAAATATGAGGCAAACATTCGACATAAAACAATTACTTCCCTGGCTAACACCACGACGGATATTGACAGATATTTGTGAAACGTACTGCAAATAAAACCCAATTGCGAGTGTTAATTATTGTAACTTGACCAAAGATTATCGTTCATTCGGATGGGGATGACCACCTGCAAACATGTTCCGAGGGGTTCTTGCCTCTCTTCAGTGCAGAGGTGGGTCCGTCCGACAACTTCAGAGCTGTCTTGTCCCTGTCCAAAGAATTATAATCAATAATTGTTTATCTAATGATTCCTTATAAATGAAGCAGCGACTTACAATAAGTCAATCGCAGCGCCACCTGCCAGAAAAATCAATAAACACTCCTCGGCAACAAAAACTCCGGGAAGATGCGAGAATTCGAAGAAAGTTCGAAAGGTTTCCCCAGAGAGAACAATTAAATCTCATTAGTGAAATCGACTTGGTGCAAATTTTTGGAGAGAAATTTGTCGATTTATATCAAATATTAATTTTGTAATCGATATAAAGTGCCGCTTGAAAAGAAAAAAAATTTCCGCACTGAAAAATAATGAAAAACAGAGAGAATTGAAAGAAAAAGTAAAAACTCAAAAAACAATGTTGATTTTATCGAAAATATGAACAGGATGTTCATAAAGTTAGATGTGGAATAATCTGGGACTGAAAGTTGAAATTTAGTCTATATTTCCCATCATACAAGATGACCTCTCTTGGAAGGGATTCATGTTGTAAAGAGATTGAACATTGAATCAATACATGACTCCTCTGGAAATGATAAAAAAAAACGATAAATTGAAGTCACATTTTTGTAATATCTAACAGAAAACAACTACTTCCCCGGCTAAAGCCACGCTGGACGGACATTGAACTACATCTGATAGATATTGTGAAAGACCCTATATAACTTGAGAGAAAAAATCTGAAAGTGAAAATTTTTGCATACCAAAATGTATTGGAAGCCTAGCGAAAGAGATGCAATTCACGCATCAATGAAATGAGTGATACTTCTGAAAAATATTCTCCCTCATGTCATTTATAGATAAGAATCTTCAATGGAAACTGGACATTCAATAAATAAGCAACTATCTGAATGAAAATGCAAATTTTCACTTTCAGATTTTTTCTCTAAAGTTATATAGGGTATTTCACAATATCTATCAGAAGTAGTTCAATGTCCAGCGTGGCTTTAGCCGGAGAAGTAGTTGTTTTCTGTTAAATATTAGAAAAAAGTAACTTCAATGTATCGTAGGTTTCTTCCATTTTCCATTGAAAAACAATATTTAGCCGAACAAAAAATGAAAATAATCCTGTAAACTTGGAGAATAATAAAAAACAAATATTTCAACGACCTAGTAATATCTACACCTTTTCCAGTTGTATTTCAGAAAGCATCGAGTTGATTTCAGAAAGCGTCAATTAAATTTCAGAATAGTTACTTATATTTCGGAAAGTATCAATTGTATTTCAGAATAGTGAGTTGATTTTCAGAAAGCGTCAACTGATTTTCAGGATAGTGAGTTGAATTTCAGAAAGTGTAAGATGAATTTCAGAACAGTCAAATCGATTTCAGAAAGTATCAATTGTATTTCGGAATAATCAACTTGACTTCAGAAACCATCATTTGAATTTCAGAATACTCAACTGTATTTCAGAAAATGTCAGATGTATTTCGGAAATAGTAATTTGTATTTCGGAATTTGTCAATATCAATCACTATTTACGGCATTCAAATAATGTTTTCTTACTTTTTCTAAACTTGAAAATCTGTTTGGTAGATACTTTCATCAACTGAAGTTTTAATAGTTATTACATAGACAAAAACAATAAAATACTACATTAATTAGTACACTCATAGTATGGTTTTTCTGTAACGGTGATTCTGTGTCCTAACGGTTTGTGACACATTCATGTTGCTGCTAATTGTACCCGCAGTCTTCTCCTTTGTTGGTACAAGCTACAATCCTTTCTCTATCTCGAGTTGTGTTTCTGTTGTAGGTTTTTCTTATATTTCTTATCATTATTATTTATTGTTTTGTCATAAAAACGACAATGTAGTACCAGACTACTCCTCCAATATTCACCTAATCGCGAGCAATACACTTTAATATTTATGATTTTTGCAATATAAATCCTGCTTTCTGAAATTCTTTTCACGTTATCTAAAATACAAATGACACATTCCGAAAACCATATGATAATTTCTTAAATACAATTGACTATTCTGAAATTCAAATGATGGTTTCGGAAATCAAACTGATTATTCTGAAATACAATTGAGGCTTTCTGAAACCAAATTGACTTTTCTGAAATTCAACTTACTATTCTGAAATACAATTGACGATTTCCGAAAATTAACTCATTAAACTGAAATACAATTGATCTATTCCGAAATATAGATGACTATTCTGAAATTCAAATGACGCTTTCTGAAATACTACTGGAAAAGGTGTAGTAATATAAGAAAATAAATATATCGACTCGGATATAATAAGATAAAGAGAAAATGAACAGACAACGTTATGGAATATTATTGTTAATTAGGAAATAAACGAAAGCAATAACAAAAAAAAATTGATCTGTATATCGAAGATGTCAAAGTAACTAAACCGATAGAAGTAGCAGTGTGCTCTGGTTATTATTTTTCTCAAAACACTCAAATGAAATTAGACGAAAAATTTAGCAAAATAAACCTACAGAATGTGCTGTATTATAAGAAATATCGGACAGAGCATTTATTTTCGAAATGTTAGCAGCCAAGAAATAGTTTCTATTGTTTTCAATATTAAAAACAAAAAATCACAGTAGATGATAATAAGCTTAACATATTAAAAACTTTGGAGGAGATTATTGCTGACCCTCTAGAATACTCAATTAACTTGTCATTTGATACAGGTGTATTTCCATCCCACTTGAAACTGTTTTATATCTTTACCCAAAAAAAAAACGATCGTATCTCTATGGATAGTTATAGACAGGTGACAAATCTGAACACTATTTTCAATTTTTTTAAGCGTTCGTATTATGTTAGAATTGCTGATTTTTTTACTACGAGGAAATCAACGGAGACTGCCTCTTGCGAACATGGATGCATTTCCTTTGTGGCATCTTTTTTGATCTTTCGTGTGGCTTTGACAGTTTACACATATATTTTATAAAAAAACTGAACTCAGATGGGATTAGAGGAAAATTTTTCAATTGATTATCATCATATCTCACAGATAGAAATGCCTACGTACAAATTAACAATCAATGTTCTGAAAACTACTCTCTGGATAATGGTGTACCGCAAGGATCGGTACTAGGACCACTGTTTTTCTTACTTTGAGTGAATGACATGTCAGACTATGTAAAAAATGTATTTAAAACGATGTTTGCAGATAATCAGTGGTATCAGCACAGATCGTGAAGGAATCGCAGAAAACTGGTGTAATAATAATGAATTTTGGTAGTGAATACCGAAAAAATTAGTCCATGTATGATTTCAACAGAACATCGAAATTCAGGGGCAACTGAATTCTTAGGTCTCTATCTTGATCAAAATAAAACGTGGGGAAATCCTCCACATCATACTTTGAAAAAACTCAATTCTAGATCTTTTCCAATCCTAAAATTGAAGAAAATTTTGGTAGGAAAATTCTGTATGTAGTATTCGTATGTTAAATCACAAGACCTATAAATTTAATCGATTGAACTATGAAAATATTTTGAGCATGATTTTGCTTGAAAGATAGTTGAATGCACAAAATTTAATCAAATCCCGAGACCGCGAAGCGGTCGAGGGGTTTTATTTTGAAATTATTGTGCATTAAATTATTTATCAAAGAGCACAATCATGCAAAAAACATTTTGATAGTTTAATTAAATTAATTAAAATTTATAGGTCGTATGTTAACGACAAGATTATTTCTTGAATGAGGTAGATTAAAACCAACAACAAAGAATTTTATTGATGGTGAACACCGACATTTTCTAACAATTTCTTTATTATAAGTACATTTAGAAAATTATTATTCCCATTTTGTATCCGTACAGTTCTAATAAAAATTGCAATTTGTGTAGGTCACAAATGTTTGTTTTTCATTGCTACTTAAATTAGATGAGACATTGGTATTTAATGAAGACGATTGGAAAGATGAAGCTGAACCAGAGTCTGATAGATTGTTGGCAGTTTTTGATAGACCGGTTGTTTTAATATCATACATGTTTCTCATTTTGTTAATTATATCCAGATGATGAGTGGGATCCATTTGAAGATATGGTTTAATAGAATATGCGCTGTTATGTCTTGTGATTTTGATTAGTTGCTTTTCTTGAACTCCATACGCTTTTAGCTAGCTTACCAACTGCTGTTCATTTTTGCTTTCTTGATTCCGATTGTCTGTGCTGCTTCTCGGGTCCATTTCGATATTTTATTTATTTCTATCGGGCAATTTTTGTACCAGGTAGTAGATTCTGGTCTTTTCCGAAAAGTATTCGGGGTGAAGAATAACCGGACTTAATATTATTGCTTCTTATGCTGAGAAGCTTTTTAAATAATCTTACAGGGAACACTTCTGTTTCTTTAGTATTCTGAACCAACCATTTGCTGTCCTTAAGCTATTTCATCACCTCCTTGTGCAGTTTTAGTAAATATGGGATTGTATTCTATTCTAACTACAAAAAGAAAAAAATTATACTCCTAGACAGAAATGCTTTTCAACATATTACCTGTAGAATTTGCTTTATGGTCGACATCTTCTTTAAACTAACTTATTAGACAGAAAGTCGCTTCGCCACCTCTCCACGCTCATTCAACGGTAATTTATATGGTAGAGTTTTTTTTGCAATCCCTCGGGAGTATTCTCGTCCCATAACTCAACTATTTTCAGATGTTCATCATCACTCAAAGCAGAAGAGCTTTCCTTTCTTTTAATTGGGTTTTGTTGGAGAATTCTGCGTTTTGTTTCTCTTGCATCTCTGGCAGTTTTGAAAACTATATCTTTAAATGGATCGAAACTTACATTATATTGAACGTGGTACATTTCTTGCAGTTTTTTTGCTACGATTTTCCACATTGTCTTCATCACACCTTCTTTATATTCCGTTCCGTCTTTCTTCCGCATATTAAAACCCGTCTTTCAAGATTACAGCCAATTCATGAATGCTGGCATCTTCATTGAAAGAGTAACCTTTTGTCTTACAAAAATCGGAAAACTATAGCCATACAGAAGAATGGGATTTCATAGTGTTAACTGGTGTACTAGTATGAATTGCCAAATCGATATTTTCACGCGAAATATTACTGAAACCTCAATTCATGTTTGCTTAAGTTTTAAATACGAGACGTTTCAGAATCAAACGCTTCGTTGATGATGTTTGTTTATATATATACTTTGGTTACGTATCCCAACAATGCATTGGAGAATCAGCCTTTGCTGCCAATTTTGAATGTGAAAATTTCAAATTGTGCCTTATGTCAAAATACTCGTCTTAGACCGGGAGGCGAGAGGGGTTTTACATGTATCATAGGCCCCACGCTGAGACTCTGGGGGCTGATAGACAACGTTATTTCCCAATGTGAAATCCCGGTATTGCACCTCTGAAGTGTAGCTTTTAGGGGGGGTGAATTTTCAAACGTGTAATTAATATCCATGCCCATGGATCATAGGCCCCACTTTAATTCTTGTTTTATGTCGTCAAGGAGGTCGCGAAAGTCCGCGAACTCAATATGCCATACTAATATGGCGTCACTTAAGGTCCACTATACTTACCGAAACGTGTAATTTTTTCACTGTGGACATGAATCATGGGCTCCACGCTGTTGTTTCGTGATCCTTGTTAACAATGAACTGTAGAATAAAGATTTCGAAACGCCATACCGCTGGGGCGTCGCCAAGTGGCCGCCATACTGGACCAAATATGTCATTTTTAGCAATGAACATGTCTAATAGGTACCGGTATGGCGTTTTGGTTTTAAGATGCATACCGATAGCGTGTCGCTAAAGAGGTACCATAACGAAAAAAACTATTTTTTTTACCGACGCTCCGGAATGGCCTCTCTACTGCTAAAAAGAACAAAATAACAATAAACAAAAACCTTTTAAAAAACGCTTTTATTTAAATGTTCTACAAAGAAGAAAATAAACTGAAATAAATCGAACCCATCATATGATATAAAAGCTTGTCGCGAGAATAACTCTTGCTACAGATGAATTCAAATTGAATTTATTAGGAATACCTTCCTCGTGACAAGCTTGTATATCATATGAAATTTCGTAATGTAACAAAATGATGGGTTCGATTTACTTCAGTTTATTTTCTTCTTTTTGGTCCATTTAAATAAAAGCTTTTTTAAAAGTTTTTTTGTATTTTTTCTTATGTACATGCAAAACATTTTACCCAATACTATCATATACACATAAATTTCCAAAACAAGATATATAGGGGCCTGCAACTGCGTTCCGGTGGTCCATAGCTTCTAAACAGAGCAACTTCAAAATTTCTTTCGAATGCAAGCATGTTTCCTTCGTGCGAGAGTATCTTTGGAAAATATTCCGAAGTATACAAGGTGATCCAGAAACGTGCACCAAACCAAACTTATGTTTTTTGTAATGGAACACCCTGTATTTCATCACATGGTTGAATAGAGATTACTTTGGCTATTCAAAAAATATAGGGTCATGTATGTCCATCAACGTTATTTCCGGAGATATATCGATATTACTTCAAAAAACAAAACGTATTCAACCCTCTGTAACTCTTCGTGGAAAAATATTTCTACTACTTTATGGGAGGCGAAATGACTCCAATATGGTCTAGTTTCTGTAACATGACACAGAGTTGAAATTTCATTACTTTTTATGTACCGGATAGATCGAAACGCAAATTGAAAGATATCTTGGTTTTTTTCAATTGGAAATTTACGTTATTTACAAGGTGAAGTAAATACCAAGTGTGATATATCATTCGAAAGGAAATTTTATGACCTTTCCAACACTGAAATTGAATGTATGGGTTTCCATTTGAAAAAAACAAGATATCTTTCAATTTGCGTTTCCATCTATCTGGTACACAAAAATTAATGAAATTTCAACTGTGTGTCATGTTACAGAACCTAGACCATATTGGAGTCATTTCGCCTCCCATAAAGTTTTAGATTTATTTTTCCACGAATAGTTACAGAGTGTTGAATACGTTGTGTTTTTTCCCTCCGAAAATAACGTTGATGGATATACAAGACCCTATATTTTTTGAATGGTCAAAGTAATCTTTATTCAACCATATGATGAAATACAGGGTGTTCCATTACAAAAAACATGAGTTTGGTTTGGTGCACTTTTCTGGATCACCTTGTATACTTCGAAATATTTTCCAAAGATACTCTCTCACAAAGGAAACATGCTTGCATTCGAAAAAAATTTTTAAGTTGCGCCGTTTAGAAGCTATGTACCACCGGAGCGCAGTTGCAGGACCCTGTATATACGATTGATTGTGCACGTTACCGACATGCCATGGCTATTGCAGTGATATATTCGTGCCTTATACTTCAAAATACACATACAAATGCCGGGATGGCAGTGGGGCCTTTAATACACGTATCCTATAAAAATGTGACAACTTTGGAAGCCAATATCTGACGTTAGCGATAACGCATCGGTATGACAGTGATATATTCGTACTGTATACTTCAAAATACATATAAAAATGCCAGTATGGCAGTAGGGCCTTTCATACACTCAACCTATAAAATATGACAACTTTGGAAGCCAATATCTGACGTTGGCGCTTTCAGAACATTGTTCAGGACATCAAAATGAACGAAGAAAACATTTCCATGGTAGGGCCTATCAGACATGTTCATTGCTAAAAATGACATATTTGGTCCAGTATGGCGGCCACTTGGCGACGCCCCAGCGGTATGGCGTTTCGAAATCTTTGTTCTACAGTTCATTGTTAACAAGGATCACGAAACAACAGCGTGGGGCCCATGATCCATGTCCACTGTGAAAAAATTACACGTTTCGGTAAGTATGGTGGGCCTTAAGTGACGCCATATTAGTATGGCATATTGAGTTCGCGGACTTTCGCGATCTCCTTGACGACATAAAACAAGAATCAAAGTGGGGCCTATGATCCATGGGCATGGATATTAATTACACGTTTGAAAATTCACCCCCCCCCCCTAAAAGCTACACTTCAGAGGTGCCATACCGGGATTTCACTTCGGGGAATAACGTTGTCTATCAGCCCCCAGAGTCTCAGCGTGGGGCCTATGATACATGCAAAACCCCTCTCGCCTCCCGGTCTATCTAGAAATCCTATCGAAAATGGAGGTTTCACTTATGAAAATCAATATTAGGTCATTCAAACGATTAAGAAATTATAGTTTTTTTATAAACTGTTACCAAGAATTGTAAGAATCCCTGAAAAACGACACAACGAAAACCAATATGTAGTACGAAAATTTAATCGCGATTAAACTGCTCTTGTGAAATAATCATTAAACTACAAAATACCTATATTCGAAAAATGGTGGTGTCTTATTGGTATATTTCATCATGAATCAAACAATCTTTGGTATATTGTCATACTTCCTGCAGTGTCACTCTATGGGAAGATATGGAAGAATTTTTGATAGTTTGAAACGTATTCTGAGGCTCATATTCAAATAAATTTATTTCCTTTTTTAAATTTCAACATTACGAATGTACGATGTCAAACCTAAACGACATCAATCTCAACAATTAATTCACACTGTACAGGGCATATATTTAATCGGTTTCCTTGGAAGTCCGAGCGAACGTTCCAGGCAGTTTCCCCTCGATATCGTCGGCCAAGATACGCATGAAGAACTCCCCCTGCTGCACGCCATACTCCGGTGTGCGCTCCGGTGGAGCGACGCTCCACTTTGTATCATTCATTTGTCGACGCCAGAAGCGCGCCACGTCTCTGCCACAGCCAACTGCGAAGCCGCGCATTTCTCGCTTCCGACAAGGCAGAACAGAGTTTACTCGCTTGTTTCGTTTTTAGTTTTTCGGGTAATAATAACAAAACGCGAACTGTTCGCCAGTTCCGGAAGAACCGGAAGCTTTTTGTCCGGTTTTTGTGAAGACTGTTGTTTTTGTGGGTGTGCTTTTTTTAACTGTTTTCGTTGGATGTCATAGGTAAGTTCGGTGAATGTGATGTTAATGTTTTTTTAATGACAATTGTGAGATATACGGTATATGCAGACCCAGTTTTGATGATATTATATATAATAATATTGTTTAATTTCATTCCCATAAAAAATAATAACAATGGTATGGAAAATAAACGCAGGAGAGAGCCACATAATTCCTTTAGGACTTGTACGTGGGTACTTTATCACCATCAATCAATGCTACGAGAATTCAATTGAAAAAATTAAATTGAAAAATAAAAAATTGATGAAAATAAATAACAAAAAAAAATATTTTGGGTTTTTCAGGCGCTCTAAAATACTAAGATTTCACGAATAAACACAAGATATGAAGCAATAAGGATCTCACAGCGTTGGCACAGCTTATTTTAATTTATATTTATAAAATATATAATTTCGGGACAAAAGAAAATATGTTGCTTCAAAAAGACATAAAACAATAAATAAAACGTTCATTCAGCCATTATTTCGCTGATTTGTTTATATTCTATCTTTCCCCTATCTGAGTGAATTAAATGATAATCTACGTTCAAATTTCGCACAAAATGGGTTTACTTTAATCGATCGAGTGGATCAACTTTTATATTGGTTTATGTTTCCAAAGAGGTGGAAAATGACTCACTCAGAAGTAGTCCCGTGATTTTCTTTACGTTTTAAAATAGACACTTTTTCTAAAAATTACTAAAGATGACAGACAGACAGATAGCCAGACAGATAGACATATTTTTTGCCCAACAAAGTACATGGCGAATCCGAACTTTTTATTTTTAGCAATTTATTTTAATTTTCAAAGCTAACAATTTATAAACCAATAAAAGCTTTTTCATATCGGTTATATCATCAAAAATAGTCAAAATTCAAAGCCGAAAGTCACATCCATAGCCTAGATTAATATTCGCTTTTTGAGTAATTCTTAAATCTAAGAGCATTTGCGTAGATCGAAACCAGCGAATTCACCATATTTTCGAATGTCTCATATTTGTCCATATTTTGACACTTACTTTCTATTGAAACTATTGACTCATTATCTGGTAAGTACATGGATAGATAAGGAGGGACTAACTATTATCCCCTCCAAATCAACCCGTAGAAGGAAGTTAGAGAGCTTAGGACCTCTGACCCTACAAGATACCCTAATACAGCTGTCAGGGGAAGTTAAATATCTCGGGGTGATTTTAGACTCGAAACTCACCTGGAATAAACAGCTGGCAAAAGTTAAGAAGAAAGCCGAAATGACACTGATGTTAGTCAGGCGGGCACACGGAAAAACATGGGTGCTAAATCCCAAAATGGTGTACTGGATATACAACATTGTGGTGAAACCCATGATTACATATGCATCTTTGGTATGGAGGAAAAAGATAACACAAAAAATAGCCGCGGCTGAGTTGAGCAAGGTACAAAGACTTGCATGCCTCAGCATAACGGGTGCTATCAAAACAACACCAACATTAGCCATGGAAGTACTGTTGGACCTCCCACCGATTGACATAGCAATCATGGGAGAGGCAAGAATGGGACTCCTGAGGCAACAAAATACGATCAGCAGATCGGATCACAACAAGATAAAAGAAATAGTGCGAGGCGACATTCTTGAAATGAAACCAACGGACCACATGACTCCTAGATACTTCTTCACCATCAACTTCGAGGCTATCTTGCAAGATCGAAGGGAATGGACAGACGACAATACCAGGAGCAAACCTGGAGAGAGGATCTGGTACACGGACGGATCCAAAACCAGAGAAGGAACTGGTGCTGGAATATACAGTGAGGGAAGGAACTCCCAAATAAGCGTTTCACTAGGAACAAACACCTCTGTATTCCAGGCGGAGATGTACGCCATCTTGCAATGCGCGAGAGAAATCCATATGAGGGAAATGCACAATGCACGGATCAAAATATGCACCGATAGCCAGGCGTTACTGAAGGCTCTTATGAACCCGAAAGTGACATAAGACTGGTATGGGAATGCCGAGAAGAACTCAGTGTTCTCACAGAACACAACAAATTAACTTTGATGTGGGTTCCAGGACACTGCGGTATCGAGGGCAATGAAAAAGCTGATCAGATAGCTAGAAAGGGCTCATCAACTCCATATATTGGCCCAGAACCCGCACTCGGGATTAATAAATCCGACATTCAAGGATGCATTCGGGACTGGGTCAAGCGAAAACAAAAGGAGAGGTGGCACGAAGCCCCCCTCATGCACCACGGGAAAACATACATTAAAGAACCGTCAAAACACAAAACTGAAGAACTACTCAAGCTGAGCAGGAATCAAGTTAGAACAATAACGGGTCTTCTCACTGGTCACAGTCCAATGAGAAAACACCTGCACAAAATGGGTCTGTACAACGGAGAACTTTCCTGCAGACGATGTGGTAAAGGGACAGAAACAGCCAAACATATACTGTCAGAATGCGAGGCATTAGACCGCAATTTTCGGGTAACCCAATTTAACTCCCGAAGAATACAACAGCCAACCGGTGAAGAACCTGTACAGACTGGTACAGGGGACCAGAGTTACGGAGTGGGTGCTGTAAAACCAACACGGAAAACACAAAAAGCCCAAGAGGCTGAGGTGTAGCTGGTGAAAGGACCAGCATCCGAGGAAGGAAAAAAAAATTGACTCTTTAACTCAATTCCCAAATCCAATGAGAGTACGTCAAGTTTGCATCAAGCATAGAAGAATTACATAAACAGTTATCGCCAAAAAGTATGTACCATATGGAAAAAAAAATTTCGGCAACCATCCGGGAAGTGTTCACTTCCCAGACACTTTTTCTCTGGGAAAGTAGCACTTCCCGGTCTAGTCCGAGAAGTGCTCGAAATTCAATATAAATAAGAATTAGAATGTTTTTGTTGGTACCTATCTTCTGTTCGAATTTCAATATATAATACAAATAAGAACTAAAATGTTCGAAATATTCAAATTTAGTAGTTTACTCTTGATCATAATTCTATTATTTGTTCCCCCCTGTACACCGTTGGGAAATTTAGAAGTTTGATAACTTGAATATAAGTATTTCGTAATACACCAATTTTTATTAGGAATAAAATTTTCTGACAAATCGATAATAAAAAAGTTTCCATATGGTGCAAATTTTTGAAACTCACTGAATATAGTCATGACCACCTTTTCATAGGCAACCCATTTTAGGCGTTTTCGTCTATTTATGTATCTGAAAAAAAGTATGTGTCATCCAGTTATCAGATGGGTGAAGGTCGACCTCTCTTCGTCTCTTAGACTAAATGCGTTTCATTGATTTGTTATTCTACATGGTTGCTGAAAAAATAGTGTACGCCACACATTTTTTTGGACTCGTAGACTTCCAGGACTCGCTAACGCTCGTCCTAGAATTTGGTCTACTCGTCCAAAAAAACAGTATTTTCTGGACTTGTTAGGTAAATTACTATTTTTTATGCAATTTCAAATTTTTCTCATTTATCGCTTGACGGTATATGAGTATAAAATTAAATTTCAAGCAACTTTTTCAAATTACTTTTTTCGATATCTTGCCATCTCACCCCACTTCTCTTCATGGTATTTTTTCCAATTTTCCGCCATACTAGTGGTCACGTGACAAGTGTTAAAATCACTTTTTAGGCAATCGGACATGCACAAACTTTTTCCCCAGAAATGTTTTTCCAATAGTCTAACAATAAACTTCTTTCCCATGTGGTACATACCTTTTGGCGGCCACTGTATGTTGTTGCCATATATGAATTCTGAAAACTTAATTAAATTCAAAAATTTCATGAAGAGTGGTCGAGAATACTTGACGGAAAACCATTAGGTAACTAATAATGAAATTGTATAATCCAATCTTCCGCATGAACCTTTACAATAGGTAATTTCGTCTGCAAGTATCCAAAAGAAAAGAACTACTGCTCCCTACAACTGTTGAATTACATCCGTTAGATTTTCGACAAAGTTTCCTACAAGAACTATTTTGCAATGCTCTTTAACTATCATCTCTAAAACTATGTTTAGATTCAAATGGTGGAACAACTACATACCGGTTTCGTGGTTCTTGCCACTCATCAGCGAATGCTAGTTCATATAATCCATTTCTCATTATTTGTTATTGGACGTCCGTCAACTAGTGTCGTCTACTCCTCATAAAACAATTTTGGCTTCTTACTGAAGTCGACACAATAGTCGAAGTGCCTTTTTTTGCAACCTAGAGATGGCGCTGGATATAAAGGGTATTTCATGACCAGCGTTCGTCAGAAATATACAGTGCGGCTTTTAATAGTCCCCCCCGTTAACTTTTGAACGGTTCGACGTAGAAACATGAAAAAAAAAAGTTTCGAAGGTTTCACCAATACTACTTTTTGAAATAAAAAAAATAGTGATTGCACGATAGGGGGCGCAGGGGGGCCCATCAACTCAAAATTTTTAAATAGCATGTGGGGTCAAGTGTTACATCGTTGAAAAGAGAATTCAATTCTCTTTACAACCATCTAAATATTTTTGAATTTTGTTTATAATTTTTTTCCCAATTTCGATTTGTATACCTTTCGAAATTTTTAAATTAATGTGCCCCCAGCACCATCTGTCGAGTAATTGCAATGTTTCTTCTCTCAAAAAGTAGTATCGGTAATACCCTTCAAAAAAATTTTGGTTTCATTGTTCCACATCCAACCGTTCAAATTTATCGAGGTATGAGTAGTATTCAGATTCGCATTTATATTTGATATTTCGATTTTGACTTACAGAAAAATATTACCGAAATTCAATAATATTTAGATGCTAACGAACAGTCGTTACCGACCGATGATGAACCCTTTACTCCCATAAACACCTAACTATGTAGGCTTATTATGGCAAGAACCTGTCAGAAAACAACTACTCCCCTGGCTAAGACCACGACGGGTATTGAATTAAATCTAACAGCTACTTGTGCAACGTTCCTCAAAACATCAGAGGACGCAATTGCAAGTGTCCTCTATGACCAACCAGCAGAATTATGTTTTGATTTGAACGGGGTGACCACCTGCAGACTAGTTTCGAGGTTGTTGCCTCTCATCAGTGCAAGGGCAGGTCAACACAGACAGCACTGAAGCCATCTGTTTCCCGTCCAAACCAATACACACTCCGCTGATTAGTCAATTCTGGTTCACGAGATGAAAGCAGTTTCTAGGCAGCTCCACCTAGCGAGCAGAGGAAGACACTCCGAATCTCCGGGTTGAGAGATTTAATCGAAGAAGACAGAAATCTTTGGGAGATCGTTTGCTAACGAACAGTCGTTACCGACCGATGATGAACCCTTTACTCCCATAAACACCTAACTATGTAGGCTTATTATGGCAAGAACCTGTCAGAAAACAACTACTCCCCTGGCTAAGACCACGACGGGTACTGAATTAAATCTAACAGCTACTTGTGCAACGTTCCTCAAAACATCAGAGGACGCAATTGCAAGTGCCCTCTATGACCAACCAGCAGAATTATGTTTTGATTTGGACGGGGTGACCACCTGCAGACTAGTTTCGAGGTTGTTGCCTCTCATCAGTGCAAGGGCAGGTCAACACAGACAGCACTGAAGCCATCTGTTCCCCGTCCAAACCAATACACACTCCGCTGATTAGTCAATTCTGGTTCACGAGATGAAAGCAGATTCTAGGCCGCTCCACCTAGCGAGCAGAGGAAGACACTCCGAATCTCCGGGTTGAGAGATTTAATCGAAGAAGACAGAAATCTTTGGGAGATCGTTTGCTAACGAACAGTCGTTACCGACCGATGATGAACCCTTTACTCCCATAAACACCTAACTATGTAGGCTTATTATGGCAAGAACCTGTCAGAAAACAACTACTCCCCTGGCTAAGACCACGACGGGTATTGAATTAAATCTAACAGCTACTTGTGCAACGTTCCTCAAAACATCAGAGGACGCAATTGCAAGTGCCCTCTATGACCAACCAGCAGAATTATTTATGTTTTGATTTGGACGGGGTGACCACCTGCAGACTAGTTTCGAGGTTGTTGCCTCTCATCAGTGCAAGGGCAGGTCAACACAGACAGCACTGAAGCCATCTGTTCCCCGTCCAAACCAATACACACTCCGCTGATTAGTCAATTCTGGTTCACGAGATGAAAGCAGTTTCTAGGCCGCTCCACCTAGCGAGCAGAGGAAGACACTCCGAATCTCCGGGTTGAGAGATTTAATCGAACCCGGAGGACGTTGCACAAGTAGCTGTTAGATTTAATTCAATACCCGTCGTGGTCTTAGCCAGGGGAGTAGTTGTTTTCTGACAGGTTCTTGCCATAATAAGCCTACATAGTTAGGTGTTTATGGGAGTAAAGGGTTCATCATCGGTCGGTAACGACTGTTCGTTAGCAAACGATCTCCCAAAGATTTCTGTCTTCTTCAATATTTAGATGGTTGTAAAGAGAATTGAATTCTCTTTTCAACGATGTGACACTTGACCCCACATGACATTTAAAAATTTTCAGTTGATGTGCCCCCCTGCGCATCCTATCGTGCAATCACTATTTCTTTTTATTTCAAAAAGTAGTATTGGTGAAACCTTCGAAACTGTTTTGTTTTTTCATGTTTCTACATCGAACCGTTCAAAAGTTAACAGGGGGGAGGGGGCTATTAAAAGCCGCACTGTATAGCAAACCATTCAAAATAAAAACTTAAAATTTTTTGGAAGTGGGTTTTCTTCTCATCTAAAATATTATCAACTTCCGTTCTCTTTCCGTCATACCGCAAGTAGAGGGCAACTTCCTTATTTCAAATGGAAGACCCTGTATTTCATTACATTTTTCAATTTCTCAGCAGATTTCAGGCCCACTTTCTACGACAATGCCTATACTCAAATTTGTTAGTTTTAGAGATATTAATTCTTTCTGGAAAATTGGACAGCTAATGCTCTACTCCGAAAAACATCATGACTCATAGACAGTAACAGTTGGAAATTTCACAGAATCACACCTGAAGCATCAAGTCATAAACAGGTCAATTGAATTTTCCGAAATAATGTACAGGGTGGTTAAATTTTCTCCCTAAAACATATCATCAAGAAATCTGATGAAACACAATTTTTTCAAATGGAAACCCTACTACACTATTTTTTATTTTTGAATACTACGGAAAAAAGATATCACTTTCGTGAACCGATTTTGGGAAATATTTAAAACGTAGATTATTTGAAGCAATACCAAACCGAGATAGCTAGTTGAGAAGGCCATATTTTAAAAACCACTTCAAAATTTCAAAAAGTTTTCAAATTGAACGGTTTTCCATATATTACTAACGAACGCTCGTCGTTAAAGACCATGGAAACTTCAGTGTTTGTCTTAGGAATTCCCAACAAAACCTGAAAGGATGTTTCGATTTAATCTTTGCCTGCCTCATCAATTGTGATTCTATCCAGTATTAGGATCTTTTGTTGTAATTCTTCTTTAAGTTCATCAACTTTTGTTAAATTGTTAAAACGCAACCCTCAGAAGTCTTCGAGAAACTTGTGCGAACTAGGGAAGACGCAGCCCTTACCTTTTAACGTGTGATTACCCTCCAGTGTGTCCTGAAAGCCATATGACTCTCAGACCATCTTGTAACTAATCACATTGGAGTTCAGAGCATTTATGGCTACTTGGCTGTCTTGTATGGGTTGATTTCTTTCTATATTGAACTGGCCTCATTTCCCGCGTGGAAGATGCCCAGGCTTTTAGAAAATTTGGTTCCAGGCCCATTTGCTCCTATTCCAGTTCCTTCTGTTGTTCTTGATCCATCTGTGTATCATTTGATGTCATTTCTCTCAAGTTTTGAGACATGATACTGTATACAAGTAGAATGACAAATCTTAGTTCTGTCTCAAAAAATTATCCTAGAAGAAATTATAAATTTGTCAGTTTTCGTTGAATATAGAGTTGAATTAAAAACAAAAATATGTTTCGATAGATCAGACACTATTGCAGATTTAAAAGTTGGCATAACAGAAGAAATTACCAAATTAACCACTGAGGTCCTACAAAATGTTCGAGAATTCCCAGATCGTCTTGCTTATTGCCAAGAAGTGAATGAATTTTGAACATTTCATTTAGTTGTGAAATAAATTGAAACATACTTCTTAAACATTATGTTACATTACAAGAATCAACGGAGCAAGAGAAGGGATGCAAGGAATTTGCAACCCCAAATCAGGAAAGAGAAATTTCAGAGGAATTGAACAAAGACTGGAAGAGAAAAAACTGGATTAATCATCGTATGACACCTACAAATAATTATCCCTTCAAAAAATATACAGGGTGTTTCTTAAGTACGTGTAGAAACTCAAGGAGCATGTTGCTGACGTCGAAATAAGAAAAAAAGTTCCTATAAACACATGTCCGCAAGTCATTCGTTTCTAAGATACAGAGTGTCAAAGTTTAATTCTTATACTTGTTTTTTGTGAATAAATTACAAAATAAAGTAAAGTTTGGTATCTGGGATGATTTTTCAATGACAAAATCGAATTTTATGGTAATTATGAAAAAACTATTTACTAATTGAATTTATTTTAAATTTAAAAATCTTGTCATTCAAAATCACTTGTGTCGATTATTTCAAATTTCAATAACTCGTAAACAGTTGCTCGCAGTTACCTATACCAGGAATATATTTTTTACACATACTAAATAATAAATACCAAACTTTACCCAAATAGCTGAATTATTTTGAAATTATTCATAAAAAATAATAATAAGAATTCAACTTTGACACTCTGTATCTCAGAAACGAATAACTTGCGAACATATGTTTATAGGAACTTTTCTTCTTAATTTGATGTCAGCAATACGCTCCTGAATTTTCTACACGTACTTAAGAAACACCCTGTATAATTGTATCGTTTGCGTTTTCGGTTTAAAACGAGAGGTCAGTCAGAAACGCCTCCATATAATTTTAAAATCGTTGCTTATTATAAAAAATCACGCTGCGTGCAAGGTGTTTCCTCTTGATGATGCGACACCGACATCGACCGAAGCCATTGACATTGGTCTAGATTTTGTCGGAAGCGATAAAATCCTAATGCAATCCAACCCCAGTCAAAACCCACAAAAGTGTTAAAATAGTACAGCATATTATAGTAAAAAATGTGTCGGTTTCGCAATTCTGTTCTTCTGAATTAGTGACAGTTCTTTTCATTCCAGTAGAGGTCGATATACAGTGCGTTCATAAAATATTGAAACCCCTTCAGTATTAACGATAGTTTTGAAAATAGCTTTTGAATAAATCGGCTTGTAATTAATTATCTACCTTTCTTTACAGAAATAATAATGTTGCCCCTACTGCCATATATACTGTGACTTTAGCATAATTTTAGTTGTTGACAAAAATGAAAATTTCACATTTTTTGGATTCAGGTATGTGGGGTATTTCAGATAATGTTTGTTCGATAACTTCAGGAAAAAATGTTTGAACCAACTTCACTTCGTACAGATGCAATTTTTAATTGCAGGCAGTGGCAGTTCAGAATTTCACTGAAAGTTCACATTTTCACTTATAAAATACCAAAACTACCATTGCTCCTCCATTTTTTTAAACAAGAAAACTTGAAAATTGTATTTTAGGTCTTATAACATAAATTTGTTTTTACGAAACTCCCAGGTTTTCGGAGAAAACCCCTCAAAAGCAAAGCTTGTGCAAGCAAGGGAGATCCGGGAACTACAGTTTAAATAAAAGTGGAATACGAACCACTTCAGCTCAGTGATGACCTACAGTTTAAATAAAAGTGGAATCCGAACCACTTCAGCTCAGTGATACACGACCGGGGATTGAACCCGGACCGCCTGGGTGGAAACTAAACACTCTAACACCACGACCACTTCGCTTGGACATAAAAACATATTTACAAGCCACTTTAGCAGAAAGGCCCGGAAATAAACAAATCTTTTTTTACAAACCTCAAATTGATGCATTTTATATTATAAGAAAATCAATAACAGTTTAAGTGTTCAAAAATCATTGAAACAGTTTCTCATAGAAAAGTCAGTTCCTGAATATCTCAATTTTATATTTCTCAACTAAGAAAGAATAAAGAGAAAGAAATGATTCCACTAAAATGATAAACTTTGTATCTGTACCAATATACTAAAAGTTTTGTCCAAACTCATTCATTTTGAAATCGAGAATTGGGAAAATTTTGAAATTGGCTCATGAATACCGAGCCTGAACAAACAATTTTACATCTATTAATAAAATATACCAACAATATCACTAATTCGAAATCACGTGAATAAAGTTTTTATTCGACATGCTTTCCGAAATATATTATACCGGGTGTCAACGAATTCTTTACACAAGCCATGGTTCTAGAGTTCCAAAGGTACGAGATTCAAACATGACAGGGGTATGTGATTTGAAATTTTTTCAAATTATTCATACTCACCGGAAACGACCCCAACTTGGGAATTCCAAATGGGACACCCTGTATATTTCAACTTTTTAGATTCTAGGGACGATTCTGAGTACGATCCCATAGTTTTGAGACCAAAAAAGTACACACATTTATTGCTATTGTTATTATATACAGTTTTTCCCACCTGGTTGAGTACCTAAGCTGTTGGAAATTTCTAATTCCACTAATTGTTGAAAAAGTTGATATTTTCAAAAGGCAACATTTTTTAGAAAGCCATTTCTCAGATGCTGCTAGTTGAAAAACCCAACAAATCAGCAGTCCTTTCGCATGTTGATAAGAATGTGAAAAATTTCTATATAATAAGAAATGTTTAAATGAAAATTAAATTTCGCAAAAAATTATGGCTTTTACCTGAAAAAATCGATTTCTCGGCATCAGAGAATCAAAGAATGTTAAGGTCTCTTACAATAAAATAACTATTGTTGTTGTTTCCCACTGCGTGAAAACCGTCAGAAGTCTTCGAGAGACTTGAGCGTGCCAGGCAAGACGCAGCCTTTACGGTTTTTTGCGATTTGCGGCGAAACGTGGCCTCTTAGCGGAAAATGTTCAATAGAAAAGTTGTATATAATAAAAAATCGAAAACTCTCATGTTCAACACTTTTCGAAATAACCTCAAATTAACCGTCAAAATGACGAAAACCGATTTAATTTTTTTCTCGCTTCGATTTTAAAAATATCCTTTGGCAACTATTCCCCACAAAAAAAAACTCAAGAACTCTTTACCGTCACAGGATGATTTCAATTCATACTCTTGCGATTTCTCGAATTTCGAAATATTGATGCTATATGGTTTGGAAACACTTGTAGGATAAAAATTATCACAGCTTATTTTGTTGTCGCTTCATGTAATATCATCTCATGTCTCAATCATACAAGGCGTTTCACGAATGCTGTGGTATTCTGTAATCAATTTCGCTTGAGTTTTCTTTTCCTCCTTTCCCGTTAGGTTTGTATTTTTTGGTCAGTATTCTATTCAAAATATTGTTATTTAGAAGCTGTAGAATTTTCAGCTTTTTTCTATTACTAGTTTTTGATGGATTCAGAAAACAATGCAAAAATCGGTGATAATTTTCTCTTCCCATTTATGATTGCTATGGTATTGAAAATTATTAGTGAAACTAATTATTTTGGATTCAATGTTCATGTTTCTGTAATAAAATTGAGAGAAGTAGCAATTTCCGGATTACAGAGACTCTATCGGAGTTCTACAGGATCTTGGACTTCAATACCATATGCCATCATTCCTACCACCAAACCAAAGACAACTTACAACCATCGAAACCAATAGAGCACGGTTAATCACTAGCACCAGATGGATTGTGGAAGCAAGAAACGGACATTTTAAATCAATTTTCAAATTTTTCCGCGGTGCAATTTCGACAACACATGTGGCGAAATTATGCGATTTCTATTTAATTGCTGGTGCACTCATAAACAAATTCCACCACTTGATTAGAATGACGGGATCGTTAGAGATGGCAACACAAATGTTGCATGATTCTGAGGAAGTGAATATAGTTCAGGCACGAGTCGAGGCTGAAAACCTTTGTAACAGAAATGGTCGATGGATCCGTCTGAACCATAGATAGTTGAAAATACTTACAGGACCCTATCATATTCACTTAGCTGCCTCCTATATTTAAGATTCGGTATAGAGAGATGAAGGAAAAGGAAATGTACTTGAAATTGACGAGTATAACGAGGAACCCAATTTTTTGAGATTTAGAATATTTTCTAGGTTTAGGAATGCCACAAAACATATGATGTGGGTAGTATTCAGGGAAATCCATAGTGATAATGTAAAAGATCCGCCTATTTTAGGATACTACTGCACTTGTAGGTCAGCTGCTAGGACTTTAGGGACTTGTGCTCACTTAGCTAGTGTGATATGGTTCATCGGTTACGCAAGGCAACAAGAAAATATGACATTTCCATCTTGTCGGCTCCTGAATTCTATTTCAGATGCTTCAAATCGAATTCATCCGAAAATTATGAACCTCGGTCCAGAATTGATTTGAGTTTCAGGACAATATCTTTGATATTTGTTTGTTTTCGTGAAATTAATTCAATGTTATGAAATATTTCAGAGTGGACTAGGCCTAAAGGGGATACCACTAAGGGAAAAAAGCGCGCCGGAAACTCTACCTCTTGGGTGGTGTGGAAACGAACTTAAATATTAAATATATAATATAATATAAATATTAAATATATATAATACAAATATAATATAATATATTGATTTTTGTCACAGACTGAGTGAACAATAATCATTAGATATATGATGTGAAATGACTCAAAATTATTACGCTATCAATTCGTGTAGTTGATATAGTCTTGTTCTCTTGAAAAATATCTCAATTTTTCGAAGGAGCATGAACGGTAAAAACGAGGTAATTAGATTCATCAATAATTTTCAATATCACGAAAGTAATATTCAAATATCCTTCTAGAAAAACACCTAGTATGCTAAGATCGAATGTTAGACTGTCATTAGTGCAAAAAATTCTACCTGGCAATATCGGTTTCAACTCAAAGTATAAGTACAAGAAAAAAATCAATTTCCGTGAGCTTATAAAAGTATACATTTTTTCAAGCTTTATCATGTTTTCTGAATCCATCAAAAACTAGTCATAGAAAAAAGCTGAAAAGTCTACAGCTTCTAAATAACAATATTTTTAATAGAATGATGAACAAAAAATACAAACCTAACGGTCATAATTCCAAAATACAGGGTGATGAAAAATAATTTGGTTATTTGATATTTTCGTGTGGTTAACACTGCCACCCTGTATGCTCTAGTTTCCACAATGACATATCTTCAAAAACTGGAATAAATACAATTTATCAACTCAAACATACAAGGAGGGAAAGAAAACTCAAGCGGAATTGATTACGGTATACCACAGCATTCGTGAAACGCCTTGTATGATTGACACATGGAATGATATTACATGAAGTGACAACAAAATAAGCTGTGATAATTTTTATCCTACAAGTGTTTCCAAACCATATAGCATCAATATTTCAAATTTCGAAAAATCGCAAGAGTATGAATTGAAATCACCCTGTAACGGTAAAGAGTTCTTGAGTTTTTTTTTTGTGGGGGATAGTTGCCAAAGGATAGTTTTAAAATACTGCAAGCAAAAAATTGAAATATATTGATTTTCTCTAGAGATACAAGATGGAGAAAAGTCATCATTTCCAAATTTGACAGAACGCCATTTTATATAGCAAAAAGTGCGGGGTCCTTTTCCCCTGAACTAAATCATTTACAGGCGAGAAAAAATACTGAAAAATTGATTTTTCGCCATTCTGACGGTTACTTTGAGGTTATATCAAAAAGTGTTGAAAAAGGAAGTTATCGATTTTTTTATTACCTACAACTTTTTCATTGAAATTATTTCGCTAGGAGGTTACGTTTCGCCGTAAATTCTCAAAAATACGTTTTCAACCCCTAAACTGCATCTCCATATCACCATTTTGAGTGTTTTCGTAATTAAATTCTCTTAAAGTTGAAACCTCAACAACACTATCCACCTGGTCCTTGCCTGTTATTTTTTTCTTATTTTGAGCGTTTAGAATTCGTATTTGCTCTAGCTCTCACGATGTGCTCCCAACGTCACAAAATTTCCCTTTTTGTGGGAAACAATATTCCTCAAAGCAATATCGTTATCTCGATGCCAAAACACCAGTGAAAAAAAATAAAATATCGTTATCTAAACTGATGGCTTTCTTCTTGCGTTAAATAGTCCGATTGTAATTCATAAAAACGAGAATTTTAATCTGATGAGAAACGCAATTTTCTCCAAAGCATTATTAATATAGTAGACTCGCCTAGCAGTGTATTGTTTCCAGCACTTGTAACAAATTGATATCGACAATAATTATACCCGTGAGAATGATTTCTCTGTGCGCAAACAAAACTAACCCCGATCATGTTGCGATTTTTCTTTCTTCGATAATGTATTCGAGTTTTCTCCGCGAAAGAGAGCACCTGATGATGGATGGATTCATGCCGACAATTACATATCTATTTTATTAATAATGTCTAGATATGCAAATCAAAAGTATGTCCGATGGGAAAGTGAAAACGTTAACCACTATTGACGCTTTTATACGTTCTGTGATCAATGTATGGATTTATGTATCATAAGTGTCGATGATATTAATGGTGTTAATGGCATTTCTGATTATGTTTGCTCCCATTTAAATTATCCACGTGCAGTGACGGACTGGGAAATTTTGAGCCCGAAGTTCGGTCTGCTGCGGGATCAACTTTCAAAATATGTCCAGGTAGTACAGGGTTTGTCAAATTTGTAACTTTTTAGTAGGGATATCTCGGATGAAAAAAGTAATTCAAAATCTTGTTTCGAAGCAGGGTCAGGGGAACCCCCACTTTAAACGTTTAAATTGCTACTCCCTATTTGTCATTGACCTGTTTGAAAATGCTTTCAGTGGTACCCAATTTTTGGGATGTTTATGTCAAAAAACTAATAAAACAATTCAGCACATTAGAAAAAATAAACACCTGGCCAGACAGGTTTTATTGCTGCACCGTTATCGAAACCTATAAGAATTCGAAAACTATTTTCACTGTCTCTAGCGAAATGGTGCAAACTTATCTTCACGCTATTGGCTCCGATGACATCTCTTCCCGAATGATTCATCTCATCAAGTTATTTATTTTTAATAAAAAAAAACAATACAGGGAAATTCTCAAATTGTTGAAAAAAATGGTATAGTCGTACCTTTAGCCTAGTATAATTCACACTCTGACTACTTTGACCTTGGACCTATTACAATTTTACCTTGCCTCTCGAAAATTGTGGGACCGATATTGAAAGATGCCAGAGGAAGCTTCGAGGTGAGATATGCTTGAAAATTGGGGTTACACCTTCTATATTTCCCACAATTACCAATAATTTCTTTAAAACGGAATAGTACCTATAAAGAAATGCTCACAACTACCATTTCTCAAATTGAAACATGATCTTTTCACTTCGTCATGTTGAAAAATTATGAATTATGTTATGTTATAACTTGTATGAAAGTTTTGGAGAATTCCTAAAGAAACCGGGGGTACAAGATGTTTCATTACGAGTGTTCTCAAAATTGGATATTCTTCAACGAAGGCGAATTTGAACACGAAAGCTAATCAAAAAATCATATTTTATCAAAAAAAGCGAGAGTTTGCGGTACATATTGAATACTGGAGAATTGCAAGTTGCTGATACACATTCCAATGCGATAAAGCGAAATATTTTTTACTAGTATGATAATCGTAATTAAGAACATACAGAAGAAAAAATGTATCAGGAATTTATTGTAAATTTTTAAATTGAAGAAAACTATTATCTAACTATAATAAATAACACTTACATAACGAAAAATCAAAATGATGAAAAATAATTTGTTACCAATAGAGCTAATAACACCAGAAGTTGATGCCGTATAAAAAAAAATTGAGTTTAAAATGTTTTACATTATGGTCTCTGCACAAAATGGCACATCTCACTATTGCTTCCATAAACCTATTTAACTGAGCATGAGTAATATTAGCAATTGCTGCTCCAATGATTTGTTCCAAATTCTCCTTTGATGTAGGTCTAGAAGAGTAAACCCGGTTCTTCAGGTAACCCCATATGAAAAAATCAAGTGGAATGAGGTCGGGTGACCTCGGAGGCCCTCTTCTAGGACCAATCGTGCCAATGCATCGACTTGGGAATTGTTCATCAAGGTGACTGGTCACTACTTGGGAATTATGAGAAGGTGAAATACATGTTTTGATTGAAGTCGAAATCGTGAAATATCAGTTGAAATTTCGAGAAAAAAATCGAAATTTAGAAATAAAAGTCGAAACATTTAGATGAAAAGTCAAATTTTCGAAATAAAGTCAAAATAGTTGAAATTTTGAGATAAAATTTGTAATTTTAAGATGAAAGTCAACAATTTGAGATAAAATAAACGCCTTCAATGTGAAGCAGGCCTCCTCTTTCTTTTCTAATCAGTTGGAACTTTACCTGGATACTGTAGATCACCATATCCTGCTAGAAAGCTTGGAAGACCTAGGAGTGAGAGGCACAGCGCATGACCTATTTAAATCCTACCTAATCGACAGAGAGCAACAAACAAAAATAAAGTCTACAATCAGTGAAAAGCAGATCATAGTATGTGGAGTACCCCAAGGAACAGTCTTAGGACCCCTGCTCTTTAATATATACCTAAACAACCTATTCTCAGTAAATACACAAGGTAATGTGTTCAGCTTTGCAGACGACACTGTTATATTTTACGAAAACAACACCTGGAATAATCTGAAAAACGAAGTTGAGCATGATTTCATACAGATAAAAGAATGGTTCGATAACAACAAATTATCAATTAATCTCCAAAAAACTCTATATCTGCCCTTCTGTAGTTTGTCCTCGAACCTACCGACATTCAATAAAATAACAATGGGAGATGATTTCGAAATTTCCCAATCCACTACCATCAAATATCTAGGAATAATGCCTGTCGATGGGACGTGCATGTGAATTACGTACTGAAAAAACTTCGCAGAGTCCTGTATAAATACAAACAAGTCACTTCAATACTAGACCTTAAACAAAAGAAAATCCTTTATCACAGCCTCATCGAATCCCATCTCAACTATGGAATTATTAGATGGGGCGGAGTATGCAGAACATATCTGAAACCTCTTGAAATTATCCAAAAGAGATCGCTGAAAATGATGCTATCTAAAAGAAAACAATACCCAACCGAAACATTATACAAACTAGCAAACGTATTCGACTTACGAGAATTGTACTTTATTAAACTGGCAACAACACAATATTCGCATCCAATGGAACTCATTACCTATTCGCACAAATACGAGACGCGCCAAAAAAAAAATTCATTCTCCCACTTATGAACAAGACAATCGGACAATGTAGCTATCAGTACTTGGGACCAAAGGCGTACAATATAATCCCTGAAAGTGTCAAGAACGAACCTACGACCCATCGCTTCAAAAAATCTCTCAAAAAATTTGTGAAAGAATTACCGTACCTTTATATTGCTCAGTACTTGAAAACAGAGGGTACCAATTAGATTATATTTTACATTTTTACATTTTTACATTTTTACATTTTTACATTTTTACATTTTTACATTTTTACATTTTTACATTTTAACATTTTTACTTTTTCACATTTTTACATTTTTACATTTTACATTTTACATTTTAACATTTTTACATTTTTACATTTTTTACATTTTTACATTTTATGATTTGTGACTTTATATCTTATATCTATAATGTATATGTGGTAATGTGATAGAATTTTAAAATTATTAATCTAATCGATCGTTCTATTTATTTATTTTAAATCAATAAAATTATGTTATCATTATTTTTTGTGCACTATGTTATGTTATATAAAATTAATCAATATCATGTTCAAATCCTATCTTATATTATATTGTATTACGTTTTTTAACCCTACAGTTTTATATTTATTACTATGTGAAACCTACACACAGATATATATATATATATATATATATATATATATATATCCTTTTGGATATATATGTAACTCGTAGGTATACCTTTATTCATATACTTAAGACATAACCTGAATTAATGAATTGTAAATGTACTTAAAAGATGTGAATAAAATTTATTATTATTATTATTATTATATGGACTATTTTCAAAATTCACGCAGTAAGTCCGCATACCTATAAACACTTTCAGAATAAGTCTCATATTTCACAAAATGGTAGATCAGAACAAATGAAATAAGAAGCAGAGCAAGAATTCAACTGCTGCTATCTTCGAGCAAAAATCAGATGAGGATTTGAAAAGACATCAAGAGAATGCAAGACTGTGGACCTTGGGAGAAAGAACATAATCAGACAGCGATCAGAATACTATCTACTGACAGAGGTAGAAAGACGGATATAAAATAATCATCAGGGTGAGTTTTCCGGGTTGAAGTGTCTTCTTAGACACGATTATAGATGAATAATTTATAATAAAATCTGTCGTCAGTATATTAGAATGTAGTTGTTAGTACAAAGGCCACAAACAAGTTTTCTTTTGTTCATGCTAACGAGGCTGTAATCTGAAACAACTTGATATTGCCAATAATTCATGAAGTCAATTAAGTTTTAATTTAAGATAAAAACCAGATGCAAATTAGGAAACGGGATATTTCAAGCGTAAGTAATGCTCGGTATGTCAGTTATCTACATACTTCGCAAAATCTTGAGCAATTTGAAATGGCCAGCGGACCGCTTAATAATACATACGAGCAAACAAATGTGTGCATTTCCGTTAAATTTCTGAGCTTAATAGGTTGCCTCGTAACAATATGCATTCTCATACTGGGTCATTCACGGAACACCTCCTCACTTTGGGAAGCGGAAAAGTGACTTCTGTTTACAAAAAAAATAATAGGCAAATTTTGGAAAACTATAGACCAGTAATGACACTCTTCAGTTTTCAAAATGTACTTGAATACTCTTTTCTAGACCGTCGCATAATTTTCATAAAAATAATTTATTTATAAATGAAAATCAACATGGTTTACGTAAATCAAGGTAGACGATAACGGCTTTGGTTTCCTTTTATAATACTGTGGTGGAAAATATTGAAGACTGTGAATGTCCTGCTACCGTCTTTCGTGAGCAGAGCATTCGATTGTGTCAATCACGAAATTGTAGAAATTTATATTTTATTGAAGGCTATGGATATCTTCAAATCATTAATTTCAGTCCTAAAATTTTGAGAATGATACAACCGTTGCGTTGTATGAATCCTCATACAACGATACAATTCTACTGTTATTGGTCAAAATATATCTGCTATACAAAATTTCATTTTAAAATTTCTATTACTATTTTTTTCCAATTGGGAACATGGTGGTTCGTCGTGTTAGGAAAAAAGAGCATTTGATTACTATAGAGACCAGAAGAAAAAGTACCTGTTTGATTTCGGTCCTCTGAGTTTGACAGTATTTCAAATGCGTACACCGATTGAAACAAACCCCAACAACATCACGAGTTAATAATAAACAAATACTTTTTTTATTGGCGGTGATACAATTTTCATAGCTGACTGAACTTCTTGACAGAAATAGCTATTTATGATACAAGTTCGTAAAGTAGGACTTTTTTGTATGAGTGTGAAGTTTGTTGAATGAAGCGCATCCGAGTTGAACAAACACGCGAGTACAAAAAAGACCTTTACGAAAGTATTTCTACAAAGTTTTTTCTTCGACAGTTATTAAATTGCCAAATTGTAGCAATTACATCATTAATTTGAATGTTTAATGATATGAATTGTCGTCGTATCATCAAATCAAGACTTTCGAGTTATATTTGACACTGTCAGCAGTGCGTAAAAGCTTAGTTTACGCACTGTCGTAGAAAAAAATCTTTACGAAAATATATTAGAGGGTGGTTCAATAAAAAACTGATCGAATCATAATTTCTACAAAATTAAAAGCTCAATTCGTAACAATTACGATAAATCTGATACTGCACACTATACGAGGATATATTGAAAAATACTTACCTACCATAGAACCAAACAAAATTTCAATGTCAAAATATCAACATATTCTCCTCTTGATTGGATACATTTATTACAGCGAACCTGCAACGTCTCTAGACCTTTCAAAAAAAATATTTCATCTTGCTCTGCAAACCAGACCTCCACAGCTTTCATTACCACCTCGTTGGAAGAAAATTAACGACCTATTAAACTTTTTTTCAGTTAAGGGAAGAGATGATAGTCGGAAGGTAACAAATCTGGTGAATAAGGGGAGTGTTCTAGTAATTCAAACCCTAAATCACGAATTTTTTGCATGGCAACATGAGATTTGTGTGCAGGGGCGTTGTCTTGCAAAAACAAAACACCTTTGGATAGCTTTCCGCGTCTTTTCTCTTTAATTTTTTCTCGTAGTCAGTAATGTCGAATAGTAATCTGCAGTTATTGATCTACCCTTATCCAAAAAATCAATCATGATTACTCCATGGTAATACCAAAAAACTGAAGCAAGAATTTTTCCAGCAGATTTTTGGACACGAAACTTCTTAGGTCTTGGAAAACCGGAGTATCGCCATTCCATCGATTGTTGCTTTGTTTCTGGATCGTAGAAATTTATCCATAGTAACAATTCGGTTTAAGAAGTCTACATCGTTTTCAAATCGAGCACAGATCGAACGCGATGCTACTACCCTTGCACGCTTTTGGTCAACATTCAAACATTTGGGAATCCATTTTGCAGGAATTTTGCTCATGTCCAAATTGACGTGAACTTTATGATGAACGCGTTCGTATGAAATATTCAGTGCTTCAGATATCCGTTTTAGCCCAATTCGACGGTCTGTTAAAATCATGTCATGAATTGTATCGATATTTTCGGGGACTGACACAGAAACTGGCCATCCCGATCGGTCATCATCTTCAATGGAAAATTTACATCTTTTGAAGCTTGCAGTCCAATTTTTCACGGTCGCATACGAGCGACATTGATCACCAAGGGTATTAAGCATATCTTCGTAAATCTGCTTACCTCTTAACCCTTTTGAATACAGGTACTTGATGATGGCTCGATACTACAATTTTTCGATTTTCACAATTTCGGTGGACATATTTTTTCTTTTAATTTATTGCGTAACTCTGGTTTACTTTTTTGATGTCAAACTTCACACTGACACTTCTAATAGGTTATTGTTCATTGCTATGGTAACGCAATATTTTGTTTATACAGGGAACTGATCTAGGCTAACTAGATATCAATACATCCTCGTAAATGTCCTGCTACTGTCTTTCGTGACCAGAGCATTGGATTGTGTCAATCACGAAAAATTGTTGAAATTTATTTTTTATTGAAGGCTATGGATATCTTCAAATCACTAATTTCAGTCCTAAAATTTTGAGAATACTGTTTTTGGTCAAAATATATCTGCTATACAAAATTTCATTTTAAATTTTCTATTAATATTTTTTTTCAATTGGCAACATGGTGTTTCATCATGTTAGGAAAAAAGGACATTTGGTTACTGTAGAGACCAGAAGAAAAAGTACCTGTTTGACTTCGGTTCTTTGAGTTCGTTAATACCGATTGAAACAAACCCCAACAACAATATCACGAGTTGATAGCAATAAACAGATACTTTTTTATTGTCGTTGATACAATTTTCAAATCTGACTGAACTTCTTGACAGAAGAATTCTTTACGAAAATATATTAGAGGGTGGTTACAATTGCATAAATATTATCATTAAAATGGTTTTTAAACAATTGCATAATAATTACCAAATTTACTTTTGCAGAAGCGGTAAAATAAGAGGTCGACCTCCTTAATGATTTTGTTTTATCAGTTTTGTTTTTCACAGATTACTGGATTCATTTAAATCTTATTTTAATACCAAAAGATGCTTTATTTTTTGAAAAATCTGAAGTAGTTTTTTCAGTTTTTAACGGAAGTTTGTTTAAAGCCTATAGTGTGCGGTATCAAATTTATCGTAATAAAATGGTCTTTTTCATCATGTTGGCATTTAAAAAAAAATTGTAATTCCAATTTGAAAATTAAATTTTACATAGTACATACATTGTCACCGAAAACAACGAAGTCGTATTTTTTCCAAAATTTTAGGGCTGCAGTTAGCGATTTCAACGTATCCATAGCACTCTAGATTAAACTATAAAATTCAAAATTAAAAAAATGGTTACAAAAAGTGACAAATGATACCTGGTTATATTCAGAATGTCTTATGGAGACAAAAAAGGTGAAAATATACTGGGTGTCCCATTCAAAAATCGAAAGTTTAAGTAACTTCCGGTTTCACCGGAAGTTACATGAACGTGAGTTAGGGCCAATTTATGCAAACTAGTCATTATCAAAGTCCTAATCATGGTCACTATCTTGATAAAAAAATCAAAATGAAACTGCACATTTCAGTAGGAGCATTTATACAATTTCTTTAGTTTTAGTCTCAATCTTAATCATAAGAATTTGACCTTCAATGTTGTCAATTTTCAATTTTTATGCTTATGATTAGGACGACATGCACAACGCGCTTTTTGACAAGTGACATGAGTAACTATTTGACTTGTGATCCTTGTTATTTGTTATTGTTTACTGTGTTTCGGAAAAAAATGAGCCAGGAAGAGGGTACTCTTATTGAAATGCTTGACAAATGTCCCGACCATTGGAATAAGAGACACTAATGACAGTAACGAACAGTCGTTGCCGACTGATGATGAACCCTTTACTCCCATATACACCTACTAAGTAGGCCTAATATGGCGAGTACATGTCACAAAACAACTACTCCCCTGGCTAAGACCACGACGGATATTGAATCCAAGAGATACTTGTGCAACGTTCCTCAAAGCATCAGAGGACGCAATTGCAAGTGCCCTCTGTGAAAAAATAGCAGAATTGTGTTTTGATTTGGACAGGGTGACCACCTGCAGACTAGTTTCGAGGTTGTTGCCTCTCATCAGGGCAAGGGTAGGTCAACTCAGACAGCACTGAAGCCATCTGTTCCCCGTCCAAATCATTACACACTGCGCTGGTTTGGTCAATTCTGGATCACGCGATAAAGCGGTTTCTAGGCCGCTCCACCTAGCGAGCAGACGAAGAACACTCCGAATCTCCGGGTTAAGAGATTCTTTGGGAGATCGTTTAGTAACGAACAGTGGTTGCCGTACGTAGGCTTATTATGGCAAATACCTGTCAGAAAACAACTACTTCCCTGGCTAAGACCACGACGGGTATTGAATTAAATCTAACAGATACTTGTGCAACGTTCCTCAAAGCATCAGAGGACGCGGTTGTTACCTGTCCATTTTTTATTTTCAAACTAATGACTGTGATGCATTAATATAAAAACTTCTTTAGACAAAGACTAAGACCAGGACTGTAATAGTGATTGTAACTATGATAATATGTTGCATCAATTGGCCCCTATTTGTCAAAAAACGCAATTTTGTGTCCTATGCAGATCCTCCAAATTTCGTTCCATTTTATTCATAAACATAAAAGTTATAGGGGCGAGTCACCGGGTACTCCCAGTTTAATACAAGTCGGAAAATTCCTCACAATTATAATTGCTATTTTTCTAAATAAAATGATAATAAATAAATAGTTGGTAGTTTTTTTCTTTTCAATAAGTTCCCTTGAGTGACAACTTTTACCCCATTTATACACACAACTTGTTTTCTATTCTGTAGGAATGGTTCCAATAACGCATATATATTTTTTATCTAGATTTCAAGATATTTAATCCACAAAATCTTTAGTAGCATTTTGTGTACTGGTTTTTTCAGATAAGCAGTAATTTGTGTTTTTCAATGAAGTTCACCAGTCTACTTGTTACTGACGTTTCAATATTTTTTGATTACTCACTACAGTTCTATTCTCAATTCAAAACATAAACTCAACTTTATTGAAACAAGTAGATGATGCCCATGTAATATGCCAGTGATGTTACCGAATCACATTGTGAGCAATTTTGCTTCCTTATTCAGAAAGCATTTTGAAAGGTATCCAGAAATGAAAAAAATCTCTAGTATATAATCAAATCCAGTCCGGTATGATAGATTGCAATAAAGTAATTAATTTCCTTTTTGTAGTTATGTAACGTCGAAACTATCACTAATAGAACGGCAATACCATTTTTAAAATCTCCCATAAAAATGATCACTCATTGTTGAATTGTGCAACATATGTATGATATAAAGTTCGATCATATTTCATTTGCTGCATTGCGCTGTACCTATTATTGCCCGGTATAATTTATAAGAAAGCAGTTGTTATCCTTCGTAATACTAGGTACATTCAGACATTTCCCTTTCCAATTCCAGCAAGTTTTGAAATAAGCCCAGTATTATTACGCATTAGGGAAGTCAAGCATTTCTATTAACAACCTACACACACTATTAAGAAATGTTCAATTTGAAAATGATAACTAACCAAGACCCTTAAATTATGGTATGCACCAAGGTTGAGTGCTCGACTACTAGATTATTTTCTTTATAACACTTTCGAAACATGAGTGCAAGATGAAGAATTATTATCAGGGGAAATGAAAATGTATCACAGAATTTAGCACTTAGGCCAATAAACAGAGCAATTTTTCTCATAAAACTTCAACTTGAATTGCTCCGCCGATTTCTTTTTTGCAATTCGGTCGTCACGGGGGGTTGAATAATTAGCAATAAAGTTATCACCCCCTGGGGGGGTTCCACCCCCCTCCCACCAAAATCGTAAAAACTTTTTTCTGGAAGGTATTTTCTTGACATTTCAGCTCTGGGCTATAAATATTAATAATGGGGGCGAATTATTTTCAACAATTTAACCCCCTCCCGAGGCATCAACCCCTTTCCGAAATCGTGTTTTTTGGGGGTATTTTCTATGAACATGTAAAATTGTCAGTCCTGAGTAATGAAACTGAGCGAAAATTTGTAAAAATAATAGGTATAAATTATTAGAAACGATTTTCTCGCCCCCGCATTCGGGGCATATCCCCCGCATCGCTCAAAAATTGGGGTGAGAGGGAAGGGGGGAATATTTGAAAAAACTCTCAAACTACTACTCTTAGATATAAATGTGGGTAAATAATCGTTGAGAACTGTCGTTATTGAGATTTAGAAGTATTGTTATGAAAATTATTCGCAAATTTGAGAGAAGATCAACTTATTTTATAAATCAAACGCGGACCGGAGGTAACGAAATATGAGAGTGTTTTTCAATGATATCGAGAAAGGATATGGAGAAATGAGTCCACAAGTAATCACCATCAAGACATGTATAGTAAAATATATTTATTCACTTATACAACTCATCATCTACTTCACCTTCAGTCTCCTCGTCTTCATCTTCACAATCCGGAACAATCTCTGCCAAGTTTCTACAGATATCTGTGGTACATTTATTACAAACATTGGTACATGTAGCACATAAAAATCAAAGCTGGTACACTTATGGGAGTGTTGAGCAAGTTTGATTCACACATGTTAATAACAAACTGGCATTTTCTCCTGAATTCCTAGGTAGACCTTTGGAATTTTGGAAATGTAAGTCATATCTGTCATTGCGATATTTTGAAACAGAGCTGAGTTGAACATGAAACAAATATTTCAAAATTAAACTCACCATTTTCAATTAATAACATTGACAAAGCACTAAGAGATGTTTCCTCGTCTCCGACTATCGATGTTATCCCAGTATCCAGTGTTTTCTGCACAGGAACCTTTATATTTTCTGACGTTTACATAGAGCAACGTTGACTGCTGCCACTGCGCACCGACAGAACCGCACTGCTATATACTACACAGCGGCGCGCTAGCTGCCGCATTGACAAGGTCCCAAGCCGATATTTTTCAAGTTTTAGAATCTGAATGAGTTCAAAGCAGGTACACTTCGGAACAGTTTCCTTTGGTGCACTGTCTTCCTCGGTCTCAAATCCCCATATTCCATCAAATGCCGAGTAACCTCTATTTTATGTACTTAATAGATTGACTGTATTGCATTTAAAATTTGTACAAGTAGCCAAATTTGTATGAATATTTTGAATGAGAGCAGGGTTTTTAATCATGTTGATACGTGGTTTTATCTCTGAGTTATTAGCATTTGAATTTATAAACTCCCTCAAGATTTTGTAACCTAAAATATGCGAAGAATTGAAAACTCTCGTATTTAAAACCAAGATTATTTGGACCGGTTAAACGTTATGCAATTTGATAATGAAGTATTCCTCAACTGTTCATTTTACTTGCTACAAGTGATAAGACATTATTTCAGTAATCACAAGCAATATTTCACGAAGTCAGGAACTTTAATATTATAAGATTTTCAATTGCAATTTTGCAGCTGGCAACTACACGTATAAATATAAATAATATCAGAATACAAAGCTGCGATCTTTATTTTCAAAATGACGTAAGATTCATCCGAATTGAACATTTATGTGAGGAGTTATAGAACTTTACCTCACGCGCTGGTTGAAAAAATGCACGTTGGCGGGAGCCGGCGCAACACCTGTCCCATTGCGAAAGCATATAACTTCAACAATTTTTTTCAAGAATACCTTGCGATTTCTCAAAATTTTGGTTGAAACAGTTTTTTTGTAAAAGTTTGTGCTCTTTCTGAATATCAAGTTATTTTTTTTATTCAAATTAAATTTTTTGAGATATTTCGAAATTACCTCAAAAATTAATTTCAACGCGTTTTTTGGGGGGGTTCCACCCCCCCTGGAGGTGATAATTTTTCTCAGAAGTAAAGTGCACACTGTGTTCTACAATTTTAAAAAAAAATATCAACGGAGCAATTTAAGTTGAGGTTGATAGCCCTGTTGATTGGCCTAACTCTCATGATGAAGTAATTGTTACAAATCATCAGATAGTCAGTTTGAAACATAAAAAAGTTAAAATCGGTCCACAATATTGAAAAAAATTTACTTAAAAAATCTTTTTAAAACCAACTTTTATTTATAAACTATTGAACTAGAAAGTAGAAAATGATACTTAGGGAAAAGCAAAGAAATTTAAAAAATTTTAATCGGTTTCTTTAGAGTTTGAGACTTGTGAGCTTGTGAGGAAACATAGATTTTTTTTATTTTCATTCACTAAACATTAGTTTCACTTTGTATTTCAATAGTTTATAAATAAGATCAATAATTCCCATACTCTCAAAAATAATTGAAGTAATTTTGAAGAACAGGACAATACAATTTTTAGAAATTGGAAAACATTTAGACGATCACTAGTATGGATTCCACACTCTGAGATCAACATCTCAAGCAACTACAGAAATAACTCATTCAATATCCAAAAACCTAGAAATAGGAATCCACACAGGAGCAATCCTGTGCGATCTTACCAAGGCATTTGACAGTGTCTCTCATGACATACTTCTAAATAAACTGTAGAAATATGGAATACTTGGGCCTAAGACATACCACGCAGACAATTGATAAGACATATCTCATAATAGTAAATTCTCAAAAACTATAGATATTAAGCATGAGATGCCACAAGGTTCGGTGCTGGGGCCAATATTGTTCATTATTTACAAGAATTATTTACTGCAGATGTTTATATGTGTGCAGATGACTTCATTCTTATGATACAAGACAAAACGCTGAATAAAATAGAGCAAAAGTCAGAGGAAGAACTGTCACAAATGGAAACTTATTCCAATTCAAATGTAATAGCCTTGAATGAAAATAAAACAAATAGTATAACGTTCACAAGAAATCAAGGAACAGTTTTTGAAACAACAGTAAAACTACTAGGTTTTCATATTGATAAGGCCAATTTGAAAGAATTGTTTTCATTTTAATTACACAAATTTCAATCAGCTCGTATATAGTATTGTTTTGGTATTTTTTTTCTTTTCAATCTGTAATACCACATGATTTTATCGATAAGATTTGTTTCTTCTGACTAAAAACCACATGATTGATTGAACAAACCTCAGGACACCCTGTATATCTAGTAATCCTTGCGTGGTTGGAATGCATTATTTGACAATTCATTTCCCTTTTTTTAAATAAAAATCTACCAATTGGAATTATAAAATAAATTGAACTCAAATTGACTCTGAATATCGGATATTAATTAATTCCACATGAATAAAACAAAATTGAGGAGCATGAGACTCTTATAGTGTTTTCCCGCTTTTATATTATTTTCTCTAGCTGTCCTTGAACCTAAGCTATCACCTTTTGGATGACCAGGAAATATTTGCTCACAAGCTGAACGCTCACAATGAGTCTATACCGAATTTGATATTTATACAAGCACTCATTCTCATAACTCACTTTTGTTATTAGTAACAATAAAGTCGATTCTACGGTTTATATTAAATTAATTATGATGGACAAAACGATTATTTGCCTAACAATATTATATCACTTTCACCGATTGTTGTGGTTGGGAATAACTTTTACTTCTCATTTTCTTCGTCGTAACATTGGTAACAGCTACCCATCTCGAAGGCAATTAGTATGAAGTGAATATTAAATGCTCGACTTCATTGGAAAAGAAATCGATCATTTCCTGAATTACATACAGGGTGACAATTCTTAAAGGAGTTATTGGTATGCAGTACCTTCAAAACAAGAAGAGATATTCAGAAATGCAAAATTCAGTCACCTAAAAGTTAACACAAGTTTATATCAATGTATAAATTCTCGCTGATAATTTTCATAGGCATAAATAACACGTTATTCTCTAACCGCTCCTCGTCTCAACTCGATTGGCAGTCTACGTGGAGGATGATATATTCTGTCACATAAAAGTGGTGGACGAAATGACAATCGAATGCTTTTGATTGGCCGCTGTCGAATTTTAATTGGTCAGAGACCGAACGTCTTTGACTTGCCGCTGTCGAATTCCAATTAATTTTTATTTGCTAGAAGATTTATTTAGGCTATTTAGACTATTAAGACTAGGCAGTGTGGTGCAGCTAGGCTCAGAGTTCAGACGCATATTTACATATATCATTATTTAGTTGTCCTAATTAGATTGATTATCTGTGCGGTATGGCATTCTGGAGACCTTTCGATGAAACAGAAGATTTTGATGCTAATTCAGAACCGCTCCAAGTGGAAGTTAATTCAGCCCCGTTTCTACCGGAAGCCCTTACATTATAATTTTTTTTTTGGATTGACCTAGGTCGTTTTGCGCATCTATGTGACCAACAATATGCCATTAAGAATGTTTCAAAATACCGAGAATATCTTGGAGATATCCGGAAAAAAATTTTGAAAAACCATATCAATTTTTTTTCTGGCCTTTTTGGATGAAGGATATCAAAATAAGCAGCACATTTACATTCCCATTTTGTCTCCGCTTTACGACGGTATTTTCAGATTTATCATCCGACGTTTCGTCTCTTGGGCACCATCATTAACTTTATTTTCTCTCATAGCCGTCATATCGAACATTTTCAAAAGAAAATATTCAATGACACTACTTGGCAAAAGCCCATTAAATTAATAATGAAAATGGATTAGCTAACTTCTGCCTTAACCTATACAATATGTAAAATCGTCGGCAAGTCTCTAACAGAAAACAACTACTGCCCCCTATGACTATTGAATTATATCTGTTAGATTCTTGGCAAAGTATTCTACAAGAACTACTAGTCGTAGGGGGCAGTAGTTGTTTTCTGTTAGAGACTTGCCGACGATTTAACCTATTGTAAAGGTTAAGGCAGAAGTCTGGATTACTTAATTTAGGTAGCCGAGTGGTTAAAGCGACATGGTTTAATCACTTTGGATGCCAGTCGGCGATGGTTCAAACCACAGCGACTGCAGACATTTTTCTGATGGCAATGACAATTTTAACAAAACAACAAATTAAATTTAAAATCACCTCAAGATTCATTCTCGAGACGAACTTTTATATCATTTCAAATTTTATAATGCAACAAAATGATGGGTTTATATCACTTTAAAATTTATTTTCTTCGTTTTAGTTTATTTGAATAAAAGCTTTTCTCTAAAGAGGTTTTTTGAATCTATCATTTATTTATTCTTTTTTAGTTTTCTTTGCGTTCTCTATCTAGCTTTTGAGGAGGGGCAGGGAGTGAATTTTTTTTTAACCATAATTTTCGATATTTTTCACTATTTTTACGGATTTTTCCGATTTGAATTTCGCGAGTTTTCCAACATTTTTCGAGAAAAGGGGGGGGCAGGGGGAGAAATTTTGTTGAACCATAATTTCCGACGTTCAGATATTTTTCACTATTTTTACGGATTTTTAAGATTTTAATTTCGCGAGTTTTCCAACTCTTTTCGTCCCCTACCTAATTTTTTTTTCTCTGTAATTTTGGACGTCCAAAACCATCCAGAAAACTTCCGAAACCCAACGAGTTCTGTATCTAGCTTTCGGTAGGCAGGAGGGAACAATTTCTTCGACATTAATTAATTGTCATCGGAACTGAACCAACATGTATGGCTTTTCTCAGACCCTCATTCACCTCTTTGTGTCATACCTCACTAATAGGCGAGAGTATGTCACTTTCAATGGCTTCAAATCTGTAGAATATGCGGCTACCTCAGATGTCCCTCAAGGTAGCAATCTCGGTCCGCTTCTCTTCAACACTTTCATTAATGACATAGTTGAAGTGATTGACGTCAACTGTTTGATATATGCGGACGACTTGAAATTATATTGTGAGATTAACTGCACTGAGGACTGTCTTCAACTCTCCCATATTCTGAAACGCATTGAGCAATGGTGTTTACATCACAATCTTCCATTAAATGCTAGTAAATGTAATGTTATGACATTCACACTCAGCAATCAGCCATTTTCATATCATTATGCAATAGACGATATTCCACTTGAAAGGCCTGCCACATTCACCGATCTTGGTGTTACCTTTGACACCAAACTCTCGTTTGCGCCTCACATTGAGTCTACTGTGACTGCCGCAAATAGAATGTATGGATTCATAGCTCGAATCTCGAAAGATCTCTCCGACCCATCTACATCGAAAACATTATACTATGCATTCGTCAGATCTAAATTAGAATACGCATCAATAATCTGGAATCCATCTCATCAGCTTTATATAGAGAAAGTTAAATCAGTACGACGGCGTTTCCTGAAACTTCTTTCTTATAGATCGGACAACATATATCCACCAATTGGTTTTCCTCACGATGTATTATTAGCAGGACATGCTATGAAGAGCTTGAGTCGCCGTCGTGATTGTCACTCCACAATTTTTCTATTCAAACTAGTCAATAATCTGATCTTTGATCCACATATTTTGCAAAAACTCAATTTCAACGTTCCTAGACCAACGTCGAGAGTAGACAATCCGTTTTATCTGCCAACGCCTCGTACAAATATCTTGAAATACTCACCGTTGCATAACATGTGTGTCAAATGCAATTCGGCTAGCTGTGAGCTTGACATCATTCATTGTTCTGTCTCTGCGATTAAATCTTTTTACTTCCATCAAATCTGTATGTAGGTATTGATATTTTTTAACTTAGTGTCGAAGTTGTCGAAAAATGCAATTCAGCAAGTTGTTTGCTTGCTTTTTATAAGTATCTCTTTTTATTATAATATGTCTGTGATTTATTTTAACTCTGTTGATTCCGATTGAAATTTTACCTGTATCCCTGTTCTGTAGTTGGGTGTAACCTGTAGAACAATGTATAAATAAATGAATGAATAAATAAACATGTGAAATTTCAATTCCATAGGATAAGAGGAAGTGGTTCTAATTCAGATTGCAAGATTTGTACCCATCTAACACGCATAGAGCAAGTTAAATAAAAGCTTTTAAAAAAACATTCTGCGTAAATTATTACTTTGAGAGTAACAGATAATGGGTTTAGAACAAATCGATTAGTTTTACAAGTGTTATTTGATGGAACCGATGCCAAATAAAACTTTTTTAAAGTTATGCGAAGTTGTGACAAAAAGTATCTCATATTATATATCGTTGGAATCAGAATAAGAAACTCTATTTTTAATTTGTAACAATTCAATATGACGCCTATAAGTTAAAATAAAGTTAATGATGGTGGCCAAGAGACGAAACGTCGGATGATAAATCTGAAAATACCGTCGTATAACGGGTACAAAATGGCAAGTCAAATGTGCTGTTTACTTTGACATCCTTCATCAAATAATAAGGGCAGGAAAAAGTTGAAATGCTTTTTCAAAATTTCGGGTTTCTCCGGATATCTCCGGATATACTCAGGAATTTGAAACTTTCTTAACGGCATATTGTTGGTCACATAAATGCGCATCTTTGCCTCAATTTAACCATCTTTGTATCTCTGATAGTTTTCGAAATCCCTCGAATTTGAATTACCCGGTATAATTATAACATTCACCCAATTTTTCCCAGAGATGTAGAGAACTTCCGAAGCGTATCGCATTTGAAAAGGTGCACAATTTCCGGAGAATGTAACTAGTTTGTCAAGTCGAAAACTCAACTCGGCACGTCGAAAATATCAAGTTCTTGGTAATGTTTCGTAGGTAATTACAAATTACTCGAAATCATAACGTCGACATGCGATCCTGCCAGAGACAAGTAGGTTCATTACGCGAAAAAGACTGACACGGATATTTCCTAACGAACGAACTCGATTCCGCTAAACTGGCACTTGAAACCGAAAGTTTGCTAGAATTCCTCTGAATTAGGTGACAGTACAGGCTACCAGAATATACAGCGTGATTTACCACAAAAATTGAACAGAAAAATTAACTGAATGATTTGTAGGAACGCGCCGCCACTGGATAGAAACTGTCCACAGGCTCACATTACAAAATGGCAAAAATTAATAAATTGTTTTTGCAAATCACATAACACTGGACAACAGAATTATATTTTATCATGTTAAAGTAAATGTTTGAATGTTGCTCAGTTACCGTCAAGACACAATTCCAAGCGACAAAAATAGAGTTTGGATGGCGGCTAGTTGGAAATTTTCTCGAGTATTCTCAACCACCAGCACTGACATTTTCATTCACTGCACAATATGCAACAATCATATCACAATACGCTGGCATATTGAACAGTACCGATTGACGAAAGACGTCAAAATACGATCACTATCGCAAATCAAACCGACGATATTTTGACAGGTGACATACATACGTGCATCAGTGCCAAGTCTTCTCAAATTTCTGTACTCAGGACTATTACTCTTGATAATTGCATTATCTGGAGAAAATGAGTTATGTCGAGGGATAATTTTGTATTTGGTATTCGTTATGGAATAAGTCAACAACCAAGACCAATCGGAAACAGGTATACAACGATCATCAGCGATTTTGCAATCGGAGATAGTAACATTACAACACTGCAATGCTTCAGTTCTCATACCAAGCACGAGGTTTTCAGGGTTCCTAAAATTGAATGATGCAGTGGCGTATACATTCTGGTTGACGTAGAAAAAATGGTTAAATTATCACGGATAGCTCTCAAATTTTACAGGTGCTTTCGCACATGATAGACCAGTACTCCATTTAATTTTGTGTTAGTGGTGGTGAATCACCCTGTATATTATAATTTCATGGAAGAATTGAATTCCTGACCAAAACGTAACTCAAAGAGGCCTCCAATTGGGAGTAGTGCAAGTCAAACCTCGCGATATTTCTACTGTTTCTACCAAGATTTTCGATTATTTGTAACCCAAGCTTGTGAAGTAGCAGCTCATGTCAATCTCGCAATATTTTTACCGTGATTTTCGATCATTTGCAACCTGAACAAGTAGGCGGCTTCCACCGTCAATTGTTTTGGGACATGAATCAGATAGTTGTTAATACAAAAATGACATTTTACCCAACTGTTATCAAAGAAAAAACGGACAGAAATTGTGATGTATCGAGACTTTGTCTTTTATTAGACTCTCAACGTTTAAGTAATATTTTTTTTGTATTTTACCCGAGGACTTTGGAAGTTTGTTATGTATTGGTACAAGTTATAGGCGATTAACACAAATAATAATAATGAATGGACCAGTATTTAACGGTCATATAACGTTCGTCCTTAAATATATGAATTCGATGAGTATAACAAAGGAAACAATTAAAGAAGACATAATCTCAAGATTGTTCGAAAATTTGAATACAAAGCATACAATCTATTCCCAATATCTGTTTACAACATCATTATCCTCGCCAGGGTTATTTATCATAAGAAGATTCTACAGAGGCTTTCAATTCTGCATTAACATTTTGATAAACGAGTTGATCCATAGGTGCTTTGGAGAAAATGATCAGCATCAAAATTGTTTGTCGTGATACACTCTTTCTCCTGGAACAAGTGAGATATTTCACGCCAACGTGAAAACCATTTTACCGTAAAAATTACACTCAGTTGTCAAACTTGACAATTTTACCATGCATTTCCATGGTTTTATTGAGTCTTATGACCAACAAAATATAATTATATGATAATTTTCCACCGATTCAATTTTCCAGTTTTTCACAACTTAAGTTGCTTACGTGCACGTTTGTCAAAAATTATCGGTAATTTTTTAAACACCCACTGGGAGAATTTTTTGCGCTCCCACTAGCGGCAATTTAATTACCGCCCGTTTTAACGGGAATTTACCTCCGAGTGGAATTTTGCATACCACGTGTTATATCATTTCGGATATATACTCTGAAGTGTGCACTTCTTCGATGTAACTTTACGTTGTGACATGATTTTACGATGGAACTTTACAACACAAATTGCATCACAACAAAAATTTGCATCAGAGTTTTACATTGTAATATTACGGTTTGATTCTCTAACGTAAATAATTTGCAGTAGAATTTTACATTGTAATATTACGGTTTGATTTTCTTACTTGAAAAATACACTCCGATGTGAATTTGCTTTGGAATTTCATAATGTGGGATTACATTATCCTGAATTTATACAGTGAAGTCCTAAAGTAACGGATACATTCATTCTCTACCTTATTAGCCATATTCAAGAAGAACCCTGAAATACATCGATTTATGTTTTCGAAAAGACACTCGTGACATAAAAAATTGCCCCTCTTCCACCCTCCTCAGAGTGACAGCCACCCCACCAATTTTTTATAATGAAATAGGGGGTCAAGTGATACCTCATTTAGAAGGGTATTCAATTGTCTATACAGCCATGTCTATTTTTTGAATTTTGAATTTTTGCGTCACATGAAAATTAATATTCAAAATGTTAAAAATTACCACGAATACTATTAAATTCGCTGTATATTCAAATTGGGGGGTGGTGGCTGCCACTTTGAGGGGGGTGAAGGAGCGGTGATTTTTTTTTTAGGTCACAGAGTATCTTTTTGAAAACATGAATTGACGTATTTCAGGAGTTTTCTTGAAAATAGATAACAACGTAGAAAATGAATTTATCTGTTACTTTAAGACCTCACTGTATATTTTTTCATTGTATCGGTAGGTACATTTTGTCTTTCATTCAACACACCATAGACGTATCCATCAATTTGAGAAATTCGTCTCCCAGGTCACCAAAGCACTTCATTATATTATACTCGATTTACGTTTCGCTAATAAAACTAGCATCATCAAGACTGATAATGGCCTCCAGATGAGTATTTATATCAATAAAGTGAAGTCGAGATATATTGCTCGAATTTTTGAACGTTGAACGTTTCCAAAATCCTCAATATTTTTCCATCCACTTCTATACTTTTATTAACCACTCTGGCTGAATGGCAGACAGATTGACCCGGTATTATCTGGGTAAGAATCGTCTAGTACACTTCATGTAGGTACTAGAAAAAAATTGAATCTGTGGCGTTCAGTCATAAAACAAAAATTCTATGTTTTATAAGTATAAACAGATTATATCCTTGTCTTCATTATCTTAAGACATTTCGGTTAATTATGTACAGTTCTCTTTAATAATTGGAAATAAAACTAAATTTCAAACATAAACTGAATATTTAATTCCAATATAGCAAAAAACTGAAAACATTTTCGAATAATACATTGCATATCATAAACTAACATTAATCATTATTAATATATTATAAAGATTTATGGGCTGGTCTTCCTATTCAGTGCGATTGTTCTAAAAACAAAAAAAAATTGTTTTAACAAGCCACATGCTTTCCATCGTCTTGTTAATTCTTACCAATAAAAATTCAATTCAAATAATCATAGCATATGGACTATTATTCGACAGCTAGATGCTTTCTATTAGGGAAAATGTCATTTTACAATGATGGAACAAGTAGTTGTGGAGTTTTTGGTGTACGTTGTTTTTTTAAAGTAAGAATTCGAATTTTTGGGAGCAAGTGTCACAAATAAACTCAGCAACAGCCAACATTTTCTAAAAAAAGTAAGTATATGTTAAGAAAAAACGGCCGAGGAATTTATTGGTTTCTCCATAATTTGGGATTCATTAATTAAAGTTACACGTTTCAAAACATATATATCTTTTAAATAACCTTCCGAAATCAAAAGTTTTGATGCGATTAAGTCATTTTTCATATGTAGGTACAAAATTCAACATATGATATCAGTGTTTCTCACAAAACACAGTTTATATTTCTCAATTTCATTAGATATTTAAATATTATGAAGAAGAAACATGAATGCATCTCGTAAACAGTATTTAATGATTTCAATGAAGTTCACTTACCTTGTATTGGTGATGCAGGTGATGCAATGCACAAAATACACTCATTACTTATTACTTGCAATGCCTCAATACGTCAGTTGGTCACAAAAATAATGATGTAGGAGCTGACTTTACCCTGTGGATGCGTAATTTCACAACCAACGCGAAAATTTACGCCAAGACGGATGTACATTCCAGTTGCAGGTGGATGATCTAATAGTCGAGGGATATTCACACAATTATTTTCAGTAAATCGAAGGAAATTTTACGCGCCGAATGAAATATCATTTCAAGTGCCTATGAATACATCTTGTAGTTTAAAAATTGAACGATAGAAGTAAGATTCCCATGAATCTGAAATAATGTTCCACTCTAAGCATTGAAAATACATTGCAAATTCAAAACAATTTTGTCAGTGCCCTTTTTTACAAAATCGACGGGAGTCCACTGTCTATTAGCCTTTCCAGCAGCGTTTTGATTTCGAGGAATAAGTAGACAATAAGGAAACGTGTCTACCTTTTTGAAATAAGTTCCTCCTTGCGGTATTTCCGCCTATACATTTTTTCATTCTTGTAGTCATGTTGAATCCCAATGCCATTTTATACTACTACACATGTTCCGGAAATGTAGTAAGCCCATTACAGGCAATTGAACAAATTGACTTAAAACTCACGAGGAAAGGAAACGTTTTGAAAAAGAAAATAATCTGCTTCACACCATCTCAGTTTTTAACAATATAATTATGAGTATTCAAAAAACAACTACCGTTTTAAATACATTAATTTTCACTATAAGTTTTTTTCTGATAATTTCCGATTTCATAGCGTCTTCTTCGAAATAAATATAACTTGAAAAAAAAACAGATTTTTATGGAAAGAAGAGTGTTTCAATTAATGTTCCTTTTTTGTGTGAATAATATTGTCAAATCAAAGTAAATCGTGAAACATTTCAATGAAATACAGATTATTTTCCAAATAAATTTAAAGCTCAATCATAATCAAGCATTGTTCCAATTATCTCCTTGACTTTTTCATTGTTTGATGCACATGAAAGTTATATCAATTTTGTAATTTCCTGTACAAAACTGTTTCGTTTTGAGTGGCGTGATAACTGAACACTAATGTTTATGGCTGACATCATTTTTTCCAACTCTTGCGGTTTCCTTTTATAATCCAACACGAGCAAGTTGATGATTACCAATTTTTTCTGTCAATTTCTCGAGTGGCACGATTTTATGGCCGAAAACACCGGAAGAATATTTTTTGGAAATGACTGACATTGAAAAACTGGCACGTTGTAAAATCATAATGCTAACATCTTCTGATGTTCTGATCATTTTAAATGTCAAGTTTCTAATCCAACAGCAAGTTGAAGAACTTAGGGGGAACTTGAAATGAAAAAATTGCTTCTGTTAACGATAAAGCAGTAATTTAAGTATATAATATTAAGTATATAATATTAGGTATATGAGTAATTTGAACAATGGTGTCAGGAGAAATGAGTAAAAAATGTTCGCGAAAAGGTTCAAAATTTATTGAAAAATTGGCAAATAACTAAAACATATTTGTTGAGAAAGCTCCTAATTTTTTAAAGCGGTAAAACTACATACGAGTGCTAAATAATGGAGATATTCCATTTTTTCAGTAATACACTCACATAATTTGGTAGGTTGACTTTTTCTGCACCTGAAAATCAACTCAACAATTTATTGTCGAATGACGAAACTATAATTATCGTGAAACCTTCGAATTTTCAGTGGCGAAAACGTTACATTTTGATGAAGAATAATAAAAAAAATCAGTTGTTTCAGCAATTCATGTCAAAGTCAAAATATGCTTTATTGTAGGAAGTTAATGATAAATTTATTAAAGCTTCAAAATTCACTGAATGACGAAACATATTTACTTCCAAATGATGACTAATGAAGATACTTCTTCAGTAATACACTCTCGTAACCTGGTTGGTTTTCTGTACCTGAAAATTACCTCTACAATTGTCGAATGACCAAAACGTTTGTCGTGAATTTCATGAAGCTGAACAACTACCTGTAATTGATAATATTCTATCATTTCCAGGCCCTCAGATGTACCTACGCACGTCGGATATTTATTGAACAATTTTCGAATGACGAAAGCACATTTGTCGTGAAAACTCCTATTTTTTTAAAGCAAAAGTACTTAATTCAAATGATGAAAATCTTTATCTTCAGTAATCTACTGTAATGAAAGGTTTCAAACTAATTTATTTTCACAGATAAAACATAACTACTAATTCATATTCACAAAATAATTGTTATTATAGCATTGAATCACTTAAAATCAGACTGTCTTGGTAGAACTGTAACTGCACCTGCCCTCTCTGATCTCGGCTGTCTTTTGATGTGCTGAGCAGGGCCGGCTTCAGCTCGTTGCAATTTTTTCTGTGTAGTATCTACGTCAACTAGACTTCAATTACTCGACAACTTGTGGCAGTGCTAACTTAATGTAAAGTTAGCACAAGCCACCCCATATGAAGATACTAAGAGTGCGACAAATTTTTTTCGTTCACGATAAATTCTTGACCATCACTGGAATAGGTTTCATAGATTTTCTGGCAAGTTGCATTGCTAAATTTATATACATACGATAATAACCTTCAACAAATTTTCAAATTATCGAATTCGACAGTTGCTGAGACTCCTCTACTGGACGTTTTGCCTAAATATCCCATTATAAACTGTACAAAATAAATATGAACAACTTTCAAAAAATAAAATCGCATCTTCACATGAACCACCGCATTACCGCTTGAGTGTAATTTATATTACCAACCATTCTAGAAAAGAATAATTAGTTCCAAGAGTATGCATGTATATCGCGCAAAGGCTAAACATGATTTCAATAACTGTTAATAAAATAAAGCAGAAAAATAAAGCAAGTTGCCTTGCGAATAAGTAGGGTAAAAAGTTGATCGCATACTATTATTACCGTCCTCGGATAGTTTCATAAAGATTGAAAATATAACATTACATGACATTCCAGTTTCACTTAATCAAATGTTTATTCTAAGCGACTACGGTTTGTAATACTTTCTTCGATGAATACAGATAGTTGGATGGATGCATGAGGCATGCGGACTTTTGCGTAGGTAAAGCTGTCGAAGAATCACGATATAACTAGAATAAAGTCTATTCATATGATCGTTGGCAAAATGAATGAGTGGATTAATAAAAAATAATAAAATAGTACGAATGACAACATAATAATAATAACAAGTGAGGGGTCGTAAGTTAAAGGACCTAGAAGTTGAAGGTATTTTTTTAATACTACGACTTCAATGCCTTTAAAACTATAATTGGACACCGATAATATGAATGCACGAGAGCTAGAGGAATGGGGTTTTCACGGATGGGTTTGATTTTTTAGAAAGTCTGGCTCGTAGGACCAAGATCAGGCCCGAAGGACCAAAAAATTGCTATCTTGATAACGGTAAGAGCTATAGGGGTGTTTTTTTCCGTTGGGTTACTATTGAAAATACGCATTCAACCAGCGTAGGGCCAGAATCTGGTCGAGGACGGTAAGAAGGATGAGGTTTTCACCGTTGGGTTTTTATCAAAATTACGTATTCAACCGGTGTTCGAACACCATGTTTCACAGATTGGGCAAAAAAGGTTCTAATTTTCACTTTCTTGTGAATAACTCGAGAACGAAGACACTTAGGAGGATGGAACCTATATCATTGGGTTCAGAGTAATGACACCAATAGACAGTTGAAATGATCCACTCATAAAGTTGGAAGGAAACAATTTTATTTTCATTTCCAATCTTCGATCTCATGAAACGCCACTTGCAGGACAGTATGAAATTTTTTGCTTTTTTCTAAATGTGTCCAAAATACCATTCTCAACCTCCTCTTTCGATTCTACATACTCCCCGAAACACATTTTTAAGGCCCAATCAACCTCGAAGATATGAATAAGAAAATATTAGCAAATCTAACCTTATTGAACATAAATTGTCCTTTAGATCACCAATATTCGAAAAAAAAATATCCCACAAAAATACGTTTTTTCTAAATATGAAAAAAATTCAAAGTTACTTTTTGTGGATGTCCTTGAGGACAATAGAATAGAATAGAATAGAATAGAATAGAATAGAATAGAATAGAATAGAATAGAATAGAATAGAATAGAATAGAATAGAATAGAATAGAATAGAATAGAATAGAATAGAATAGAATAGAATAGAATAGAATAGAATAGAATAGAATAGAATAGAATAGAATAGAATAGAATAGAATAGAATAGAATAGAATAGAATAGAATAGAATAGAATAGAATAGAATAGAATAGAATAGAATAGATAGAATAGAATAGAATAGAATAGAATAGAATAGATAGAATAGAATAGAATAGAATAGAATAGAATAGAATAGAATAGAATAGAATAGAATAGAATAGAATAGAATAGAATAGAATAGAATAGAATAGAATAGAATAGAATAGAATAGAATAGAATAGAATAGAATAGAATAGAATAGAATAGAATAGAATAGAATAGAATAGAATAGAATAGAATAGAATAGAATAGAATAGAATAGAATAGAATAGAATAGAATAGAATAGAATAGAATAGAATAGAATAGAATAGAATAGAATAGAATAGAATAGAATAGAATAGAATAGAATAGAATAGAATAGAATAGAATAGAATAGAATAGAATAGAATAGAATAGAATAGAATAGAATAGAATAGAATAGAATAGAATAGAATAGAATAGAATAGAATAGAATAGAATAGAATAGAATAGAATAGAATAGAATAGAATAGAATAGAATAGAATAGAATAGAATAGAATAGAATAGAATAGAATAGAATAGAATAGAATAGAATAGAATAGAATAGAATAGAATAGAATAGAATAGAATAGAATAGAATAGAATAGAATAGAATAGAATAGAATAATAGAATAGAATAGAATAGAATAGAATAGAATAGAATAGAATAGAATAGAATAGAATAGAATAGAATAGAATAGAATAGAATAGAATAGAATAGAATAGAATAGAATAGAATAGAATAGAATAGAATAGAATAGAATAGAATAGAATAGAATAGAATAGAATAGAATAGAATAGAATAGAATAGAATAGAATAGAATAGAATAGAATAGAATAGAATAGAATAGAATAGAATAGAATAGAATAGAATAGAATAGAATAGAATAGAATAGAATAGAATAGAATAGAATAGAATAGAATAGAATAGAATAGAATAGAATAGAATAGAATAGAATAGAATAGAATAGAATAGAATAGAATAGAATAGAATAGAATAGAATAGAATAGAATAGAATAGAATAGAATAGAATAGAATAGAATAGAATAGAATAGAATAGAATAGAATAGAATAGAATAGAATAGAATAGAATAGAATAGAATAGAATAGAATAGAATAGAATAGAATAGAATAGAATAGAATAGAATAGAATAGAATAGAATAGAATAGAATAGAATAGAATAGAATAGAATAGAATAGAATAGAATAGAATAGAATAGAATAGAATAGAATAGAATAGAATAGAATAGAATAGAATAGAATAGAATAGAATAGAATAGAATAGAATAGAATAGAATAGAATAGAATAGAATAGAATAGAATAGAATAGAATAGAATAGAATAGAATAGAATAGAATAGAATAGAATAGAATAGAATAGAATAGAATAGAATAGAATAGAATAGAATAGAATAGAATAGAATAGAATAGAATAGAATAGAATAGAATAGAATAGAATAGAATAGAATAGAATAGAATAGAATAGAATAGAATAGAATAGAATAGAATAGAATAGAATAGAATAGAATAGATAGAATAGAATAGAATAGAATAGAATAGAATAGAATAGAATAGAATAGAATAGAATAGAATAGAATAGAATAGAATAGAATAGAATAGAATAGAATAGAATAGAATAGAATAGAATAGAATAGAATAGAATAGAATAGAATAGAATAGAATAGAATAGAATAGAATAGAATAGAATAGAATAGAATAGAATAGAATAGAATAGAATAGAATAGAATAGAATAGAATAGAATAGAATAGAATAGAATAGAATAGAATAGAATAGAATAGATAGAATAGAATAGAATAGAATAGAATAGAATAGAATAGAATAGAATAGAATAGAATAGAATAGAATAGAATAGAATAGAATAGAATAGAATAGAATAGAATAGAATAGAATAGAATAGAATAGAATAGAATAGAATAGAATAGAATAGAATAGAATAGAATAGAATAGAATAGAATAGAATAGAATAGAATAGAATAGAATAGAATAGAATAGAATAGAATAGAATAGAATAGAATAGAATAGAATAGAATAGAATAGAATAGAATAGAATAGAATAGAATAGAATAGAATAGAATAGAATAGAATAGAATAGAATAGAATAGAATAGAATAGAATAGAATAGAATAGAATAGAATAGAATAGAATAGAATAGAATAGAATAGAATAGAATAGAATAGAATAGATAATAGAATAGAATAGAATAGAATAGAATAGAATAGAATAGAATAGAATAGAATAGAATAGAATAGAATAGAATAGAATAGAATAGAATAGAATAGAATAGAATAGAATAGAATAGAATAGAATAGAATAGAATAGAATAGAATAGAATAGAATAGAATAGAATAGAATAGAATAGAATAGAATAGAATAGAATAGAATAGAATAGAATAGAATAGAATAGAATAGAATAGAATAGAATAGAATAGAATAGAATAGAATAGAATAGAATAGAATAGAATAGAATAGAATAGAATAGAATAGAATAGAATAGAATAGAATAGAATAGAATAGAATAGAATAGAATAGAATAGAATAGAATAGAATAGAATAGAATAGAATAGAATAGAATAGAATAGATAGAATAGAATAGAATAGAATAGAATAGAATAGAATAGAATAGAATAGAATAGAATAGAATAGAATAGAATAGAATAGAATAGAATAGAATAGAATAGAATAGAATAGAATAGAATAGAATAGAATAGAATAGAATAGAATAGAATAGAATAGAATAGAATAGAATAGAATAGAATAGAATAGAATAGAATAGAATAGAATAGAATAGAATAGAATAGAATAGAATAGAATAGAATAGATAGAATAGAATAGAATAGAATAGAATAGAATAGAATAGAATAGAATAGAATAGAATAGAATAGAATAGAATAGAATAGAATAGAATAGAATAGAATAGAATAGAATAGAATAGAATAGAATAGATAGAATAGAATAGAATAGAATAGAATAGAATAGAATAGAATAGAATAGAATAGAATAGAATAGAATAGAATAGAATAGAATAGAATAGAATAGAATAGAATAGAATAGAATAGAATAGAATAGAATAGATAGAATAGAATAGAATAGAATAGAATAGAATAGAATAGAATAGAATAGAATAGAATAGAATAGATAGAATAGAATAGAATAGAATAGAATAGAATAGAATAGAATAGAATAGAATAGAATAGAATAGAATAGAATAGAATAGAATAGAATAGAATAGAATAGAATAGAATAGAATAGAATAGAATAGAATAGAATAGAATAGAATAGAATAGAATAGAATAGAATAGAATAGATAGAATAGAATAGAATAGAATAGAATAGAATGAATAGAATAGAATAGAATAGAATAGAATAGAATAGAATAGAATAGAATAGAATAGAATAGAATAGAATAGAATAGAATAGAATAGAATAGAATAGAATAGAATAGAATAGAATAGAATAGAATAGAATAGAATAGAATAGAATAGAATAGAATAGAATAGAATAGAATAGAATAGAATAGAATAGAATAGAATAGAATAGAATAGAATAGAATAGAATAGAATAGAATAGAATAGAATAGAATAGAATAGAATAGAATAGAATAGAATAGAATAGAATAGAATAGAATAGAATAGAATAGAATAGAATAGAATAGAATAGAATAGAATAGAATAGAATAGAATAGAATAGAATAGAATAGAATAGAATAGAATAGAATAGAATAGAATAGAATAGAATAGAATAGAATAGAATAGAATAGAATAGAATAGAATAGAATAGAATAGAATAGAATAGAATAGAATAGAATAGAATAGAATAGAATAGAATAGAATAGAATAGAATAGAATAGAATAGAATAGAATAGAATAGAATAGAATAGAATAGAATAGAATAGAATAGAATAGAATAGAATAGAATAGAATAGAATAGAATAGAATAGAATAGAATAGAATAGAATAGAATAGAATAGAATAGAATAGAATAGAATAGAATAGAATAGAATAGAATAGAATAGAATAGAATAGAATAGAATAGAATAGAATAGAATAGAATAGAATAGAATAGAATAGAATAGAATAGAATAGAATAGAATAGAATAGAATAGAATAGAATAGAATAGAATAGAATAGAATAGAATAGAATAGAATAGAATAGAATAGAATAGAATAGAATAGAATAGAATAGAATAGAATAGAATAGAATAGAATAGAATAGAATAGAATAGAATAGAATAGAATAGAATAGAATAGAATAGAATAGAATAGAATAGAATAGAATAGAATAGAATAGAATAGAATAGAATAGAATAGAATAGAATAGAATAGAATAGAATAGAATAGAATAGAATAGAATAGAATAGAATAGAATAGAATAGAATAGAATAGAATAGAATAGAATAGAATAGAATAGAATAGAATAGAATAGAATAGAATAGAATAGAATAGAATAGAATAGAATAGAATAGAATAGAATAGAATAGAATAGAATAGAATAGAATAGAATAGAATAGAATAGAATAGAATAGAATAGAATAGAATAGAATAGAATAGAATAGAATAGAATAGAATAGAATAGAATAGAATAGAATAGAATAGAATAGAATAGAATAGAATAGAATAGAATAGAATAGAATAGAATAGAATAGAATAGAATAGAATAGAATAGAATAGAATAGAATAGAATAGAATAGAATAGAATAGAATAGAATAGAATAGAATAGAATAGAATAGAATAGAATAGAATAGAATAGAATAGAATAGAATAGAATAGAATAGAATAGAATAGAATAGAATAGAATAGAATAGAATAGAATAGAATAGAATAGAATAGAATTTATTTGGCCAAGTTTCAATTATGTTTTTGCCAAGTCAATCAGGTACAAAACGTTAATTAAAAGTAATTTAAATATACACCTAAAATTTCACAAACAGACATAACAATATTTAAAATCGAAACAAGAACATGACTTTCTGTCGAAATTAGAGTCACGACACAAGATTGTGAAGTGGGGGCGCTCTCAGACATTCGTCAATAGAGTAAAAACAGTGGAAGTAATTGAGAATCTTCAATTCTTCAGGCAAAAAAGTGTAGAGAGAATTCATCTGAGATTTGTTGAGCCTATATCGGGAAGGCGTTATGTCGTTCGCTCCACGAGTTTGATAATTAAATAAAATAAAAATTAATTTTATTTCTGTGAATTTCTATAAGAGTATTGTAAATAAATAAGGAAGGAACATGCATAATAGCGAGATCTTTGAAGAATTATTGACAATGGTCCGTGTAACCAGACCAGCAATGATTCTTATTGCTCTTTTCTGCATTTTAAAGACTTTACATGAGTGAACAGAGTTTCCCCATAACAGTATGCCGTAATTAATATGTGTGTGGAAAAGTAGAAATAAAACTGTTCATCTACATTATTTCGATATCTCGTTTCGTTTTCGAGTTATTGGTGTTTTTGGAAAAACACGGTAAACATTTTTACGGCAAAAATTCATTTATATTATTATGGGTTTTCAGAAAGCGATCAAAATTTCCAAAATTTGAAAATCTGTCGCCGTCTTTGAGTTTTTGGTGGTTTTATAAAAGAAAATTCAATATTCCGTTTAATTTCCAAGATACAAAAATTTTTAAAGGAACTTTTTGTTGATCTGTTTGAGAGCAATATATAATGCTATTCATATACATTTTTCAAAATATCTTTTCGTTTTCCAGTTTTTGGTGTTTTTAGATAGGTGAAATTTTTTTAAATCTGTCGCCGTCTTTGAGTTTTTGGAGATTTTGTAAAATAAAATTCAATATTCGCGCGAAGCGCACAGAAAAATTTGGGTAAGGGGAAGAAATAATAAAAAATCCGGATAACCGGAAAATTTTGGGGGTGGGGGGGGGTGGAAAAATAATCAAAAATCCGAGCGCGAAGCCCTGAGGACAACTCGAAAACGGAGGCACTCAGAAGGATGAGATCTGCATTGGGTTCGTAATGAATAAATCGCACCGACATCAACAGGTGAACTGATCCATTCATACATTTTACAGTTTTTTTCTTAATTTTTCAAGATTTTTCTACTTTTCTATCGAGTTGGAGAAAAACGGTTTGGAAAAATCGATGTGGCTTATAAAGACGTATACGAAGAAATTTTTAGATTTTTTTCATTTCATTTGTACGGTCAATATTTCAATTTTCATTTTTTTATAATTCCTGGACTAATTGATTTTACGGAAAAAATGTATGAACATTTTTTGTAGATTTTCTGAAGACCGTCGAAAAAGCTCTTTAGCAAAGTGTAAAAATATTAACCGTTTCTGAGATATTTCGTATTTTCAAAAATGCAAATTTCAATTTTCAGATCTTTCAAGTTTTCCTGTTTATCCGATTATTTTCGTGAAAAATAGTTCCAGTAGAATTTGTTTGTCTATTCGAGCTCTACCCGTCGCTATTTTTCAAAATGAAGTTAAAATGAACACTTCGGCGAAGTATAAACGAAAAAAAACGAAAAAACCCCGTAAAATTTTACCGGATTTTTCGATCGCAAATAAAAACTAACAAATATTGTCTTCGAGTTATTAAAATATTCTATGGAAAACTAATGTAAAACCTTAAAAAGCAGATGCTTTCCCGTCCCTGCAAGTGTTTTTAACGACAAAGATTGTTTATCTTTTGTTATATTATATTATATTATATTATATTATATTATATTATATTATATTATATTATATTATATTATATTATATTATATTATATTATATTATATTATATTATATTATATTATATTATATTATATTATATTATATTATATTATATTATATTATATTATATTATATTATATTATATTATATTATATTATATTATATTATATTATATTATATTATATTATATTATATTATATTATATTATATTATATTATATTATATTATATTATATTATATTATATTATATTATATTATATTATATTATATTATATTATATTATATTATATTATATTATATTATATTATATTATATTATATTATATTATATTATATTATAATTATATTATATTATATTATATTATATTATATTATATTATATTATATTATATTATATTATATTATATTATACAGGCCGTTTCTTTTATCATGTGGTAACATTGCTATATTCTAAACCGTAACAGATACGAAGACGATTAAATGGGAGAAAAGGTAACTATTGTGGAGAACAGTACAATGGTCAGAGAAAATTTACAGGGAGTCTCGCCCTTCCCGAGTTATACAGGGAAAACCAAAAATGCTGTTATTTGTTTTTTACGAATAGAACTGTTATTTCTGAAAATATAAAAAAATTTATAATGAAAGTTTTAATGTATTTAAAATGTTCTATAAAAATGTAACAATGAATCTTTGATTAAACGTTTCGTGTCAACACGGCCACCATCAACATTTTTTTTTTCAAATACGGACCTGTCTATTTTAGTACAAATCTTGATAAAGCGATAAAATCACAATTCAGTGGTATATCACACTTGATATTTTTATAACGTTTCATTTAAAATAACTAGCATCCTCAGTGACAACAATTTTTAATTACGGTCCTGTCGTTAGTTCTTTTGTAAATTATTTTGATTTCTTCAAAACCTTTTCAACTATTGGCATACTTCAGACTTCACCCAATAATTTCGATAAGAAGATACCCCAACACAACAAACATTCGTATTTTTCCTTCTTGGGCATTTTTGTATTACAGAAATCCTTGTTTCAAGGCTGATTTCTTCTGAAACAATTATCATACTGAATATGTCTATAATTCTCAATCCTGGAAGTAACGAAAATATTAGTTTTTGGTCAAAATACGACTATTGTGTGATATGGTACAATTAAATAGCATCTCACTTCATTTACCATTTTTAAACAAGTAGGCTTTGCTTGGTTTCTATGGCAGGACAAATAAATGAGTTGTTGATACGTGTTAAGAACTGTCAGTCGTTTATACACTCAGTCATATCAAAGATGTATTCAAATGACGAAAGGACTGATATGCTATTTGCTTATGCAAAATCAAATAGAAATCCTCTTTTGGCAAAAAATATGTATGGTGAGCTATACCCAAATCGTCGTATTCCAAACATTCAAATGTTTAGACGATTAGAAAGAAATTTGAGAGACTGTGGTGCATTTGATAGAAATAAAACTAGAAAATGTGTTGTTACTGGAAGTATGCGGAACCAAATAAATGTTTTAGGCAAGCAAATATTACTTCATAAAGATTAACAAAGTGACAAAAATATTTTTTTTCAATTTAGGATTGGTCAGTTACAAAAATATTTCTAATCAAGATTGTTCTTTACGAGAAATTGCCCACGAACTAGGGATTTCTGTAAAATCTACCAGAAATATTTTGAAAAAGAACAAATACAAATGCTACAGGATACGCAAAGTTCATCACCTCAATGAAAGGGATTACGGAAGGAGAGTACCATTTGCGATGTGGTTGAGACGTAGAAATAGGGAAGTTGGAAATATTTGTAATAAAATAATATGGACGGACGAATCAAAATTCACCAACAATGGTTGGTTTAACAGAAACATCCATTATAGGTGGAATAATACAAATGAACATTTACATAGAGAAACCAATTTCCAGGAAAGGTTCGGAATAAATGTTTGGTTGGGAATTTTGGGAACAAACATACTAGGTCCTTTCTTTTACGACGAGCATTTGAATGGTGGAATGTATTTACATTTTTTATCCAATGAGTTTGATGGCTACTTAGATGAATTGCCACTGAACATCCGCCGTGAAATACAATATTTTCAACAAGACGGTGCCCCTCCCCATAATGCAGCAATAGTAAGGGAACATTTAGATGCAATATTCCCAAGAAAATGGATTGGAAACAATGGACCAATTGCCTGGCCAGCTCGATCCTCAGACCTGACTCCTTTAGATTTTTTGTCTGGGGATACATAAAGGAAAAAGTTTTTTCGACAACTAGTACAGATATCGACAATCTCAAACAAAAAATAAGAGATGCATGTAATAGCATTACACCCATCATGCTAGAAAATTGCCACAGAAATTGTATGGACAGACAACTTATGTGCATTCAACAAAGAGGTCGGCAATTCGAGCATTTAATGTAGGTTATCATGAAGATTTTCTGTATTGGTTTTATTTTCACTCAAAAATTCAATATGAAATAAATTGTTTTCTGTTTGTTTGATTTCTTCTACTCTTAAGTAAGTTTATTTCCGAGGTAAATTGCTATCTTTTATTATAGTGTAAACATAATTTTAATAGATACATTCATTCAAAGCGTCACTGATAATTTTTATATCGGAGAGTTAGGTTTTGTGGAATCCATAAACGACCTAACGACAGGACCGTAATTAAAAATTGTTGTCACTGATGATGTTACTTATTTTAAATGAAACGTTATAAAAATATCAAGTGTGATGTACCACTGAATTGTGATTTTATCGCTTTATCAATATTTGTACTAAAACAGACAGGTCCGTATTTGAAAAGAAATGTTGATGGTGGCCGTGTTGACACGAAACGTTTAATCAAAGATTCATTGTTACATTTTTATAGTACATTTAGAATACATTAAAACTTTCCTTTTCCATTTTTTTATATTTTCAGAAATAACAATTCTATTCGTAAAAAACAAATAACAGCATTTTTAGTTTTCCCTGTATAACTCGGGAAGGGCGAGACTCCCTGTAAATTTTCTTTGACCATTGTATTGTTCTCCACAATAGTTACCTTTTCTCCCATTTAATCGTCTTCGTATCTGTTACGGTTTAGAATATAGCAATGTTACCACATGACAAAAGAAACGGCCTGTATTATATTATATTATATTATATTATATTATATTATATTATATTATATTATATTATATTATATTATATTATATTATATTATATTATATTATATTATATTATATTATATTATATTATATTATATTATATTATATTATATTATATTATATTATATTATATTATATTATATTATATTATATTATATTATATTATATTATATTATATTATATTATATTATATTATATTATATTATATTATATTATATTATATTATATTATATTATATTATATTATATTATATTATATTATATTATATTATATTATATTATATTATCATTATTTAATTACTCACTTGACAAAGCGCAATTGTGTAAAATGACTAATGAAGATCTATCTATTTTCCTATTCCAATAAACTAGTATAAAATGCAACAGATATACGAAATGGATAATCAAGTATTTAACTGGACTACTGAGTGATTTCTTGCGTTTTGATTGCTGCAGCTATAATATAAATTAATATAATTAATATTCGTGAACAGTTAAGGTTCCGTTACTCATATGAGTTTGCAAAGTTTCTTATCCACTGAGACCGATATTCTCTTCATTTGCAACCAATATGAACCAGAAATGGTTGCAAATGTACATCAATATGTTGAAAAAAATTTCATTATCCTATCCAGTTTGCAGAACTTTGGTATTTTTTTAAAACAATGACAATGAAAAACTAAAACAAATGAGAAAAAACATGGTTCCGTAACATTTACAAGGTCGCAAACTTGATGCATGTTTTAAAATATTATTACCAACCGTATTCCTAGTTTGCAGAATTTTTGCAATTTTCAGTGCAAAAATACAGCAAAATTTTCTGGCCTACTATTTTAATTAAGTGATTTAATGTTTTACAAATTGAGATTGCCTATTTATAAGATTGAAGAGTTGAATTAATTCGAAACAAATGTCTTACAATCTGGAACATCCTGAACTAATCGATATTTCAGTGGCCATAAATCATTCTTCACGACAGACACCATCCCACTTCCGGTTCTCGGGGCGATCTGCCAGCCTAACGAAGTGTGCCATGAAGTTCGTCACTTTCAGATGAACTGTAACCTTGTCCTTCTCTTAGAGAGCGAAATGGATTTCCCCAATTAGAGTTTAATTCGTACCGGAATTTTAATGTCATCCTCTTCTTGATAGTTCTGTACCGGAAGGAAAGAAAGCTCTTGTTTCACTAGTACTAATTGCGCTGAAATAATTTAATTTAATGTTGGAGGAGAGAATGTGCCATTAGAATCAATGATAACTGAAAAGAGGGAAACATCTATTTGACTCGTTTTGTTTAATTATGGATATAACAAATAATTAGCAAAATTTAACTAAAGTATGTTGTAGTGTTTATCCAATCTCAGTTGAATGAGCTGTAAAACCGGATTAAAACTTCAATGACTTCGCCTCTTTGAACGTACTTGCCGACCATAGGCGGAGATATTTTCTCTTACTTGGGTATAACTTTGCGTATTGCTTGCTGTATAGAAATTGGCGAATATAATGTGTATTGTTCTTATAATGAATGGAATTGAAGGATTGTGCGTGTATGGGTACGGGACGTTGCTCGTGACTTATTGACAAGTTATCTGACACACCGAAAACAAGTCGTTCAAAAAAATAGAATAAGAAAACATCAGGAAACATTGTTAATTTATTTGCTGGTACGGCTGTCTTATATACACATCAAAGTTGTGGCAAGACTCAATCATCATAATCCACCGAATCAGACGAATCACCCATGTTCATGATTACTGGTTGAATGGATGGCAAAAGAAAATATTCACGTTTTTTTGAAATCATATGTAAAATGCATTCTGTACAAAGATTTTTATATTCCTCTCCTAAGATTCTCCTAACATTTTCTACTAATTCTCCGCTTAGATTTGGACATTGATTGGATTTTCTCAATTTGTTTTTTATAAATGCCCAAACCGATGTTCTTTTATTTTTCGCAAGTAATCTAGCCTTTGCAGAACGAGCCGGGGTGATTCCATTATTGCCATTCGTTGATTTAGTTTTTGTGTTTGAAATCACAGTCTAAAAGAATTTGGCGTAGTGTTTCCTGCGACTTATATGTATACTCAGGATAATCAGATAATTTGTTTTTAATTGATTCGTTTCGTTTATAGAAATCATAAACTTGGTTTCGAAGAAAATCTTTTGTGGCCTCATCATCTTTGTTTAATTTCTGATCTCGTTTTCTTTTACGATAATGATCTACAACCTCCCCTTGTTTAACCACTCTGTAAATAGTTGAATGCCCCAAACTGGTGAGATGAGATATCCTTCCGAAAATTTCATTGTCACATTTGCCGTTCATTTCCTTTTTAAGATTTTATATATATTTAGAACAAGTCTTTGGGTCTGAATATGAAGATCTTTGTTTTTAAATTCCCATTGTTCATCCGGTTTTGACTCTTGTTCCTCACGTTCTTCGAATTGTTCATCAGGTTGTGAGTCTTGTTCCTCACGTTCTTCGAATGGTCGCCAAAATGCCATGTTGCAGAACAAGTCTTTGGGTCTGAATATGAAGATCTTTGTTTTTAAATTCCCATTGTTCATCCGGTTGTGACTCTTGTTCCTCACGTTCTTCGAATTGTTCATCAGGTTGTGAGTCTTGTTCCTCACGTTCTTCGAATGGTCGCCAAAATGCCATGTTGCAGAACAAGTCTTTGGGTCTGAATATGAAGATCTTTGTTTTTAAATTCCCATTGTTCATCCGGTTTTGACTCTTGTTCCTCACGTTCTTCGAATTGTTCATCAGGTTGTGAGTCTTGTTCCTCACGTTCTTCGAATGGTCGCCAAAATGCCATGTTGCAGAACAAGTCTTTGGGTCTGAATATGAAGATCTTTGTTTTTAAATTCCCATTGTTCATCCGGTTGTGACTCTTGTTCCTCACGTTCTTCGAATTGTTCATCAGGTTGTGAGTCTTGTTCCTCACGTTCTTCGAATGGTCGCCAAAATGCCATGTTGCAGAACAAGTCTTTGGGTCTGAATATGAAGATCTTTGTTTTTAAATTCCCATTGTTCATCCGGTTGTGACTCTTGTTCCTCACGTTCTTCGAATTGTTCATCCGGTTGTGAGTCTTGTTCCTCACGTTCTTCGAATGGTCGCCAAAATGCCATGTTGCAGAACAAGTCTTTGGGTCTGAATATGAAGATCTTTGTTTTTAAATTCCCATTGTTCATCCGGTTGTGACTCTTGTTCCTCACGTTCTTCGAATTGTTCATCAGGTTGTGAGTCTTGTTCCTCACGTTCTTCGAATGGTCGCCAAAATGCCATGTTGCAGAACAAGTCTTTGGGTCTGAATATGAAGATCTTTGTTTTTAAATTCCCATTGTTCATCCGGTTGTGACTCTTGTTCCTCACGTTCTTCGAATTGTTCATCCGGTTGTGAGTCTTGTTCCTCACGTTCTTCGAATGGTCGCCAAAATGCCATGTTGCAGAACAAGTCTTTGGGTCTGAATATGAAGATCTTTGTTTTTAAATTCCCATTGTTCATCCGGTTGTGACTCTTGTTCCTCACGTTCTTCGAATTGTTCATCAGGTTGTGAGTCTTGTTCCTCACGTTCTTCGAATGGTCGCCAAAATGCCATGTTGCAGAACAAGTCTTTGGGTCTGAATATGAAGATCTTTGTTTTTAAATTCCCATTGTTCATCCGGTTGTGACTCTTGTTCCTCACGTTCTTCGAATTGTTCATCAGGTTGTGAGTCTTGTTCCTCACGTTCTTCGAATGGTCGCCAAAATGCCATGTTGCAGAACAAGTCTTTGGGTCTGAATATGAAGATCTTTGTTTTTAAATTCCCATTGTTCATCCGGTTGTGACTCTTGTTCCTCACGTTCTTCGAATTGTTCATCAGGTTGTGAGTCTTGTTCCTCACGTTCTTCGAATGGTCGCCAAAATGCCATGTTGCAGAACAAGTCTTTGGGTCTGAATATGAAGATCTTTGTTTTTAAATTCCCATTGTTCATCCGGTTGTGACTCTTGTTCCTCACGTTCTTCGAATTGTTCATCAGGTTGTGAGTCTTGTTCCTCACGTTCTTCGAATGGTCGCCAAAATGCCATGTTGCAGAACAAGTCTTTGGGTCTGAATATGAAGATCTTTGTTTTTAAATTCCCATTGTTCATCCGGTTGTGACTCTTGTTCCTCACGTTCTTCGAATTGTTCATCCGGTTGTGAGTCTTGTTCCTCACGTTCTTCGAATGGTCGCCAAAATGCCATGTTGCAGAACAAGTCTTTGGGTCTGAATATGAAGATCTTTGTTTTTAAATTCCCATTGTTCATCCGGTTGTGACTCTTGTTCCTCACGTTCTTCGAATTGTTCATCCGGTTGTGAGTCTTGTTCCTCACGTTCTTCGAATGGTCGCCAAAATGCCATGTTGCAGAACAAGTCTTTGGGTCTGAATATGAAGATCTTTGTTTTTAAATTCCCATTGTTCATCCGGTTGTGACTCTTGTTCCTCACGTTCTTCGAATTGTTCATCAGGTTGTGAGTCTTGTTCCTCACGTTCTTCGAATGGTCGCCAAAATGCCATGTTGCAGAACAAGTCTTTGGGTCTGAATATGAAGATCTTTGTTTTTAAATTCCCATTGTTCATCCGGTTGTGAGTCTTGTTCCTCACGTTCTTCGAATGGTCGCCAAAATGCCATGTTGCAGAACAAGTCTTTGGGTCTGAATATGAAGATCTTTGTTTTTAAATTCCCATTGTTCATCCGGTTGTGACTCTTGTTCCTCACGTTCTTCGAATTGTTCATCAGGTTGTGAGTCTTGTTCCTCACGTTCTTCGAATGGTCGCCAAAATGCCATGTTGCAGAACAAGTCTTTGGGTCTGAATATGAAGATCTTTGTTTTTAAATTCCCATTGTTCATCCGGTTGTGACTCTTGTTCCTCACGTTCTTCGAATTGTTCATCAGGTTGTGAGTCTTGTTCCTCACGTTCTTCGAATGGTCGCCAAAATGCCATGTTGCAGAACAAGTCTTTGGGTCTGAATATGAAGATCTTTGTTTTTAAATTCCCATTGTTCATCCGGTTGTGACTCTTGTTCCTCACGTTCTTCGAATTGTTCATCAGGTTGTGAGTCTTGTTCCTCACGTTCTTCGAATGGTCGCCAAAATGCCATGTTGCAGAACAAGTCTTTGGGTCTGAATATGAAGATCTTTGTTTTTAAATTCCCATTGTTCATCCGGTTGTGACTCTTGTTCCTCACGTTCTTCGAATTGTTCATCAGGTTGTGAGTCTTGTTCCTCACGTTCTTCGAATGGTCGCCAAAATGCCATGTTGCAGAACAAGTCTTTGGGTCTGAATATGAAGATCTTTGTTTTTAAATTCCCATTGTTCATCCGGTTGTGACTCTTGTTCCTCACGTTCTTCGAATTGTTCATCCGGTTGTGAGTCTTGTTCCTCACGTTCTTCGAATGGTCGCCAAAATGCCATGTTGCAGAACAAGTCTTTGGGTCTGAATATGAAGATCTTTGTTTTTAAATTCCCATTGTTCATCCGGTTGTGACTCTTGTTCCTCACGTTCTTCGAATTGTTCATCCGGTTGTGAGTCTTGTTCCTCACGTTCTTCGAATGGTCGCCAAAATGCCATGTTGCAGAACAAGTCTTTGGGTCTGAATATGAAGATCTTTGTTTTTAAATTCCCATTGTTCATCCGGTTGTGACTCTTGTTCCTCACGTTCTTCGAATTGTTCATCAGGTTGTGAGTCTTGTTCCTCACGTTCTTCGAATGGTCGCCAAAATGCCATGTTGCAGAACAAGTCTTTGGGTCTGAATATGAAGATCTTTGTTTTTAAATTCCCATTGTTCATCCGGTTGTGACTCTTGTTCCTCACGTTCTTCGAATTGTTCATCCGGTTGTGAGTCTTGTTCCTCACGTTCTTCGAATGGTCGCCAAAATGCCATGTTGCAGAACAAGTCTTTGGGTCTGAATATGAAGATCTTTGTTTTTAAATTCCCATTGTTCATCCGGTTGTGACTCTTGTTCCTCACGTTCTTCGAATTGTTCATCCGGTTGTGAGTCTTGTTCCTCACGTTCTTCGAATGGTCGCCAAAATGCCATGTTGCAGAACAAGTCTTTGGGTCTGAATATGAAGATCTTTGTTTTTAAATTCCCATTGTTCATCCGGTTGTGACTCTTGTTCCTCACGTTCTTCGAATTGTTCATCAGGTTGTGAGTCTTGTTCCTCACGTTCTTCGAATGGTCGCCAAAATGCCATGTTGCAGAACAAGTCTTTGGGTCTGAATATGAAGATCTTTGTTTTTAAATTCCCATTGTTCATCCGGTTGTGACTCTTGTTCCTCACGTTCTTCGAATTGTTCATCCGGTTGTGAGTCTTGTTCCTCACGTTCTTCGAATGGTCGCCAAAATGCCATGTTGCAGAACAAGTCTTTGGGTCTGAATATGAAGATCTTTGTTTTTAAATTCCCATTGTTCATCCGGTTGTGACTCTTGTTCCTCACGTTCTTCGAATTGTTCATCAGGTTGTGAGTCTTGTTCCTCACGTTCTTCGAATGGTCGCCAAAATGCCATGTTGCAGAACAAGTCTTTGGGTCTGAATATGAAGATCTTTGTTTTTAAATTCCCATTGTTCATCCGGTTGTGACTCTTGTTCCTCACGTTCTTCGAATTGTTCATCAGGTTGTGAGTCTTGTTCCTCACGTTCTTCGAATGGTCGCCAAAATGCCATGTTGCAGAACAAGTCTTTGGGTCTGAATATGAAGATCTTTGTTTTTAAATTCCCATTGTTCATCCGGTTGTGACTCTTGTTCCTCACGTTCTTCGAATTGTTCATCCGGTTGTGAGTCTTGTTCCTCACGTTCTTCGAATGGTCGCCAAAATGCCATGTTGCAGAACAAGTCTTTGGGTCTGAATATGAAGATCTTTGTTTTTAAATTCCCATTGTTCATCCGGTTGTGACTCTTGTTCCTCACGTTCTTCGAATTGTTCATCAGGTTGTGAGTCTTGTTCCTCACGTTCTTCGAATGGTCGCCAAAATGCCATGTTGCAGAACAAGTCTTTGGGTCTGAATATGAAGATCTTTGTTTTTAAATTCCCATTGTTCATCCGGTTGTGACTCTTGTTCCTCACGTTCTTCGAATTGTTCATCAGGTTGTGAGTCTTGTTCCTCACGTTCTTCGAATGGTCGCCAAAATGCCATGTTGCAGAACAAGTCTTTGGGTCTGAATATGAAGATCTTTGTTTTTAAATTCCCATTGTTCATCCGGTTGTGACTCTTGTTCCTCACGTTCTTCGAATTGTTCATCCGGTTGTGAGTCTTGTTCCTCACGTTCTTCGAATGGTCGCCAAAATGCCATGTTGCAGAACAAGTCTTTGGGTCTGAATATGAAGATCTTTGTTTTTAAATTCCCATTGTTCATCCGGTTGTGACTCTTGTTCCTCACGTTCTTCGAATTGTTCATCAGGTTGTGAGTCTTGTTCCTCACGTTCTTCGAATGGTCGCCAAAATGCCATGTTGCAACACTAAATACACAAACGTTTATACTAAAACTTTAATGTTGATTTTCACACTTTTAGTTTAAAAAACCACGACATATGTTTGGAAATACAACGGATTCTTCAAGCAGAAGTATACTGAGTTATACATGTCCTTCTTTTATATTTCCAATTTGTTAATTAATTTGGGAACAGTTTTATACCTATTTTCGGATAACTCTATGATAACAAATAGTGTTTGTCAATAATTAATTACATCAATACCTAGTCTAACGGCAAAACAAATTAAGTAGAGAGAAAATATTGAGTTCTGTTTGATCGTTCATTAAGTACGCTACTGTTCTTCTTTTCATAAATATCACCAGGCTGCCGGACAGCAATAAAAATATTAAGAGGTGGTTTACGGTAATTTATGCAACAGGCGGTCAGCGCATTACTGATTGCTTTCCACGCTTCGAACGGTTACACGTAAAATATACTCAATCTGGTTACTGTTTTCTTTATATAGGGAATAATATTTATTTAATTTTCCGTTTCCATCCTTCATTCGTTCTTACACCATGTGCTATTTTGAACTAACCCTATATATTGAGCTGAATGAAGTCAGATTCAACTGAGATTGGATAAACTATACAACTAGCGCGGAAAATGATATTTCATACGAAACAAACCAAGATGATGAACGAAATTTGTAATTGTGGTTCGATTCGATTCGAAATCGGCATATATGGGTTTTACAAGTTTTTAGTATGACTAAAATGAATTAATTAAATTGATAAAATAAAGCTTTTATACAAATGCACCAAAAAGGAAATAATTTTTTTTTTATATGTGAGACGTAGGTTGTTCTGGTCGTAACATATTCGAAAGCTTGCCGCGAATACAAAATAGGTACTTTTGCGAGGTAAAATTTCGATTCTGTTACGCATAGAATAACATTCGTCACAGATCGAAAAAAAAATCATTTCCTTTTTAATGCATTTCTTTAAAAACTTTTTTTTATTAATTTAATTAATCCATTTTAGTCATACTGAAAACTTGTAAAACTCCCATATGCCAATTTTGAATCGAATCGAACCACAATTACAAATTTCGTCCACCATCTTGGTTTTTTGCAATGAAAAAAATATCAAAATTTTTCACCCTGAAAATCCCCACATACTGATTTTGATTTGAATCGGACCAGAATTACAAATTTCATCCGCCATCTTGGAGCCACCATCTTGTTTTTTGCATTGACGAACAAATCATAATTTCCGACCTTGAAAACCACCACATATCAATTTTGAATCGAATCGGACCTAAATTGCAAATCATGTTCGCCATTTTGGAGCCGCCATTTTGTTCTTTATCATAGAAAAATTCCATAATGCATTGTCACCGAATTTATGTCAAAATAGCTTGCAAATGCAGTATTATAATTTGGAATACGGAACAGTTATTTTTCCCCCTTGGATTAAAAATCGACGTGTTTTTGCATTTTATTCACAACACATGCGTTTTGAAGATATTCGATCTGTTTCGTTTTCGGTGCTCCACCCTGTATAATGTAACGGAGAGATTCCCAAAAAAAATAAATGATTTGACTTATAGGAAGCGTGTCGTAGGGGATTCCTACACTGTATACTATATGGATTTCCATCAAATGAGGGCCAAGTCGATCCAAAAAATGGAACTCTCACCGAAAAATCTCGAACAAAATAGAAATAGATGTTATTCGGGTGGTTATCTTGAAAGCGAACACTCAATATAAATTAGCGTACTCATCAAAAAATATCTAGAGACAACCTTTTCACGCACTAGATAAGATCACGTTTCGTATTTTCAAGCTGAATTTTATGAAATTTGGTAATAACGACAGAAAAATGTAAATGAAACAATGAATTGTTCTATTGTCAACGAAGTATATTTGATACTATTGTACGCGAATATCCATGCGTGTACCATATCAATTTAATTTACCTTGACTGCAACTAAAGTTTGGAAAGTTCACATTATACGCTGTGGATGACTGTTGATGTACTGTTTGAACTATCTATCAGAAACTGGCGTTTCATTAAATATACAGGGCGTTACTATCCGCAGGAGGACCTTTTTTGTAGTGAATTGTGGAGAGTTTGTCCTTTAAAAAATTTAAGAGAAATTGCCCTAGAAAGAACGGAAATAATTTTTTCTACGACCAATAAGAAAAATGAACTTTTCAATTGCGTCTTTGATTAAGAAACCTACCACGTTGTAACACCGATTTTCATTTCCCACGGGCTAGCTGTATCGAAATATTTCATTTCCTACGACTTTCATGAACTACTATACTGTCATTATAGGTAGGTATTAACGAATTTTATGAACATAAATAATATCGAATCAAGTTTGTTTACGTCTGTCTAATAATTTGACATTTCACATCAGTAGATAATTACAAAATTCGATTGAAAAAATTAAGTTATTAAAAATGATTAGCGATAGTGAGGATGATTTAACAATCAAATTGATAAATTTATATCAGAAGCTCCTGATAATGCCTATCTTCTGACAAAGGTATGATTTTCTTTTCATAAAACCAGAATAATTTCAATATAAATATTGATTACAATCGAATTCTATATTTTTGAATAGTTGACAGATACTTTCTACATAGCAGTTAATTTGAACAAATTATTATGTGCTCTAGTAACGACGACGAGTGTTGATTCAGGTGACACATGGACTTTGGATGGTGGGAGCGAGGGTTCAAATCCACGCAGCCACATTTTTTTTTTCATTTTATAAAATCGATTAGTGTTTGATTATTTCTGCATAAAGTTTTTTTATTTCCAAGTTGTCAAAATTTGAAAATTTTGAATGTTAATTATTTCACGTCGTAGGTAGGTACGTGTACAAAAAAATAGATGTTTCATTCAACGGGTGAAGAAAGAAAAAATTATCTTAACCATGTAAAAATGACGGCACTAGAGTTTATGATAAAAAGGATTATTATAAATATTACAGATGTGTTAATGATTCAGATGGTCGTAGAAAAAGTATAGTGTACAATGAGCTCGTACTACAAAATTTCATATACCTACTCGTGGGAAATGTATGTCATTTCATGCTCATTGTACAATATACTATTTCCTGAAATCCAAGGTAATGTAGAAGCTTCAAGTTTTGGACTTGACATTCAGGGCCGTGCGGTGGACTTCATCAGTATGATGCAAGATTAGGAAATGCGCCTCTAAAAAAATTCCAGATTCAATGTCGTAAAAAAAATCCAGGCCGAAGGCGTAAAAAATGTCGATTTTTTTTTCTTGGGTCCTAGACGAGCCCGTGAAAATCGGAAGGTCCAGACTTCTGCGCGGCACAACCCCGAGGCAAAGCAAATGAGTTTATTAACATTAAATTTACAATATAAAATAATATAGAACATTACAACATCTAACTATATAAAATGACAATGATAAAACCATCACTTGCCACAGAGGGTTAGATGGGGTAGCTTTGCATTTCTCGAGATGTTGGGTTTCATTCTGCCCTTGTTAGGATATAGGCCAAGCTGTAGATGAATATAAGATGACCTTTTCACACAAAATAAAAGACGCAAACGACATACTACTTTTTAGATAGTTCGTAAATCGCTTTGTGGAATTTTTTAAACAAGCAGTAGTGACTGAATTACAACTTTTTTGCTTTTTTGCGAATATCTTAAAAAGCATTAGAGGAATCGTTTTAGAGTCAATAGAACTTTTGTAAATAATTATAAAACATACAAAATGATTTTTTATACGACCACATCGGTGCATTTTTCACTGAGAAAATCCGGGAAAACCTACGTGTTTTCAATACATGACTGTCTTGAATAATTTCCCATAAAAATACGCGTTTTCAATACATGACTGTCTTGAATAATTTCCCATAAAAGTACGCGTTTTCAATACATGACTGTCTTGAATAATTTCCCATAAAAGTACGCGTTTTCAATACATGACTGTCTTGACTAATTTCCCATAAAAATACGCGTTTTCAATACATGACTGTCTTGAATAATTTCCCATAAAAGTACGCGTTTTCAATACATGACTGTCTTGAATAATTTCCCATAAAAGTACGCGTTTTCAATACATGACTGTCTTGAATAATTTTCCATAAAAGTACGCGTTTTCAATACATGACTGTCTTGAATAATTTCCCATAAAAGTACGCGTTTTCAATACATGACTGTCTTGAATAATTTCCCATAAAAGTACGCGTTTTCAATACATGACTGTCTTGAATAATTTTCCATAAAAGTACGCGTTTTCAATACATGACTGTCTTGAATAATTTCATTGTTCGGTCAATATCTTGATTTTCCATTTTTTTGGAATATTTCCCGTACTATTGATTTTACGGAGAAAATGTATATACATTTTTTGTAGATTTTTCAAAGGTGGTCAAAAAAGAATTCTTGTTGAATTGAGGAAATATCGACCGTATTCGAGATATTTCGTATTTTCTAAAATTCAAATTTTTATTTTTAGTTTTCTCGAGTTTTCCCGGTTTTCCGATAATTTTGGTGAAAAATGTTTCGTATATATTTTGTTCCTCTATTTGAGCTCTACCTATCGCAGTTTTTGAAATTCAGTTCCAATCATTGGTTCGACGTATTTTTGATTTTTTCACTTTTCGGAAAATCGCCCGGAAAAGCCTTAATCATTTTCCGATCCCTCTCAAGAACAATACACTTGTGTAGGACATATAGGCGTATACCTTCAAAAAATATGGCAGGAAAAAAATTAATTCCTGAACCGCTATCGAGGGAAGTAGGAAAAACCGGAAAAACCCCATAAAAATTTTCCCATCGCAAAACAAAAAAAAATTAGAAATATTGTCCTCGAGTTATTGATATGGTTCAATTTTCAAAGCGATATCTTCAAAGGCTTGGAAATGCGAGCGTTTTGAAATGCCACGACAGAGATACAGACAGACTTTTCAAAAAAAAAAAAAATTTCGACGGGGATCATTTTCCTAGAAGTAACTATGGGTCTAAAACGTCAAATAAAAAAGTTGATGTCCGTCTGGGAAGACGGTAGGAAATACAACTTCCTAAGAGGTCGTTGTATAATTATTTGCATGTGTTTGAGTCACTACGTTTCAACAGTTAAGTGTGTAAATGCGACAAGATATCTTGGATACGCATTATATAGCATGCAACTAATGTACCTGCTATAAAGGTAATTATGATCTTTTTGGGGTCTCTCTATATTAATTAATATATCTCGATATTATTATATTTCGATTCTCATTCCTACACCCACCTTCAAAATATACAAAGACCCTTCCATTCATGCAAGCAGTAAATAGTAATAGACTAACTGGTCTAGCACCTTTGAATATTAATCATTACATTAAATATTGTTATGAGAAGAGGCCGTTGGATATATTGCGAACGTCAGAAAAAAAAATCCAACATTCATTTTGAGAGTTCTAAACAAAGTCTAAATTGATGATTATCAGTTTTTTCGAGGTATTTTTAGAATTGTTTCACATTTTTGTTGCCCTTGTCCTATTAGTGCACGTACTCCTATACTGATTTTTTTTTCGAAAAGATATGTCACTTCATTCTACATAAATTTTGAACCACTCGCTTGGGATCGCACGTCAAAATGTAAGGCCCCCGTCTTCCCAAGCTCACATAAGTCTCTCGATGACTTCTGAGCAATGCTTGTAAACGTGCAGTCGGTTGATGGGAAGAAAAAAGGCAGAACCTCTGAGAAGTTGTATGTTCTGCCCCCCAAACTGAAATCCTGGCTGCGCCTATGATTGCAACACGTAGATAAATTATTTCACTTTGTTTTTTGTTTCACTTCTATTTGTTTTAACAAACTAGACAATTAATTATTTTCAGTTTCTCCTGGTTTTTATAGCTTATTATTTAATTAGTGCTACATGCCCGGGACAAACTGTAGCTGCGGATTATAATTATTGCATCTTAATTGTTTATGATACATGCCGTTTCTTACAAACATTTCTTTGAACAGAGTGATATGGCACTTTCATGGCCTACTTGAAATGATTATACAAGTCGGCAACTTGTTGAAGTGTTATCTTCAAATCTGATGAAGTACATAAGAAAATGGAGAGTAATATTTTCAACGCATTTTCAACGCATTTTCAACGCATTTCCCACCTCTCATATACAAATTGTAGATATTGTTCACTACTTCTAAATGCCGTTTACAGAATTTGAATAAGGCGATTTTCCTTAAATTGGCGCATTTAGAAAGATTTACCGTCAAATTGTTTATATCGCGATTGTGCAAAAACTACACATAGGAGAGAAACCAGACACCATCTTGCACATGTTATCATCTATCAGATTCCGCAATATTGTTCGTCCAGCTTCAGGTTTATAAAAATCATGAATTTTTGAAAAATTGTCATGTATTGAAAACACGTATTTTTGAGGGAAATTATTCAAGACAGCCATGTATTGAAAACACGTATTTTTGTGGAAAATCGGTCAAGACAGTCATGTCTTGAAAAATATACTTGAATTTTTTCTCAGGTCTCGCATTAGTCGTTGTATTCAAATTATTGGTGTCCAATTATAGTTTCAAATTACAGTAGTTGTATTCATATTATTGGTATCCAATTATATAAGTCTGAGCGTTAGGTGGATCCTAGTGTAGGCGGATCCCACGCTCAGACTTGTTTATTTTCTTTGCTTCTAGACAATGGAAGTCCAGAAGAATTCTACTAACACTAATACATTGTCAACCACTTTCAAACAAATAATAATATCGGTCAGCTGAATATTTCTGTTGATACCATGAAAGTTTCAAAAAGTAGTGGCATTGAAATAAAATGTAAAAATTAGAATGATTCTATGATATTGAGAAAAGAAATAGAATCAAAAATGAATTGTCATAAATGATTTGAAAAATCTCAAAAATTATCATTCCTGGATCGTTTTGAAAATGATATAAAAGAAGAAGACGCTGAAAAAATAATTAGTAAACGAAATAGCCAAAGCGATAAAGAATACATAAAGAACATGCCTTTGAAAAAATTCCAGAAACATAAATTTTAAATTCAAAGCGTATTCAAAACCATGGTTCAATAGCAAAATTGCCCAAATCATTAAACAAAGAGATGAATTTCATTACAAAAAGAAAACCAATCCTAGGGTATCAAATTTCTCGCAATCATACGAAAAAAGGTATATTTTCAAGGATACATCACCAAGATCACTTTGGAAAACTATCAATATCCTTTTATATAATAAAACAAGTACAAAATAATAAATGGCAGACCAATTGAAGATAAAATGGAAATATGTGAGAATTTTAATGAATATTTTGTAAATATTGGAGATGAATTATCCAGAAATGTAACAGATATCCAAGATAGCTTTTTACCAGTTCCTCTTCCTCTTCTATGTTCCTGAATCCCGCCGAGTATCAGGAAATTCATGAAATAATTAACAAGTTAGTCGTCAAGAAAACAGCAGGAATTGATTAAATTAATGTTAAAATTATCAAAGCAATCAGAGAAGAAATTATTAAACAAATGTATTAAAACATCTTTTAAAAAGGGTATATTCCCAGATGAATTCAAAACAGCTGAATTTGAATTTTTTGGGTTTACTTATCGACACAACACTCTCTTGATTAAATCATATTAACAATCTGAGAAAACAACTGTCATCTTTGATTCGAATACTATTCAGAATGAGACAATATACCCCACTAAAATATTTGAAAATCGTATGTTTCAGTTTATTTTATTCAAAACTGCAATACCTCATTTCTGTTTGGGGCTCAGCCAAAATTTCTATTTTGAAACCACTACAGACATTGCAAAACAAAGCTATAAAATGCATATACAAATTCCCTTTTTAGAACCCCCAAAAAATTATATAAACCTAAAAACTTACCAAATCTTTATTCATAATATTGAACAAACCATCCACTAACTGAAATTGTCATAATGGGAGATTTCTTACTACATGCATTTCGATGCTCGGTATTACCATCAGCAGTACCGTGTTATGGAAAACCCATGCGAGGTTCATTGCCAAAAGTACCTCTCCAAAACTTGGTTTATTGTTTCGTGCCAAGAGCTATATCACTACCCGTTAGTTGATTATGAATTATAAGGCAAAAATCTGACCTGTCCTGGAATACTATTCCCATACGAGGATGTATTGATATCTAGTTAGCCTAGACCAGTTCCCTGCATAAACAAAATATTGCGTTACCATAGCAACGAACAATAACTTATTAGAAGTGCCAGTGTAAAGTTTGACGTCAAAAAAGTAAACCAGAGTTACCCAATAAATTAAAAGAAAAAATATATCCACCGGAATTGTGAAAATCGAAAAATTGGAGTATCGAGCCATCATCAAGTACCTGTATTTAAAAGGGTTGAGAGGTAAGCAGATTTACGAAGATATGCTTAATAACCTTGTTGACCAATGTTCTTTGTATGCGACCGTAAAAAATTGGACTGCAAGCTTCAAAAGAGGTAAATTTTCCATTGAAGATGATGACCGATCGGGAAGGCCAGTTTCTGTGTCAGTCCCCGAAAATATCGATACAGTTCATGACATGATTTTAACAGACCGTCGAATTGGGCTAAAACGGATATCTGAAGCACTGAATATTTCATACGAACGCGTTCATCATATAGTTCAAGTCAATTTGGACATGAGAAAAATTGCTGCAAAATGGATCCCCAAATGTTTGAATGTTGACCAAAAGCGTGCAAGAGTACTAGCATCGCGTTCGATCTGTGCTCGATTTGAAAACGATGTAGACTTCTTAAACCGAGTTGTTACTATGGATGAGACTTGGGTACATTTCTACGATCCAGAAACAAAGCAACAATCGATGGAATGGCGACACTCCGGTTCTCCAAGAAAAATCTGCTAGAAAAGTTCTTGTTTCAGTTTTTTGGGATCGCCATGGATTAATCATGATTGATTTTTTGGATTAGGGTAGAACAATAACTGTAGATTACTATTCGACATTACTGACCACTCTACGGGAAAAAATTAAAGAGAAAAGACGCGGAAAGCTATCCAAAGGTGTTTTGTTTTTGCAGGACAACGCCCCTGCACACAAATCTCACGTTGCCATGCAAAAAATTAGTGATTTAGGGTTTGAATTACTAGAACACCCCCCTTATTCACCAGATTTGGCTCCGTCCGACTATCATATCTTTCCCCAACGGAAAAAATGTTTGAATGGTCGTAAATTTTCTTCCAACAAGGAGGTAATAAAAGCTGTGGAGGTCTGGTTTGCAGAGCAAGAAGAGCCATTTTTTTGAAAGGTCTAGAGACGTTGCAGGTTCGCTGTAATAAATGTATCCAATTAAGAGGAGAATATGTTGAGTAATAAAATATTTTGACATTGAAATTTTGTTTGGTTCTATAGTAGGCTACGAATTTTTCAATATATCCTCGTATATGGAGTGCAGCCTCTAAACTAACACTGAAACTATTAGATTCTATCCAAAAAGGAGGCATTTGTCTCGTTAGTGAAGCTGAGTTTACAGGTTCAAGAATCAAGAGTTTTTTTTGTAAAATCAGTGACGGAAACATTTCCCATTACAGACGACTCAAGCGGACACCCTGTATAATCCAATAATAGCCATACATCATTAAAAAGCTTATTGAACACCGATTGAAATGAATTATCAAATTATTGAAATTAACAGAATTTCATCAGAAACAGTTCATATTCAAGAGTATTTCATCATTAAGTTACTTAAAAAGTGTTAATACCGTTTTATGAACTGCCATAGCTGTAAATCACATTAACCCTGTGCAACAAAAACTAGAAAGCATTACATTTATATAACCCACAAATTGTATAATTTTCACTCGTTACTCATTTCTTTCTACACATAAGTATTTCGTATTCGTGCGATATTTATGTAAAAAAACAAATCCCTCATCGTTATGGTCGTTGTTAACTCTTGGAGTGTATCCAATCGTAGTCGAGTATCGGACATTGACCATCATAGCCGGGACAGCGAACACAGAACCCGTACATTATGATAATGACCTTAAAAAAATAAACAATACAAACACTTTTAATGATCCAAATTTACTTAATTTTCTTTATCTAGCTCCAGCGTATCTGCACTTTGTCATGAAACTGTTTTCTCAGATATTAGGCCTTTTACGTGGAATGTTATTACGTTGTCTAGTTCCTAGCCGTGATTTCCTACGGGGTGCGGTATAAATATGCCCAGTAAACATGAAATGGTTGTTCAACATTTCGAAATCACTATACCCATATTATGTGAATATTTGAAATATTTTTGTGCTATATTTCAGGAATGTTTGAATTATTTATGGAATATTCCTAACATCTTTATTTCATAACTTTCAAAACATTTCAATAATTGCATCAGTTGTAATAACTGAAATGTTTCAGAAATAAATTAAATTGAGAATATGTGAAAATCAATTTAAATACATTTCAGCAATTATTAAAAAACATTGAAACAGTTCTGAAACATTTAAAATATCCAAATTGATAATTTTAAAAATATTCCAACATTATCACAGCAATTAATTTTTGAAACATTTCAAAGTAATCTTTTATTTATTTATTTAAAAATTGCTTTATTTTGACCATTTTCAGATATATTTTTATTCAAATAATTCAAGATGAAAGGCATTTATACAAATATAATTAAGTAGATCAATATTGTTTTATAACTGCTGGTCCTAAGGCCAGGTAATTGAATATTTGATAACTGATATTTCTGCTCTTTTATAGTAGATATTATTATTGCTTTCATAGATTGATTGTTGAATAATTTGAATTTCCCGCGAACTAAAACGAAAAAATCGCCACTATCGCATGTTTCTGGAATATTCCTGGAACCAAAAATTGTTTACTGGGTGATACGATCCCAATATATTGATAACGCTTCAGAGAATCAGAGCCAAATTCAATATTGTCGAATATTGTGGATTTTAAATTATTTTCGGCATATATGCCAAGTTTTCAGTAAGTCTGACTACATTTTCCATTTTAAATAGAACACCATATATATATATCTTTGGCCGAATACTTAGATTGTTTCATTTTTCATACAGAGAAACTTGTCATCGCGTATGTTTTTTGAATCATCAGAAACAAGAAAAACTTTCTAACCCAAAGTCTTTCAAACACTTAGACCTGGTGATAATGATAGAAGAATGGAGTATGTTTGTGGTTTTCATCTGAATTGTTATAACTTCCTCAAAAATATATTATATTCACAGGTGAAGCTAAATTTACAAGTGTGGTAGTTTCATCTAAAAATTCGAGATAATAGGCATAGGAAAATCCTCACTGTGTCATCAAATAAATAAATATTTTGAAAGGTTGAATGTGTAGTGCGAAATTTTAGACACCAGAATAATTAGCCCATTTTTTTTTAAGAAACTATGAACGCTGAAGACGTTCTGAATTTTTTTAATAACCAGTTTTGGGACATTCTCAAAGAAATGCAATATTTTCCAATTGGATGGTGCATCCATCCATAATGACGGTAATATACGAAAATCGTAGAATAAAATGAATCCGTTGATATAGATTGGTTGCAAAAGCCCTTTGATTCATTGGCCACCGCGATCGCCTGGCCTTACCCCTCTGGATTTCAACTTCTGTTTAAATAATTAACAGAACTTTTATAAAACTAGACTAATGACTAAAGCAGAGTTGCAACGATGAATTGTGGCAGTGTATAGAGAGATGTCATAAGAAGAACCGCGAAGAATTAGACATAACTTGCGCAGAAGGTTCGATAAATTTATACAGAATAAAGGGGTCTCTATAGAACAAACCGATTTATAAAGTTCTTCATCTAATTCATTAACATTACATTTCTGTATGTTTTCTTCTTTGAATCAATAATTATTTCAAATTTAATTTTTTCCGTAGAAAAGTTGTGTTTCTATTTACAATATGTGAACATGTCATCTAATCACGCCCCATTGCCTCAAATCGTTCCAATTCACATGGATTTTTTTGTACAGAGTTAGTTGAAAGATTCCCTTTTGTCTGAACCGAATGTCCCAATGAAAATTTCGCTAAAAAATGCCTGTTTTCTTCATTTTTAGCATGCATTCTGTGATCGTAGTATGTCATAAAAAAGTGGTTGTAGCAAATTGCAACACACTGTGTATGAAAAGAGATGTCAAAAAACAATAACTGAACTTGTCAAAAATACATTTTATAAATAATATAATAAAAAAAAAGTATCAAAGTTATTTTAGTAAATATTAACAATATTTACAGGTATAATGACCCTGATAGAATATAATTATGCCACATACTATATTATTAAATACATACATACATTTATCTCTATCTTAAATCAAATAATCTAAAGGTACACTCAAAACAGGTGGTCGTGGCAAGTTTCAAGTTATGGATATATAACTTCAAAACTTCGTCTTGGATGACAGACCTACATGCACCAGTGTCTACTTCAAAAAAAAATCTTCATTTATTCAACTTCGACTTGTACCTGTACTGTATTTTCCTTTTTTGGCAGTAGACACAGGAGAGGTAACCCAAGACGAGATAATTTGAATCTTCTTCGGTAGATTAATGTGACTCTTCAACAACGTTAATATTGGCTCTTTTACAAACGCGATTAGTATGACCTTTCTTTTTGCACTTGAAACAATCCCCGTCTTTTACAGGGCACTTTTCTGGTGGATGATGCTTTCTTGTGCACCGAAAACATGGTTTCCACGATCTATTTTGACTTCTTATGGTTCGACTATCTTTTGGTCTTTCCAAATGAAGACGACCTAATTTTCTATTTGATCACCATTCATGGACTTCAATTGACCTTCAGCTGACTCCATTGCAGCGACCGAATTGGATCACCACTGCAGGGGTTTTATCACTCTTGTTTAGACACCTCTGACTTTTTTTTTGACAAGTGAGACACGAACACTTACTTGTCACCATAATTGTTATTTATTCGATCAATGACAGTACGACACTTTGTATTTAGACTTCGTTCTGTTTCAGGAGTTGGACCCAATGACTACCTGGACAGGATTCTCACCAGGCCAAATAGCACCACATCAGCATCTACAATGACCCCCGTGATATGAACTACACTAAATTAAAAATGGGCAACCGTCACATAAAATTCAAGAACGTCATACGGACATTCTGTGGTTATTTCGTTAAAATAAAATTCAAAAGTAGGTACTGTTTGTCGTTTCCGGAAAGCTGTGCTTTTGTGTTCATTATTTTGTTAAGTTTAAGTGTAAATAGCGGTAAGTGCAACAGACCACCGAGATTCATCACCGATGGCCAAACCGAAATTGTTTTAAGACTGAAGGAAGGAGCAGAAACACCAGTGGGTATGTTTAATAGTGTCGCTGTAACACTTAAACTTGTATGTAACTCAACTTGGAAAAAAATTGAAAAAAAAAAATTGTAAAAAAAAGTGTTCACCTATCTTGAGAAAAAAACAGAAATTTTTTCGGTGAAAAAAAGTGTTCACTCAAATCGAAGAAAAAACTGAAAAAACATTCTTGAAAAAAAAATTCGATGGAAAAAAGTTTTCACACAATGAGAATTTTTCGATGAATCTCTCAACTCGGAAAAAACTGAATCCATTTAGGAAAAAAATTAAAATATTTAGAGGAAAAAAATTATTCACTCAAATCGAAAAAACAAGGAAAAAAATTCTTGAAAAAAATTATTCGATGGAAAAAAGTGTTCAGAAATCTTGAAAACAAGAAATATACTAATTCTCAACGACAACAACTGTTGATAAAATCATTAAATATAGGTATGACCCCACCAAACTTACTCTCAAATTCGGAAGTCCGACTTCATTTCTCCAAATTGTATAACTCCGATTTGATAACTCGGAATTCCATAATCCCAACTTATAACTAGGAATTTTATAATTCCGACTTCGTATCTTGGAATTCCGACTTACTCTGAATTTCATGATTCCTACTTTGAAGCTCAGAATCTTGGCTCACTAATTCGGAGTTTTATATTTCCGACTCAATAACTCGGAATTTTATAAATTCGACTTCGTATCTTGGAAGTTTGACTTACTATCTCAGAATTTAATAATTCCGAATTCGTATCTCGGAACTCCGAATTACTTGTTCGGAATTTTTCAATTCCGACTTCGTATCTTGGAATTCCGAATTACTTGTTCGGAATTTTATAAATCCGACTTTGTATTTGGGAGTTCCGACTTACTAACTCGTAATTTTATAATTCCAACTTTGTATTTCGGAACTCCGACTTACGCGGAATTTTATAATTCTGTCTTTAATTCTCGGAATTCCAACTTACTAATTCGGAATTTTATATTTCTGACTTACAAACTCCGAATTATATAATACGGAGTCAGATCTCAGATCTCCGACTTACTTACTCTCTAATTCCGAATTTGTAGCTCAGAATTCTTACTCACTAATTCGGCATTTTATATTTACGTCTTAATAACTAGGAATTTTATAATCCGGCTTTGTATCTTGGAATTCCGAATTATAAACTCGGAATTTTATAATTCTGAATTTTTAATTCGGAATTCCGATTTACTAAGTCGGAATTTTATAATTCCAACTTCGCATCTTGGAATTCCGAATTACTTGTTCGGAATTTTATAAATCCGACTTTGTATCTGGGAGTTCCGACAAACTAACTCGGAATTTTATAATTCCAACTTAGTATTTCGGAACTCCGACTTACGCGGAATTTTATAATTCTGACTTTAAATCTCGGAATTCCAACTTACTAATTCGGAATTTTATATTTCTGACTTACAAACTCCGAATTATATAATACGGAGTCAGATCTCAGATCTCCGACTTACTTACTCTCTAATTCCGAATTTGTAGCTCAGAATTCTTACTCACTAATTCGGCATTTTATATTTACGTCTTAATAACTAGGAATTTTATAATCCGGCTTTATATCTTGGAATTCCGAATTATAAACTCGGAATTTTATAATTCTGAATTTTTAATTCGGAATTCCGATTTACTAAGTCGGAATTTTATAATTCCAACTTCGCATCTTGGAATTCCGAATTACTTGTTCGGAATTTTATAAATCCGACTTTGTATCTGGGAGTTCCGACAAACTAACTCGGAATTTTATAATTCCAACTTAGTATTTCGGAACTCCGACTTACGCGGAATTTTATAATTCTGACTTTAAATCTCGGAATTCCAACTTACTAATTCGGAATTTTATATTTCTGACTTACAAACTCCGAATTATATAATTCGGAGTCAGATCTCAGATCTCCGACTTACTTACTCTCTAATTCCGAATTTGTAGCTCAGAATTCTTACTCACTAATTCGGCATTTTATATTTACGTCTTAATAACTAGGAATTTTATAATCCTGCTTTGTATCTTGGAATTCCGAATTATAAACTCGGAATTTTATAATTCTGAATTTTTACTTCGGAATTCCGATTTACTAAGTCGGAAATTTATAATTCCAACTTCGCAACTCGGAATTCCGAATTACTTGTTCGGAATTTTATAAATCCGACTTTGTATCTGGGAGTTCCGACTTACTAACTCGGAATTTTATAATTCCAGCTTTGTATTTCGGAACTCCGACTTACTCGAAATTTTACAATTCTGACTTTAAATCTCGGAAATTTATATTTCTGACTTACAAACTCCGAATTATATAATTCGGAGTCAGATCTCAGATCTCCGATTTACTTACTCTCTAATTCCGAATTTGTAGCTCAGAACTCTTACTCACTAATTCGGAATTTTATATTTACGTCTTAATAACTAGGAATTTTATAATCCGGCTTTGTATCTTGGAATTCCAAATTATGAACTAGGAATTTTATAATTCCGAATTTGTACTTTGGAATTCCGATTTAATAACTCGGAATTTTATAATTCCAACTTTGCATCTCGGAATTCCGACATACTAATTTGAAACTTTACAAATCCGACTAAATTCCGACTTACTCGGAATTTCATAATTCTGACTTGATAACTCAAAATTTTATAAATCCGACTTCGTATCTTGGAAGTTCGACTTGCCAACTCGGAATTTTTTAATTCCTACTTTGTATCTCGGAACTCCGACTTACTCGGAATTTTATAATTCCGACTTACTCGGAATTTTATAATTCCGACTTATTTACTCGGAATTTTATAATTCCGACTTACGTACTCGGAATTTGATAATTCCGACTTCGTATTTCGGAATTCCGACTTACTGATTCGGAATTTCATATTTTCCACATATCTCAGAATTTCATAAATCCGACCTCATATCTTGGAATTCCGAATTACAAACTCGGAATTTTATAATTCCGACTCTGTACCTCGGAATTACTACTTACCAACTCGAAATTTTATAATGCTGACGTAATTGGGAATTTCACAAATCCGACTTTTCATCTCAGAATTCCGACTGAATAACTCAAAACTTTATAATCCGAATTCGTATCTTGGTAGTTCGACGTACCAACTCGGAATGCTATAATTCCTAGTTCGTATCTCAGAAATCCGATTTACTTCCTCGGAATTTTATAATTCCGACTTCGTACATCGGAATTCCAACTTACTGATTCGGAATTTTATATTTCCGAATTACTAACTAGGAATTTTATAATTCTGACTCTGTATTCAGAAACTCCAATTCAATAATTGGAAATTTCATAAATCCTACTTCACATCTTGGAATTCGTATCTCTGAAATCCGACTACTACTTCAGAGTTTTATTTTTCCGACTTAATATCTCAAAATTTTAAGAATCTGACTTCGTATCTTGTAAGTTCGACTTAGGTACTAACTCGGAATTTTATAATTCCGGCTTCGTATCGTGGAATTCCGACTAACTCGGAATTTATAATTGTGACTCTGTATCTTGGAATTCCGACTCACCAATTCCGAATTTTATATTCGAGACTTAATAACTCGGAATTTTATAATTTTGACTTCGTCTCAATTTTCGGATCAATTTTGATATTGGAGGTTTCAAGTTGTCTTTTTCATGGTTTTACATTCGGAACCTAAACTAGATACCCGCCCAGTTGTCAGTCTAGAGACTTGCCGAACATCTCTTTCCCAAAACTTGTTATCTCCACGAACGACAAAACTTTGGAACTCAAATCTTAGAAACCAATTGGCCTCGCCCGATATTGTGAAAGATACAACTGACATAATCTGTAAACACATTTTTCTTGCAGGTTCTCTCATTTATAGGTTAAAAGGATTTGACGCAGATGGGGATTATCTCAAATTTGGAGTCAGTTCAACATCTGGAAGTAACATCATTCGAATTGAAAGTACTTCACCAAATGACGCCAACGTGTATCTGGATAGGGAGCTTGACAGAGAAGTGAGTATAACTCAAAATACATCAAATGTTGCTGGTAAGAGAAGAAAAATGGTTTCTCGTTCTGATATACAGACTATCATTGACATTTCCAGAGAGACTGCGACTAAAAAGGCTCATTGTGCTCCCCTTGATTTAGTTAGTTTTTTCTGATCTTATCCCACTAATCATAAGATAAAACATATTTTGTTTTTTTATCAAGTTCATATTTAAATATGTATGTACATTATCTGTATGTATACGTATTCATGATTGGTTGGTTGGTTAAAGACTGACGAGCGAGATACCAGGTTTACCTTTGAGGTTTCCCTTAACACTGAGACCAGCTGGGGTTTATTGTATATTTCTGTCGTCAGTGGTTCCTAGTTGATAAGGCCTGCATTTTTCAACAGGTTTAGTAGTCTATTCACTAGCTATTTCGGATTCATGCCAATTTCTAGGATGATCTTTCTGAATGTTCAGTTGAGTCTGTTGACCAGCGTGTCGCATTCGAAGATTATGTGAGAGGCTGTTTCCTACTCGTCACCACTGAGTCTATATTCCACGGTTTCTCTATTTATTCCCATGGTGTGTAGGTGTTTTTTAAGGCCGCAGTGTCCAGTTAGTAACTGTGCGTATTGACCTGTTGAGGTTGAGGGTGTCAGCAGTCTGTATTTTGCTTAGGTGCCTCATTGATTATGTTTCCACATCGGGTTTTGCTCAATCCAACGCTGGTTCTGGGCCTGTGAATGGTATCTGAGATGCTTGTTTTGCAAGTTAGTCTGCTTTTTCATTGCCTTCAATTCCCCTATATCCAAGCACCCACACAAGTGTCTCGTTGTGTTTTGACAGTTCATTGAGGCTCTGAAGACATTCCCAAACTTGTTTGACTTCATCTGTATATACTTATTCACACAAGATCATGTATTTCTGACGAAAGAATTCGAGATTGTCCCAAAACCCTATTCAAAAACACCCATCTGCATCTGACGCCCTTCTCAAGTGACCACCAGCATCTGCCCTGATGATGGATGGAGTGCATCGAGACATCGGGATTCCTACAACAATGAGTGGTTAGGACTTCTAACTTTCAGATATTTATAGACCTAGTTCAGAATGAAATCTGTTGACTTCCGTGAGTACGTGGTCCTCTTCTGTTTTCTCGAGAATTAGACTGCTTGTTATGAATTGTAGTATAAGAGGGTCGTATTGTAGACTTCTAAAGAAATATTTTTCCAAGGAGGATTAACGTATTTTTAAAAGTTTTAGTCTTGAATGACGGGTTTTAGACTATCGATTAATCCTATGTCAACGTAATATTAATACTTGATTCTTTTTAAAAAATTGATCAATATAAGCTATTCACTCTTCACTATTCATAAATTCTTCCAGACCCAAGAAGAATACGCTCTGGTCCTCACACTCACCGACGGTCACCTAGGTTACGGCAACTACATCACCCAAGGTCTCCTACTACTAGTCGAAGACGTCAACGATAATACGCCGATATTCGAAAGTTACCAGCCGACCATCAGCCTACCCGAAGACGCTTCTCCAGGTACCATCACAACTCTCAAGGCGACGGATGCCGACGAAGGGCCCTATGGCCAAGTGATCTATTTTCTACAAGAAGGAGACGACGATGGTCATTTGTTCGCTGTCAATACGGTGGGAGAGAAGGCTGTGGTGCGATTAGTAGGTGAGGAACAAATTACGAAATGTAATTTACATAGAGTTGCACAACTTGGGACAAAAATTTAATTTTTTTACCAGTGCGGAACAATTTTCATTTTCACTTTCATTAAATACCGACTGATATGGTCTTCGCATAATTGTCAGTGGGTGATGTAATGTACCACCAAGAATTTTGGCTATGTGCGCGGTGGTACCAAAAGTAAACCACCATTTTATGAATTATTTTTACTATTATTGTCATACAACGAATGTCTAAGCATTTTTTCTAGTCGAAGATTAAGTTCATCTCCCCTCAATAAGATGTCGAAACATGTAACGTTCTTCGTATTTTCACGCCTGCATGTTTCACAATGAACGATTGTACTGTCAAGTTTTGCGGTTGGTTTGTGTCCACTAAGGGATGCTTGTACAAAACAAGTTCGCCAACAGTTCAACTAAACTAAGTTCAGTTGTTAAGGAACTAGAAATTTCATTGGTGAATCCCCAGCAACTGAATCACTTAAACTGTTGGTGAACTGTTTGGGTTGAACAAAACAAGTTCACCAACAGTTCAACTGAACTGAGTTTAGTTGCTAAGGAACTAAAAATGTCATTGGCTAATCTCTAGCAACTGAAGCAAGCTTAGCTATATTGATGTTGAATCTGCTATGTACAACTCGCCCTTGGGATGATATTATTTGAAAAGGTCTGCCCCTCGAAGAGTTTTAATGATTTCTTTTAGCATATTAGAGATTCTTTCGAGACAGCTAATAGTAGTTTGGTATTCTTAACCATACTCTGGTGTTAGCTCGTTGAAAAAAATCCAATTTATGTTGTTCCTAATTTTTCACTTCTCAACTGGTCAATGGTCATAAATATCTAAAAATGTGATATTTTGTTATTTTCTTCAGTATCAATTGATTATTTTTGGGCACTTCGTGCCAAGAGCAACCATTTTTCGAATCAGTCAATCATTAGTCAAAGACTTGGAAAAAGTGTACGTGATATTATCCACGAGGAATGAAGTTGCAGAAGAACACAAAACATTTAGCTCGTCCAAGTTCGATCCGTTGACCTCAAATTGTACGAAACACTGAATAATTGAACATTCCAGATAAATTCAAATGAGGGTCATGTCAACAAGCGAATACAGGCCAGCTTTGCATTAATTTCTAATTGAATAAAAATCAGTTTTCGAGATAGATAACTAGTGTAATGAACCGTCCTCCCCCAACGAAAATTCCTGACAATTAGTATAAATAGTTACACCCTGAAAACATGACAGTATATGTGTGAGTCTCCAGTTAAACTTTATATTTGAATAGTCTTTGCTTTCTATCCAATCCCGGGTCCATTATTGATGGATCACTACTTAGGCTTCGCGAACTCAAAAGGGAGTTATATTCAGCCGCTCGAATATGACTTCTTAACTTTGTGAGCATTTAAGGACATTTTAGAACCCCTTCGCCGTCATCAGATCAAACTGTGGTGGGGGATGTACGGAAGAGTTCATTACACCAAATATGTATATGGCACTGAGTTTCATTTTCATATATCTCATTTCTTCTTAGTTCTTATCTGAGTTTCATATCAGTTGAAAATGTGCAATCAGATTTCTTATTCAAAATATGGATCTGTATATCTAATTGTCATCAATAATGAGCCTGAGTTACCTTTTTCATTACTAGGAGCCTTAGACTACGAGAGGCAGACAGTCCACCAGCTCAAAATTTTGGCAATCGACAGAGCCAAAGAAGGTAGGGTGAATACGGCAACAGCAGCTCTTCTGATAAAAGTAGAAGACATGGAAGATCAACCACCGGAGTTTGTTAGAGTCGCTCCTGTGGCTAGGATAGAAGAGAATAGCCCAATCGGTTCGTCTGTCCTACAAGGTAATAATTCAGAGTCAGATAGTTAGCTCATTCAGAAAATTCACTAAAATTCAATCCGTACACTTGTAAAAAATTAACCCTGTATTCAGATTCTCGGAGTAAATAATGAGTAATGAGGTGCAAGTGATTATTTTGTATTGAATGCAGAGATGCGTTATCGATCCGAAACATATTTCTATAAACTTGTTAATTATGAAGTTTATGGAACAACAATGGAAAATGAAAAAAAATTTAAATGAACCCTATGTCCAGATTCTTGGAGTAACTAAGGGGTATTGAGGTTCAAGTTTGTTATAATGTAAAAAAAGTTATCATTTTGTATTGAATGCAGAAATGCGTTATCGATCCGAAACAGATTTCTATAGACTCATTAATTATGAAGTTTATGGAACAACAATGGAGAACGATGAAAATTAAAATCAACCCTCTGTTCAGATTCTTTGAGTTAAAATTCACTAAAGATTATGACCATTTTATTGAAATGTCTCTTCTGATTTGAGAGATCATAGGGATCCAGCCAAATAGGTATAGTAATTATTATAGTCTTTTCAGAAATGTGTAATGACAATATCTTTTTGATATTATTCAGTTCATTCAACCCATGATAGATGCAAATCATAATATAAACCCAAAAATCTGATTACGGTATATCTAATATCAATATTATTTTCAAAAATACCATTTTATGTTCTAGTTCTTGCAGTTGATGGTGACCGTGGTATAAATAACCTTATCGAATACTCCCTAATGTCAAATGGTCTGAATAGGATAGCCGATGTGTTTTCCGTTGAACGGGATACTGGGGTAGTTCTAACAACCAGTTTTTTAGACAGGGAAGCTTTGCCAGCGGGAGCTGGTACTTATATTCTCCAAATAACAGTGAGTAACAAACAATCTCAAGTGTAACAATTCACAAACTTTATTTCTGCTGTGGATGTATTGAAAAAATAATTCTCATTTCCTTGTCAATTAAATCAATTTGCAGTATTCAAGTACTTCCTATTATTTCTAATTACCCTGTATGTTAGTAAATGATATGGGAAAGAGTTGGTATGGGTCTACCGAGTAACTCTTATATTATAAGTATTCGAAATGAGCTTTCGAAAATTTTGTTTTTCTATAACTTTTTTTGTCTTCGGATACTGATAAAGCTGTTACGTCCATATGTACATACATACATAAAGTCAATTGAATTCACTTTTCAGGCAAAGGAAATTGGTAGCAAAATAGTGCCTGCACCAATAGCCACAACCGAAGTAACTGTGATGGTAACTGATGTCAATGACGAAACACCTAGGTTCAAAAACAACCACTACGACTGTGAAATAGCAGAGAATTCCCCTATTAATACACCACTAACATTCTTAGGAAATTCAATACCAGAAGTATACGATTATGATCAGGTGAGACATAAAATTATAAAACATGAATTCCCCAAAGTATTTGAAATGATCGAAATGAGTGAAATGAGTTTTGACGCAAACTACCTTGGAAATTTTTTTTTGTAGTATATCCCACAAGGAACAATAGAAGTGCCATTTGTTTGAAAGTGCTTGACAATGTTTCTCTTTGAGTAAGGTTATTCTAGACTTTCATTGTCTAAAAATGAAGAAATTCAATTCTCTGCAATTTTATTCACGACGTTTCAACATTCAAATACTTGATAACGACTGTATATTTTAACAGTTGAAACGTCGTGAATAAAATTGCAGAGAATTGAATTTTCTTTATTTTTAGACAATAAAAGTCCAGAATAACCTTACTCAATAGAAGAGCCATTCACTAAAAACGTTATGAAACACTATCTCAACCTAATGAAAATAACCGAAGGACAAAAAATGCATTTTCTTCAAACTCAAAGTAAACTGTTCACTTTGACGAAACATATGTCGTGATATTGTTGAATCAAGTAGGTAGTAAGAATCATTTACATTGAACAATTTATTCGCTCTTTGCTTATATCTATTATTTATATAATGGATACTCAACACCTATCGATTCGGTCAATGTAACTATCTGAACTGTATTATCCATCTAAGATTCATGTACCACTTTTAGGGAATAAATGGAACGTTTCATTTGTACGTCAAAGGAGCGGGAGACACCTTCGACATAACTCCCAGCAAAGCAGTAAACGAAGCAACTTTCATGATCCGAGTCAAAAACAGCACCGTCTTGGATTACGAGAAAGTGAGGAAACTCAACCTCACAGTGGTCGCCAAAGAAGTCGTTAAACGCAACCCCAAATTTAGCGAAACTACCGTCACCGTTAATCTTCTGGATAGAAACGACAACTTTCCCGAATTTACCAAGAGTCAATACGAAGTTTTTGTGCCAGAGAACTGCGATGTTGGAACGACGGTGGCGTGGGTACAAGCTCTCGATGACGATTCCGGAAAGTTTGGTACCAGAGGAATCAGATACACGAATGTAGCTGGAAGTATAGATTATATGTGAGTACTGAACGTTTCTGCCGATCGTATAAACGATACCGATTTGAAAATAAAAAATCGTTAAAACATTAACATACAAGGAATATATTTACTTCAAACAAGCCCAATTAAATAATTTTTGAATATAAGTCGATGTCACAAATCTATATGGTCACAGTGTATGACATCCATTATCCACAGGAGAATTTTTAGGATCAACACCTAATGAAGTACTCAATTTTCTTGTGATGGATGTGACTGCTGATGGTCTATACGGGTATGTTCTCGAATAATAAGAAATTTTGCCAATGGATTGATGGTCATGAACAATAATGAGTATTGAGATTCAAGCAATCATGTTGGATGAAGCCCTATAAACATCTGACTACTGAAATGTGTAATCGATTCAACAACAAAAGATTTCTAAAATCTCAATAATAATGCAGTTTATGTAAAAACAATGGAAAATTAAGACAATAGAATTGATGATTAGTCACGTTTCAGACTTCCTTTGTACCAAACGGTTCACTTTTTCAAAATTATCCGACATATTGATATCTAGAACATAGACAGATTTGATGGAATTTCTCTAAGGTTGCCAAGATTTCTATCAAGGTACCAAGCAATCATGTTGGATGAAGTCCTATAAAGAAAGATCTGGATACCGAAATGTGTAATCGATTAAACAACAAATCTGGAAAAGATTTCTGAAAACTCAATAATAATGCAGTTTATGTAAAAACAATGGAAAATTAAGACAGTAGAACTGATGATTAGTCACGTTTAAGACTTCCATCGTCCCAAACGGTTCAGTTTTTTCAAAATAATCTTAAATATCGATATCTAGAACATTTACAGCTTTGATGTAATTTCTCGAAGGTTACCTAATATCTTTAGGGTCTAGCTTTGAATAGTTATACTTGAAGAGGCTTTGATAAGTTCAAATAGATTATTTCTTTGGAACTAGTTTTAAAAAAACTACAGGTAAACCACCCACTCTGAGAGGAAATCTTCTACCACTCGAAAAAACCGATTTGTGATTTATTAAATAACGATCCCAATGAAGTTTATTTAATAGCCAAGGTTGTTGTTGTATTTGGGATTGCAGGAGCTTGTCGAATTTGTGATATTTGCCAGCCATAAGATGATATTGAAGATTCGAGAACTTTATCAACTGTAAAACTTAAGCAAACAAAGAATGATGTAAACAGAAGATTTGTAGTTACCGCAGAATATATTGAATTTTACCCAATATACATAACCATCCGTCCAGCAGCAGCAAAGGATCGCCACCTGTTTCATGCATATCGCCATGGAAAATGTATCAGGTTGTGGGTAAAAATCAGTTTGATAATATACTTGATACATAAGCTAATTTTCTTCAACATGAAAATGCTAACTCATATACAGGTCATTCATTTAAACTTTTAGTTGAATCTGGGAAGACTTGATGACAATAAAGAAACATGGTGGTTGAAAATTATCGACGGTCAGTTGTGTCCATGGCAGAAGAAAATATAATTTCAATACAAGAAAATTCGACTGTTGTACAGAATAGTTCAAGGAACATGTTATTCATGTAATGCACATTTAATAATTGTGCTTTCGATATAAAGGAAATGTAACTTTTGTGTAATAAAGTAATCTAATATTAAATATCTTCCTCTATTTATGTGTATATATATCCAGGAAAAAAGTTATTTCATAAAAAGTGATATTTTGTTACCTGTCAACAGAGATACTGTCAAACATTTTTCCCGTCATAGAAAAAAATTGTTCTCTCCTTTCACTTATAGTCCATTGGACACAGTTAAGTTGATCTTCGTATTTCTAGGTTAAATCTACACCCTACTTCAGGAATACTAACTGTGAAAATCGCAGGAGGTCCCAATTGGGACAGAGAACAAGTATCCAGACACTTTTTGACAGTTGAAGCCAGAGACGATTTGGGTTTCGGTAACAGAAATTCAGTACAGCTGATAATCAATATTGAAGATGTCAACGATAATCCGCCATTGTTCACACAAACCAAATATGAAGCGAGACTACTGGAAAACAAAGTCGACTTTGAAAAACCGTTGAAAGTTGAGGCTAGAGACGCTGATTTAAATGGTGAGATAGATCACTCATATTTGAAGCAATTCGCGTATTATTATTATTATTATTATTGCCACAATATTACGCGATTTAGAGGAACCGATATTTTAGTTGATAATATGAATAATTTACATGATATTTTCTCAATTATTGCTTTTATTTATAGGTGAAGGCAAAACAAAATTGGGTAAAAATATCATCATTTTCACCTTATTGATGATTTTACTGAAATCGTCAAAAAATTATTTTCCTTATTTTCTGTGACGGTCTTAATAGTGAAGTCGCTTTAATTTTAAGAAATTATATTTGATAATTGAATATAAATAATTATTATTTAACTACTTTTTTTATAGGTACCAAAAATAGTGAAATCGAATATGAACTACTGGGCGCAATGAAAAACAATTTCACAATCGACCCCGTGACTGGAACGATCAAAGTGAAACATCCCATAGATTTCGAGAAAATCAAGGGGACATCTAAAGAAAACATCAGAATATTGTACTTGACCGTGAGGGCAAGAGATTGGGGCAGCCCTAGCCTGTTCAGTGAAGCTCCTTTACTAGTGTACGTTGAAGATGTTAATGACAACAAACCCATGTTCGAGTACTCTTATTACAACAAATCGGTGGCAGAAAATGTCCCAGGAGGAACATCAGTACTTCAGGTACATATGAATGTTTTTACTACTACACTTTATCATTGTATTGTATTGTATTGTATTGTAACCGAATTATTTTGGTACTGACAAAAATCGATCAAAGTAAATCTTTATCATAAATGTTTGACGATAAGTCAACTTTGCATCAAACAATAGGAATTTCCAGCAGTAATTCTCATTTCCTAAAGAAACCCATATTTTTGTTGATAATTCGTAATAACTTAACTTTTTTTATTGATCCCAAGAAACTTTTATTATGTTTATAGAGGGATTATATTCTGTTACATAAATTGAATAAGGACAATACATATGAAATACAAATTGATGAAGAAATCAAACAATTAATAAAAAGGAGTGATAAGAATATAATGGTGATAATCTTCCCGATCTGAGCATAAGTGCAGACGAAAGAGAGTACCACTACCATATGCGGGGCGACTTTTTGTATATCTCAATTCCCTCTTAAAATATAGACGTATTTCCAGAATATGATTTAAAACGTAATGCGTTTATTTTCTTGATATTTCTTGTTTTATGATCCGAATGTTTTTTAACATAGTAAATGAAAATTGAAATTTTAAATTCATGTAATGAACGAAGATTTAATAAGTTATTAGGTTTAACTTTTTTGTTGGTTCTTAAAAGTGCATTTGTATATGCATTTTATAGCTTTGTTTTGCAAAGTTTGTAGTTTTCAAAATAGAAATATTGAAATTTTGAATAAATTAAACTGAAATATATGATTTTCAAATATTTTAGTGGGGTATATTGTATATTGTCTTATTCTGATTAATAGTATTCCAATCAAAGGTTAGAGTTGTTTTCCCAGATTTTTTATACGATTGAACCAAGAGAGTATTGTGTCGATATGTAAACCCAAAAATTTTGTATTGTTGGTATACTAAATTGGTGATTTTTTGAATTTTACAGTTCATGAGCGAGTAGCCTATGAGATTTGGAAATCTTGTTCAATAGAGATATGATTTCGAATTCATTCTCTGCAAAATATACAATTGTTGTATCACCTGCAAAAAGTTTAATTATACCTTTCAATTTAAGTTCTGATATTGAGATTACATATAAGTATTAAAAAAAGGATCGGTACAAGTATAAATCCCTGTGGCACCCCACACTCCACAGTTTATACTTCTATAAATAAATAAATAAATACTTCATTGTCCAACCAGGAGTACATCCAATTACAGGACAGCATGAGACTATTAATTGTGAAATATTTGTAACATTTTATATGCAGTTTTCACTTTGTCCAGATATGGATTTTCAACTGTGATTTAAATTAGTTCAGTGAGCTTTTGAAATGGGTCAGTGTTTTAACAAAGCGTGTTGAAATTGCTACACATTGAATTTATTGTTGAGTTTGCCATGATATTTGTTTTAATTAACTAAGTGTATTTTTTATATACATTGTCCGGCATAAAGTTCGCAGCATATGGAAAACTTTTTTATTATTGATATCTCAAAAAAAATTATTCTTCATGAAATCCTCTGCTTCATCCCAAACCTAAATTGCAAATACCAAAATTGAATTTTATACTACCATATACGAACGATATTGAAAAACAATTCAGTTTTATTTACTATTTGCAAATTTTGTCAAATACCGTCACATATTTCAATTACCGTGATTTTCCGATGGGAGGGAGAAAGGAGGGAACATACAGAGAGTGATATGATCATATCTAATAATATACCATCCATCTAGCATAGTTTTCCTCATATCGTACAGGGCGAAAAAATTGGAAAAAAGTGGAAAAATCAAATTGATCATAGGTGGCTGTGATTTGAATTTCTGAATCAACATTCGATTCTGAACAATATTTTCCTCATACTTTTAATTCTACCGTGAAAAATAAAGTGAAAAATAATTTTTTTTCAAAGCGCGTATGTGGTAGTATAAAATTCAATTTTGGTATTTGCAATTTAGGTTTGGTATGAAGCAGAGGTTTTCTTCAAGTATAATTTTTTTTTGAGAAATCAATAATAAAAAAGTTTTCCATATACTGCGAACTTTATGCCGGACACTGTATAAGTAGTTGTTTTCGGTCTCTCGAATAACTATTGAAACAAACGTAAATTTTTCACATAATTTTCTTAAAATAATGTTGTGGTTAACCATATCAAAGGCTTTCCGCAAATCCAGTATAATATCGTACATTTTTTGTCGAATCTAATTCCAGTTTTACTATTACTTTTTTTTTCTTTGGTGTTTTGGCATCGACTGCTTGGTCATTAGCCATGTGTTCTGGATAGGCCTTGTTACTATCTCCACACGCCACCTTAGGAGTAGCACTGTTAATTTTTAAAGCAACAGTGAATTGTGGAGGATTATTCCCAGCCGACACGAGCCTCAATCATTAAGATTTTCACATCTGAAAATGAAAAAGGTCCACCTCGGCTGGGAACCGAACCTGGAACCTCTCGATTGCCAGGCGGGCGCTTAACCACTGCACTAATCCCAGCCCTCAGTTTTATTATTGAAATCGTGTTAGTATCATAGAGCTACCACAGCTTGGCAAACAGCTGCAATTGTGAAAATGTTCACGCCCATGATGCCCATTACCTAGTCGTACGACGGACTATCCAGTGATATTCACGTGAATGTTCGTGCAAGAAGTGGGCATTTCACAATCTCAGCTATGTTTGCCAAACTGTACTGGTACAAATCAGTTCTGACAAAGTTACTAATTTTTCAATATTCCACAAATTTCGTAAAAAATGGGTGGTTCACAAGAGCACTTTTTTATTTTTGTAGGTCGAAGCACGTGACTCGGACGGCTCGTCGCCAAACAACCACGTCGTTTACCGCATCCAAAACGGAGCTTCGGATAAATTCACCATCGAAGCCGAAACCGGCATCATCAGAGTCGCCAAGGGAGCCTCTCTGGATCCGGATCTCACCCACCCCAGAACGATGCGGTACTCCCTCAACGTCATAGCTATTGACGGAGCACCGGGCGACAGTCAGCTTCAAGACGCTGTTACCGCCGATATCAAAATCATCGACGTTAACAATAAACTGCCGATATTCGATGACCCGGGAGCGGTGGATGTTTTGGAGAACGTCCCTGTAAGTTTAATGTTTCATAGTGTAGTAAAAATAGTCTCAACTGGTTTCCCTAACTTACTTGAAACATGTAAAAATACAACTCTAATACGTTTACACCTAATTCATCAATTTAAGTTACTACTGCTAAGCCAACTCTGTAGATGCAATTTACTGCGGTGGTAACTTGAGCTCTTATATTCACCGCCACCTACACTTGGACGACTGGAGTTTTCGAAAAGCGGCGAAAGGTGTTAAAATTGTTTTATTCCGTTAACCAGCTGTCACCCCCTTACGAACGGCAGCCCTCAGAAGTCGAAACTTGTGCGAGCCAAGGATTAACGGGGTCTTACCTTTTTACGTGCGATTCCTGGCACTTTCTCGGGCCATCAGAAAAATGTCTGCAGTCGCTATCGCCGACTGGCAGCCAAAGTGATTGAAACATGTCGCTTCAACCACCCGGCTACCTGGCCTGGTCGACGCGATGAATACCGTTCGGGTCTCGAATATTATTCGAACCGTCCAGACACATTCCACAGCGATGATATCAGCCCCTCGGTGCGGTGATTTATGCGATGTTATGACTACTCGTGGTCAGGACCGGCTTTTCAATATTCGTTACAATAGTATCAATATAGTGTGCAAATTAATCGCAAACACGACCCAAGCAACTGTTTCATCTAAAAAAAGCCCATCTCACTTAATTATGTCAAAAAGAGTCATCCATTAGACCTTTTCAAAATTATCTCTTTCTCAGGGCTCTTTCTTTGAACGTAAGATAAAGCTTGACCACAGAAACCATATTATCGATCGTTCACAATTCTCAATAATTTCAAGTATTTTTTCATGTTCTTTTTTCTGGATCTTACAGGTCTAAAACGGGATGCTGAACTCCTGTGGTGTCGTTCAATGAGAAAAAATAGTTTTTTCCCTCCTAGATGCGCATTTCGACAAACAAGGTATCTTCATCAGTAGGAATATTAAACTAACTGTAAATATCCAAACCGGTCGTATTTATTTCAATTATTCAATTACTAAGAAATAATTGCCATTTTTTGACAATCTCAGGAATGGAGAACGTGTAGATACTGATATTAAATCTTTAAGCTATTTGGGACGGCAGCAAAACGCAAGTGAACTCTTATAATATATTTCCAATATTTCGACAATATTGTCATCATCAGGGAGCTACAAACTTTAATGATCTATACGTAATGATAAATATGAAATAAAACAAATACTTACAATGTCAGTGAGAATGTTCGCTAAGTGGTGAAATGATGGTGAAATGGATGAAGAATGGATGAACAAGATACATTACAATACATGTAAACAACATGAAGCAATAAATTCAAACTTATGAATAAGTATACGTAAAAATTACTGGTAAAACTATTGAAAATTATTTAAAAAATGCTGAATGCAATCATTGCACCTGTTGCTTTACTGAACGCACATGGAGAAAGAATTTATTTAAGTCCTTGTCAATTGTCAATTGTCATGGAGTTTGTGAAAGAAACAGTTGGCCTCAGCTGCTAGGAATACTAGTACAGTTGCAGTTACTACTAAAGATGAGATATCATGGGGAAAATTATTATTTATTTGATTTTGATATTTGATTTTATTTATGATTATTGGTGAGGAGAAAATTATTGTATTTAAATTTAAGTTACGTCAAATGAGCTATTGTTAAGAGCACTCGGGTTCTTGTCTAGCATTCACAAGTATGAATAAATCCCACTCAAATGGTTAAGATCTGTTCTTTTATTTAAACAATTATCGGACTGAAAAATGTATGTCATTTCTAAGAAACTTCGTTTCGAAGTATTCCTTTCTATTGCTAAAATTTTTGTGGAACTATAGTCCATGTTATGACAGAGCTGGTTGACATGTTCACCGAGAGCACATCTCTCAGGGTGAAGTCTGCTGAGAAGTTATACGGTCTTTAAGCCTTCTGGTTGTCTGACCTATGTATTCTAAATTACAATTTGTGCATGGCACCAATGACCAGTCATAAATATGAAACTATTATTCATTTATATTGCAATAGAACTAGCGTTAGTTATAATTGTTTAGTTTTATGTTGAACTCAAATATTCCAGTGGATTTCTTATCACATGAAACTGTCGCGATATCTTCAACTGTAGGGTAAGAAATTTATTACCATTTTTTCTCAAAAACTTGATAATGTAGTCATCTTCATTTATGCCAATAACATTTCCAACGTAATGAACGATTGTTTTATTGGTGCACAACTGTACTATAACGAAATCATTAGCTCTAATTTCTGAATGTAAGGAAAGGTTTTCTTCTGATGATCCAGACTCATCAAAATTTTCATCAGATGATTCATCATGAACGGAGAATGTATCATCACTGATGGAAGTAGAATTAGCATCCAGATCAATTTCCTTTTGTACTTTAGCTTTTGTACCTGGCATGTGAACATCTTCTTTCACGTTACGATCAGACGATTCAGATTCATCACCATCTGCAAAAATTGCCTCTTTCACTTTTTGTTTTTTGGCTGTTTTTTTTTGCTTTTACAGGTGTTTGTGTTAAAAACAAAGATTTTTCAGGGTTTCGACCTTCGGGAGATACTAAATTGAATGATGAATTAGGTGAAACTGACTGGTGTGCAGAAGTAGATGGAACTGTTTGTTCTGTAGGAAGTGAACCTGCATTCATAGATATGGAGGTAGACGCAGTGACATCTTCCGAAACAATTGTGTCTTCGACACTCGATGATTTTGTTTGTTTCAGTAAAGTTAGTGGAGGGTGTTCCGGCAGCAACAAAATCACTAGAAGAGAGCGCATTTCTATTGAACGACCATTTCCCTGTTTTATTGACGAGTCCTGCCAAATCGTGAATAGTTTTAGCTTTTCCTGAATGTGAAATCATCCAGTCATGCTGGGCAATTTTCAACTTAGCCTTAAAAGGAGCCATCATTGATATATCTAGAGGCTGGAGTTTATGACTGCAGTGTGGTGGTATAGTATCACTTTCCATTCAATTTTCTTTCGCAAATATTATGGCAGCCAATGAGCAGTGCTTCTCATGGTTATCCATTATGATAAGGCTTTTATCTTCTAAGCTGCACTTAGTGTATTTTTTATGTGTTTCAAAACTTTTATGAATGACAGATTAGTCATCCAACCAGTGGGTGGATTATTAATCATTCAAATACTTCCAGAAAGAGAGCCCGTCAAGAAACTATCATGATATCTGGCTCGTGGGAAAATGAAAACTGGTGGCAGGCTACAACAATGGCACACATAGTTACGAGAGTTTCTCTTTCTGTCGACGTAACCTGACCGACTTTTTTGGCTCCTTTTTCTGGAATGACATTGGGAGCGTCGACAACTGTTGTTTTCCTGTTTCATCTAAAGTAAAGAAAAATTGTATATGATTTTCAATACATACCTTATTAATAATAACCAGAAGCTGTGGCACGAGACAATAACTACTAACACTATTTACTTTGGTTACAAGTGGTTCCGAAGAAATATCCACTGTTATGGCGGCAAATACTAAAACCGTGCAATTGTGCCCAATGTTCAAATGTACCCCCTTTTCCCCTAACTTTTGTGTACAGATCGAGTCACTACTGTTCACCCCCATTTTTGACATTATTTATTTAATTGAAGAATTACATTTATATGGGCCTCAAATGGTTCATTGCGGGCTATACTGGAATCATCTCCATCTATATACAGGGTATTTCATTTTTTTTTCAAGGTTGGTACGATCATCGCTAACTTGACAGCCAAAGATCAAGATTCCACAGCAAAACTCGTCTTCAAAATCGACGATGACGATTGTCTAGCAAGGAATGATAGAGGAATCGTGCTTAAACGGCAAGATTTAGATTGTTCCGGTACTTTCCATTTGGAAACAATCACCGGCATCATGTCGGTTAACAAACAACTAGACCGAGAAACGGTGGAAAGTTTTCAAATTGGAGTGGTGGTGGAAGATGTCAATTCGGACACGGGTCCACAAAAAGCTCATGGTAAGATTTAAAATATATATATATATAGTGAGGTAAGATCGTGTCCTGTCAAATTTTCTGTTACTTTGGTATGTTGTTGCATAAGAAAAGTACGGGGTCCTTTGCCTAGTGTACTTGCGGTAATTCAAATAATTCAAAGTACATACTTGCAGCATCAATCATCATCAATATCGAGGACGTCAACGATAACAGCCCAAAATTCCGGAAGGCCTTCTACAAATTTATGGTGGCCGAGAATAGCAAAAACGGAGTTTCAATAGGAACTATAATAGCTGACGATTTGGACAAAAATAGGACGATCACCTACCATCTCATAGGCCCCGTTGAAATATCCAATCTTATTCACTTGGATTCTGATCGCGGAGACCTGGTGGTAGCAGGCAAGATTGACCATGAACTTAATCAGTGGTTGAACTTGACAGTGAGTATGATTATCGTATGTAATGCAAAACGTATCGATGATTATCGAAATACAAATTCCTTAGATTTCGAAAAATAAATTGTATTGCTTAAATTTTATACTTACTTTATAGTCAAAATATTTCCAGAATGAGTCTAGAAGGCAAATATACCATTTATGTAGACGACATGGTGATTATATATAAAAACTCTATAATCTTTCAGTTTTAGAAACTATCTGATCAACGAAGGTTTGAAAAAATATGAAAAGTGGTGTTATTCTAATCTCTCTTATTATTAAATACAAATAAATCTGTATACATAATTTTTCAACAAAAAAATAGAAAAACGTTTATCTCAATTTGAAAATAAAAAATGATGTTTTGAAGCAAACTCCACAGATAAGGTATCTAGGAATATGGATTGATGAAAATTTGAAGTGGGACATAATGCATATTCAAGTGCTTATGATAAAAATTTCTGCCCTTATTGGAGACCTGAGAAGATGTCCCAAACTCGATCCAAAAACTACAGATATGATTATACATCCTCATATAATAAGTTAAATTACCTATCTCATAAATATTTAGAGAATAATTTCAACAAAATTTCCACTTCTTCAGCCCTGAAAGTTTTGCATTGTTGTCCATTTCAAACTTGACAATAACTAGCAATACTGAAATTCATAGTTAGGTACCATACAAACTAGGCAACATAACTAGTTCTATATTGATCCGACCATCTTAATTTTTGGACAAAAAAGGTTCGCAGCTCTGTCAGATTTTTATAGATTGTCAAATGATATCAAGAATTCCAGAAAAATCTTACAACATAAAAATCGAATGAAAAGTACAAGCTTTCACCAAGGAAATAATATCCTTTTCGAAGTATTTGTTATATTCAAAGCCTCCCCTAATTTTTTTCGAAAAGGAGAAGGAATTTTCGATAATAATCAATGATAAAACGATTTGTATTTGTTAAGATTATTTCAGGAATGACGTTTGATTTTAAATCAACATTTTTATATCGTTTTTCTTCACACCCTGCCACAGCCCACTCAATGGAGAACTTCGGATAAGATGCAGTGATGCCACCACATAACTTTTGTCTTTAAAAATACTGGCAAGGTTTGAGACAAATTTCCATAATATCAGACTCCCAGGCAGCTTCGGAAACTCGTATTAGGATTAAAAAAGTGTATTCTGGTGAAAATATTTAGATAGGTAATCCATAAAGAACGAAACTGGACTGTCGTATATTTGACTTTTTTCCTGGTACAAATTCGCACTAGCAGAGAAAAAACGTATATTATCGCCTTTGGAATAAAAATGTCCCAGTATCCTTTCATCCTATTCATTTTATTCAAGGCGTCATCTTCAAAACTAAAGCATTCTTAGTCTACAACTTTGTTTTCTTTTTAACGGATCATCATGTTTTTCATTACGTTTTTAAAATCTACGATGAATTTCAATATAACTTCAATCGAAACATTATATGTCTTAAGGTCTCCAGTTTTAAGTTATTTAATTTTTTTTGAAAATTTTGACAGGTGCACAAAAAAATTAATTTTTTGTAAACAAAGAGAGTCAGGTCAATACTGCAAGAATTTGCCTGAAGAAGACCCGAAACGCCCTAAATCTTTGGAAACTTTTCAAAAAATCATACGGGGTGCTCTGAAATTGGCGCCGAATTCGGTTATCTCGAAAATTCTGTAACTCATTTCTTTCAAATGGCAACCCTATTTTTCTCAACGTCATTGGATTCTACGCTATCCCCCTCATTTTTTAGAATCCCCTGGCGTTGAGAAAAAATGGGATTGCCATTTGAAAACCATGAGTTAAACAATTTTATAGATAGCCGAATTCGACTCCAATTACTGATCACCCTGTATGATTTTTTGAAAAGTTTCCAAAGATGTAGGAAGCATCAAGTCTTATACAGGCGACTTCCGGCAATTTTTTAATCAGATGTTTTTTTTGCAGTCAATTATTTATTTTTCTCGAACCTCTTTGAAGTACTCGGAAAGGGGGCGGCTCCTAGTAAGCAAAACGAATTTTAAACACCTGAAATAAGAAATAAAGTAACAGGAAAGGACCAGGTGGAGAATGTTGTTTGTAGAGGTTCCAAATATTTAAACACGAAAACACTCAAAATGGTGAAATCGGGATGCACAGATAGGGGTTGAAAACGGTTTTTTGCGATTCGCGGCGAAACGTTACATCTTAGCGAAAAATGTTCAATAAAAAAGTTGTGAATAATAAAAAAAATCGAAAACGTTTGTATCAAACACTTTCCGTATACCAATTTTCAGAAAACTACTTCCAGTAGTTTTCCATTTATATGTCGACTTAGCTCATCGTTCACCACCAAAAATCCGACGCGCCACGGCAAATAATAATAATACGGGTTATACCTTTGGGAACACTCTACGAGTATTTATGAGAAAGTGTTATTATTATTATTATATTATTCATTTGTACTGTCTTCCAGATCAAAGCAACCGATAGCGGTGTTCCATCCAGATCGAGCAGAGTGGAGGTTTTCATTCAAGTCCTAGACGAGAACGACAACAACCCGTACTTTCTCGCCGAACCAAACTCCATCACAGTACCTGAAGACGTCCGCGTGGGCAGAGAAATCGGTAAACTTCAAGCGGTGGACGCGGATTCCGGCGAATTTGGGAAAATAACCTACCTCATGGACAGGATATCGTCCCAGGGAAAATTCACTCTGGATGCAGACACCGGAATACTGAAGGTGGCTGACAAGCTAGACAGAGAGGAAAAGGCGAATTACCTGTTGATTATCGAGGCTTGGGATAATTACCAGTACGGATTCAATAGTGGGGAGAGCAGGAATGCCTTCAAACACGTCAAGTAAGTGGACCACAAAGGGAAAGACAGGGGCGGATCCAGAGAATTGTTTAGGGGGGGGGGGAAGCACGAAACAAAATATTTCTTTCCTTTCCTAACCTAACTGGAGAAGAGAACAGTTTAGGATCAGAGCATAATTAATTCCAAAGTATATGAAAGTTATTTATTTTATTATTACGAAATGTCCACATAATATTTATCGATAATTTTCTTTTGTTTTCTTTGTTCTTCTTGTAACTCTGACACAACAAAAAAAACATTACTTTAACATATTAAATATGAATATCAAGGAATAAAAAAATTCAATTAACCATAATCCGCAGTTTAAAAAATTATATCCCAATTTCTCCATAAATTATGCATTTGCTAATTAACAAATTTTTCTAAACTGAATGTTAACATAAAAACCCCGATAATTATTGAACTAAAGCCCTAGGATTTCTTTCACTTAGTGGTAGGCTCACAAATAGATAACCGATGCAAAAATTGTAAAATTTTGATTTTCACCTTTTTTAACAAAATTTTTAAAAAAGAAATAATTTTTTTTGTTAATATCTTGAATATTTCGATTTCTAAGGCTAAAGCTACATATATTTTTTTTTCAATTTATTTATCACCATTATTTAAAAAATTGTTATAAACAAATATATTGTTTATGAGCAAATTAATTTCTTTTCGTAATATTTCTCCTGATGAAAATTATGATTTTTAAAGTAAAAACGATTCTTTAAAAAAATATATTTGTTGCTAAAAAAAATTTATATACTTTTTTATTTTTTTATTTTCAATATTTAATAAAAAAGTGGAAAATCAAAATTTTACAATTTTTGCAACGATAATCTTTTTGTAAGCCTATTAAGAATAATAATAGCGTCTTCATTGTCCATTTCTGTTTTTTTTTTAATAACAATATGCTTTCTCCACGATCATCACAGAATTTGCCAATTCTGAAATCAAATTTGATTACAGAATGCTGGAATTCTCTCTCTTGAGATTTAAGAAATATTCTGCAACACCTCTGCCCCCATGCAATTTAATAGTTATTTAAGTAACAAGGAATGTAAAGACGTGTTAACATTCGAGGTGAGCGAGTACGAGCCGAGGCAAAGCCGAGGTTTGTCGCTTGCCGAGGATGATAACATTCGATACATTCCGTGTTACTTATTACGTTTTTCCCGCTGCTTGTTGACATTTCTCAAAATTTGCCTGAATTGAAGTTTGTTTTCTTACCCTTCCTTCATGATTATTCGTTCGCTATTTCATTCTAAGTTGCTTGTGCGTGTAACTAAGTTACCGAATAAGCAGACAACAATAATATTCAAAAGGTCTCATAACCTAAAAATTGATATGAATGAAGCTGAAGGTATTACTTGTCAAAGTCATTATTACCCTAGGCATGTAAATGACACTATTAAGTTCCGTTGTCAAGATGAATTAGTAAACGAATGATATAGGCCATTTACCTGTTTTGTTGCTAAGCATGTATGGACTATTTACAGTGTCGGCAGCGGGAAAATGTATTTACATTATCTCTCTTGTGATAGAATAATATTCTCACACTGGTTAGCAATAATAACATTAGCCTTGACGCAGTTGATTGTCATCGTAGTGGCAAAATTTGAGTAAGCGTCAAAATTATTGCTGTCACGTTTCCTATCTTTGATCGTGGAGAAAGTATAGTCTGCTACTCGGTTAGAATGAAAATTCGTGATGCTCGTGGGTCCTCACGCTCGCCTTCGGCTCGCGCTCGGAACTTTCCACTCGCATCGAATTTTCATTCTAACCTTGTTACAGAATATACTATTCTCCACGATCATCACAGAAGTTGCCAATTCTGAAATCAAATTTGATTACAGAATGCTGGAATTCTCTCTCTTGAGATTGAAGAAATATTCTGCAACACCTCTGCCCCCATGCAATTTAAATGTATTTACATTATCTCTCTTGTGATAGAATAATATTCTCACACTGGTTAGCAATAATAACATTAGCCTTGACGCAGTTGATTGTCATCGTAGTGGCAAAATTTGAGTAAGCGTCAAAATTATTGCTGTCACGTTTCCTATCTTTGATCGTGGAGAAAGTATAGTCTGCTACTCGGTTAGAATGAAAATTCGTGATGCTCGTGGTTCCTCACGCTCGCCTTCGGCTCGCGCTCGGAACTTTCCACTCGCATCGAATTTTCATTCTGACCTTGTTACAGAATATACTATTATACATGAAAAAAACGGCATAATAGGCGGAGTTCAGCTTACAAAATTGAGAAATATTGATAACGCAAGACTGTTTTCTCAAATGGCATCATTGTGAAAAACTTACGACTCTTTAATTAATTATTAACCATTATCGATTTGATCCGGTTTTATCTTAGCTGGCTAGGCATGATTCGGCTCGAAAGGCCAAAATATTTTTTTGGCGTTACATCATCAGTTTGAACTGAATGACTGAGTTGAAAGATTCCATTGTTGATTTCAGCATCACCATATTGGATGTGAATGACAATGCACCTGTGCTGCACGTGCCTCCATACTGCGTGAATATTACAGAATTCCACGAGCCTGGACAACCTGTTACTGCGGTTCAGGCTTCAGATGCTGATGATCCAGAGACCTCAAATGGACAGGTAGAGAAAAATATTTCATCCTCATTGTGCATTCTATACAGGGTCCTGCAAATGCTCTCCGGTGGTCCATAGCTTCTAAACAGCGCAAATTGAAAATTTCTTCCGAATGCAGGCATCTTTCCTTCTTGAGAAAGTATCTTTGGAAAAAATTCCGAAGTATACAAAGTGACCCAGAAAAGTGCACCAAACCAAACTTATGTTTTTCGTAATGGAACATCCTATATTTCATCACATAGTTGAATAGAGATTACTTCGACCATTAAAAAAGTATATGGTCATGTATGTTCATCAACGTTATTTCCGGAGATATATCGATATTACTTCAAAAAACATAAGGTATTCAACACTCCTCGTGGAAAAATAATTCTAAAAACTTATGGGAGAATTATTTTTCCACGAGGAGTTACAGAGTGTTGAATACCTTATGTTTTTTGGAGTAATATCGATATATCTCCGGAAATAACGTTGATGAACATACATGACCCTATATTTTTTGAGTGGTCAAAGTAATCTCTATTCAACCATGTGATGAAATATAGGGTGTTCCATTACAAAAAACATAAGTTTGGTTTGATGAACTTTTCTGGGCCACCTTGTATACGTCGGAATATTTTCCAAAGATACTCTCTCAAGAAGGAAACATGCTTGCATTCGAAAGAAATGACCCCGCACTCTTTATAGGTAAAATGGTTCTCGGTGAAATTTTCTGAATTTTTAGTATATTGTAGTATTCGATGTGCTGATTGAACGTAAAGAATCGCAAAGTTCGTTGATGGACGGATTTTGAAATACAAGGCGTTAAAGTTAAAAATCAGTAATTTTTATTTAATTTATTTCTCGGGATTTGAAAATGCCAACTGCATTTTTTTTCGCTCTTATCATCAACGTACCTTCATATTACTTAATATCATTCAGATGGTGCAATTATATCATTATGTACAGAGTGAAAAATAAAAACATTTGAGTAATGTCTGAAAATTCGATGTAATAATGAAATATTGATGAAATTATTTTGGCATGCAATATACTATTTTTATTCCATCATTGATCGGAATTCATACATTTCGTACAGGGTGATTTGAAAAATTGGTGAAATATATAGCCGGTTCTTTCGTACATATCCTGTATATTCAAGAGAATTATCATCCTCCTAAGATAGCTGATACCGTATAAACATGATTTCGTTGGGATATATAGGGTGATCATGAAAATTTTCGATGATGAACATGACAAAATATCAACGTTGCAGAAATCACCCTGTAATTCTCGATTAACTCGGTGAAATTCCTTTATTATTATTTAATATATTCATCATTCTCTCCTCAACACTGTCCCAAAAATTCAGTTTCCTACTATTACTAGTTTCATAGTTATTTTGAGAAACTATTCTACTAGTGGCCAAGATTTTTCACAAATAGTGAAACGTGAGAATGTGGAGAACAAAATAAATGTAAAAGAGGGTGAAGATTAGAGATAACAATCACATCAGATATATGAATTTAATGATGTAAGGTAAGCTTTGTTGGAATAAAAAACAAACTGTCTGGGAAAAGTGAGAATGATTGATCGAACGCTTTTATTTCTGATAGGAGAATTTGAATCTGGGCAGCGACGGTTTTTGCCACTCGGATGGAGGTTTCCGTGATTTTTATATTTGCTGGCTACCAATAGAAACATATAGACATCTACTATATTTCATCAATATAGGTAATTCAATACGTAAAGGTAATAATAATTATCACTGATGGAACTAATTGATTTTTCTTTTTCGTTCACTTTCCGTCAACGACAGAATCCAAATTAACCCGATAGCCGATAGAGGTTATCTTGTTGTACGAGGACCGTAGCGCTGCTACGGAAGAGGTGGATTCAGTGATTTGTGATGTCCCGTACCGGGGCCTCATACACGATTGGGCGAGTCAAATTATCCAAGCATTAGGAATTTTATCTGGCTCTTACCTGAGTTGTTAGTTGTAACTGATGTGTCGTATATTCAGTCAGTTCCTATAAGGTAGATGAAATTGGATGGACCGTCATTGGTCATCACCCTGCATATAATGTTACATTTATTTTGATCTCCACATTCTCACATTTCACTTTTTTTGAAAAATCTTGGCCACTAGAAGAATGTACGCGTGAACAAGTTCTTTCAACTCGTCATGCAAATGGTAATAAGTTTCTCAATTAATAACTATGAAACTAGTAATATTAGGAAACTGAATTTTTGGGACAGTGTTGAGGAGAAAATGATGAATATATTAAATAATAATAAAGGAATTTCACAGAGTTGATCGTGAATTACAGGGTGATTTCTGAAACGTTGATATTTTGTCATTTTTATCATCGAAAATTTTCAAGATCTCCCTCTATATCCCAACGAAATCATATTTATACGCTATCAGCTATGTTCGGAGGATGATAATTCACTTGAATATACAGGATATGTACGAAAAAACCGGCCATATATTTCACCAATTTTTTAAATCACCCTGTACGAAATGTATGAATTGTGATTAATGATGGAATAAGAATAGTATATTGCATGCCAAAATAATTTTATCAATATTTCATTATTACATCGAATTTTCATACATTACTAAAATGTTTTTATTTTTCACTCTGTACATATTGATATAATCTGCACCATCTGAATGATATTCAGTAATATGAAGGTACGTTAATGATAAGAACGAAAAAAAATGCAGTTGTCATTTTCAAATCCCGAGAAAATAATTAAATAAAAATTACTGATTTTTAACTTGAACGCCCTGTATTTCAAAATCTATCCATCAACGAACTTTCCGATTCTGCACGTTCGATCAGTGCATCGAATACTACAATATACTAAAAATTCAGAAAATTTCACAGAGAACCATTTTACCTATAACAAGTGCGGGGTCCTTTGTAAGTTGCGCCGTTTAGAAGCTATGGACCACCAGAGCGCAGTCGCAGGACCCTGTATATTTATTTTGAATCCCATCTTTAAAAAAATTCCCTTCTTTTTTTTCAGGTCATCATCGATATTGCAGATGGCAATCAACAGAATCTTTTCGAACTCCATCTAGTTTCAGAATGGTCAGTCGACATCAGGACTACCAGGTCTCTTAGAGGAAGGCACGGAAATTACACTCTGATCATGAGGGCCCAAGATTTGGGAATGCCCAGTCTTCTGGTGGAAGAACCGTTGAGGATATGTGTCATGGATTACAACGATCACGCCCCGAATTTTGTTAGCCCACCACCGAATTCCACCTTGAAAGTACCGGAGGTCAGTTGAAACAAGACTTGTTTTTTGATAAATGACAGATTTGCAGGAACACAACTATCACATGAGTCTGTGAGAAGAGTACTAAAACACCACAAATTCTGTTGCTATAGAATGGAGATGATGGTCTAGATAAACAACTTAGTTTTGTCTCTCGACTCTCGAAAAACTGCTGTGTCTACGATTATTATGTGATGGCCACCACGTCTCTTGAAAAGGGGGTGTGTAGTGTCATACCCAATGACATATTACGGCTGGAATCCGTTATTTTCATTTCGATTTGCGGTCACATTCTAAGCACAATTTTTACTGCCGCTTTTTTCGTGGAAAACAGTTGCCAGTCAACCCAAAAGTCGGCAAAGCTGAGTTTCTGCTGAATTATCTGCTTATATACAATGTTTATGAGCAGATAATTGCCGCGAAACAACAGGCAGTGAGGAGTAATTTTTTAGGATGATCTAACCAGAACGAACTAACCTTACGTAGACATTTGAGTTCGTGGAAATTGATAACGTATGTAGGTTTTGCAAAAGTTTCTTCTTTCTTGTGGAAATGAATTTTGTGAGGAGTAATTTTTTATTATAATTTTACCAGAACGAACTAACCTTACCTACTAGATATTTGAGTGCTTGGAAATTTGCGTGGTCGATGTACGAAACGAGAATCCGAAAATTAATTGATGTGTACCAAACAAGAATATTTCAGGTAATTTTTTGAGGTGTACGAAATGCGAGTGTACGAAAAATGATACCACCCACACCAACAAGACCCTCTTTTAATTCGTCAGGTATAATCCACTGCATAAATCACAAGTAAATAATGTTTAGAGATTGTGAGGAGAGGAAATTACACGAGAGCAAATGATCCGGGAGGAAATTGCCGGAGAGCAAATAACCGGAGAGTATGGTGTCCAAGGCGATACTGGGAGGACAAAATGATCGAGAGAATATTGTGCAAGAGTAAATGATCTGTTACCAGAAGGGATGCAATGTAGTCCCTTTTATATAAACTATATTCGGATATGAATGGTGGGGAAGTTGCAGCTTTTTGTTTTGTGATTTTTCTACAGCTTTTGATTACGTGAATCATAAAATACTTTTGCTTAAACTACACCATAATGTTTTAGGGATATCACTCTCAGATGGTTAGAATCTCCATTGCAACGAAACCAAGTATTGAGGAATTCAGAATTAAAGATTGTTAATTATGGAGTTCCTCAAGGTTCTTTACTTGGTACAATGCCATCTTTTGTTGAACGTCCAAATCATCAGTTTCTTTTACTATATTTGCTGATGAAAAACAAGCAAAATCTTGATCAATTGGTACTATTCTACAGAAAAAAGTAAAATATTTGTGTGATTAAAATTTACAGGCATTCAACTTTTGCACAATAGCATCGTTCACTGATTTTACCTGGATAAGTCGTTGAAATTTGAAATTTTGTATAAATAGCTCCAATTTGTAATCGTTTCAGACCTTCACCAGTAAAAGTGAATTCATTATCTAGCAAATTTTCTACCCTATTTCATAATCAGCATGCAGTATTTTATTTAGAGCGGAATATTTTGTTAACAGCAATTTATGAAGAGAGCCTAATTTATGAAGTTTTAATTATCTGTCCACCCCAAAAACCGAAAAAAAATTAATTCACTTACAGAATGCCACAGTGGGCAGTGCATTGATTCAAATCGAGGCAAAGGACGAGGACTCTGGTTTGAATGGTGCCGTCAGATACCGCCTGAAAGCAGATCCTGGTGGACACTGGAAGTTTTTCGAATTGCAACCGGTATCAGGAATTTTGGAGTTGCGTTTGCCGCTGAACAGGAAAAAACAAAAGATATACGATGTAAGTGTTTTGTAGAAATAAAATTTGGATCAAAAAAGTATTCACACAATCACTACGAACAATTACTATTCTACAGGGTATATCTTAAAAGAAGGTTCAAAGGAGCGGATACTATAGCCAAATAATTTGCTCCATTACAGTTATCCAAAAACGATTTCAAACTGTTCGAAACGTTTTCGATTTATCCAGTTCCTTTGTGTCAAAGTATCACAATGAAAAAAAATCCAATGTGATTTTTTGTGAAGTTCTTTTGTGAAAATGTACTGATAGGGAGCAGGCACAGATACAGAGAGTGTGTCTGTATTATATGAAAAGAGAAAAGATACCGTGATGTCATGCGCTTCTACTGGTATGTTCGAAGTTTCTAATCCTATAATCACATTCGCAAAATAATTGAATAAATTAATCAAATTTCAATGGTTAACATGCATAGTTATTCGTTTTTCCCCACCCCTGAGCAAAATTATTTCTTATTTTCATTCAGGGCGTTTGAAATAATAATCTCCCCGGTGAACACTCACAAGAGTACCTATATACACAAAGACAGCTCTTCTCCGATTATTATCTATAAGAAAACCCCGAAAACCTACTGCGCCACCCTGGGCAGTCAGTGTAATCCAAGCAAAATATTTAAAATTTGAAGGATGCTGTCAGGTAATTCATTTGTTCACATAAATTATTTAAATTTTGAATGCAACTAACAGTAAATTACCTTTTTTAAAATGACTGATGAAAAAAACTCGAGTTGCACCCCTCCTAAATTGAGAGAAAAATCTCGTTCAGTTTACGAAAAGGAATTTCACAATTTCGAAGTATCCGATGCCTCACCACACTTCCACTGCAGTCAAAATAACTTTTCAAACAATCAGTCCACTGAGCATAATTTTGTAAACCCAGTCCAAACCACACCAGCTAATTCATTTATAAACGCCCGAGAAACCAGCTATGTAACAATTAAAGTTTATAATAACTGCACCATCCAAGGCAACAAATAACACCACAACATTCAAACGTTATTCTTCTTCTTTGTTTAATATCTGAAAATTCCATCCCTCTTGTCTGACAGTTGATGTTATCATTGTTACCAGTCTCGAAAAAATACAAAATGTGCATCGAAATAGACTCTAGAATAGAAACCATTTCGATCCGAATTTGAGTTTCATAATGACTTCATTTTAGACTCCAAATAGAAAAAAGTTATTGCAATCTCAAAAAAGAACCCTGTGCACTGGTTGAGTATGGATTCACTGACAGACATTTAATGGATTATAACCAAGTAAAAAAGTACGATGTACTGAAAATATTTTACAGAAAAGACTCGTCAATAGTCGTCAAGGAAACGTTTTTATCGTGATACTAACCGGATTTAAACAATCTGAGTAATATTTATAATAATATTTTGAAATTTGAGGTAATTCCTCCAGGTTTCCTAAATTACGGTTGATTTGAGTCCAGGCGGAATGTGGTTTTCCCGAAATTACTGTTGGCAGCACTGGGTCGAGTTTGTCGGGTTTTTCATTTTGCTGGATTGGATCTTTTACTATTTCCGGGATATTCCCACTGGCAACTTCCATATTTGACACACTGTATATTTATTTCCGTTTTATTTTTCAGATACGCATAGAGGCCTACGATTTAGGAGTTCCTACATCTCTGAGTTCGGATTTGGATTTGACCGTATATGTTAGTGACATGAACGATTACCAACCCCAATTTATGATAGACGAATTTTTTGTGAACTTCACAGGTTAGTTCAACTATTACAGCGGTGAATCGAGAGCTATAACTGAATGTTTCGATTTTTTAGAGAATCGAGCACCAGAGAATGAAATGGTAAAATTACCAGACACAATCGACAGGGACGAGTTCGAGTTTGATGGTCCAATCGGGCCCATATGTTACTATATTATCGGAGGCAATGAGAATAACCTATTCCATCTCAACCCCATCGATCATACGCTGGTGGTGAGAATATTTTGTTGTCAAATATAGTCATTATCCTAAAAAGTACGAAAAGAGTACCCTTCCTGCATGCGACTGACTGAAAAGAGTACCCTTCCCGCATGCGTCTGACTGCCGTTTCAGAGCAGTCCAGCCCGGGAAAGTACCCTTTTCGGCAACCATCCGGGAAGTGTTTACTAGCCGGACACCTTTTCTTTGGTAGAGTAGCTCGAGTTTTATTATAAATATTAATATAAATAAGAATTACAATATTTCTGTTGGTACCTATCTTCTGTTCGAATTTCCATATATAATACAAATAAGAACTAAAATGTTTGAAATATTCAAATTTGGAATCACAGGTTTACTCTTAATCAAAATTCTTTTATTTTGTTCCCCCCTGAAGAATCTGGATGAAGAGTCTTTGTTCTGCATTGTTTTTATTTACTTTCATGTTATATATTGATCATTTTCAGTTGTCGTAGTGAAAAAGAGAGCTGTCAATTTTGACGAATACGAATTGTCTAGTCAAAATAAAGTTATCAATTACAAAAACACGATATTCTGTCTAATTTAATTGGCATAATCTCAAGATAAGTGTAAAACGGTGTGGTTCCAGTACAGCCGACTTATCGAGTTAAGATATTTGGAGTCAGATATATATTTATAACACTTTCTACAGTAAACACGCGTGGGCAGCCGACTAAACGGGTAGTTCAGATCGAAAGCTGCACACAAGATTCAACACCCCCTGTACACCGTTTGGAAATTTAGAATTTTGATAACTCGAATACAAGTATTCCGTAATGCACCAATTTTTATGAAGAATAAAATTTTTTGACAAATCGATAATGAAAAAGTTTCCATATGGTGCAAATTTTTGAAACTCACTGTAGAGTCATGACCATCTTTTGATAGGCAACCCATTTTAGGCGTATTCGTCTATTTATGTAACTTCATAAAAAGTATGTTTCACTCGGTTAACAGATGGGTGAAGGTCGACCTCTATTCGTCTCTTAGACTAAATGCGTCTCTTTGATTTGTTATTCTACATGGTTGCCGAAAAAATAGTGTACGCAACACGTCCGGAAGCAGTTGTTTGGACTCGCAGACTTCCAGGACTCGCTGACGCTCGTCCAAAAAAACAGTATTTTCTGGACTTGTGACGACCTACTTGAAATACTTTTGCACTGTAAACTGACACCAGCGTCACAAGCGTCTAGCCGTACCATTCTACTTTTGATCCCGCAGTTTCGCATGCGCATTGTGTCCGCGCCAAATTCAAAATACCGATTTCGTTTTTGATCGCTGTCAGTAATTGTTGTGAAGTAATCGAATGATTTTTAAACTTCTTAGGAGGGTTTATTTGATAACTGATTTTATTTTTTTTGTTGAATAAACTGTTTAAAATGACTTGGTGCATTATTTGCAACAAACAGTTTTTCGATATTAGTAGTTTGAGAGGGCATGTAAAAAATTTCCAACCAAGTTAGAACGTAATTATTTTTCTCTGTACATAGATAAAAATATCTAAAAATAATGTAAATATACCTATAATTTATCTTTTGAAAGAGATTCTTCCCTGACTTCATTAAGGATAGTTTGGAAGGGGCTTTTAGCAACAATTTTGGCAGCTATAGTTTCTCTTTCAGATCTAGACAAAATTATGTGACCTAATCCTTGATTATAGCTATTCACAAATTCTACTTCACATCTTCTAATTATTCAATACCGTATAAGTATTATATGAGTTGGGTAATATCCGTTGATTTTATTGGTTCCTTGTATATATCTACAGTATCTTATGCCAGAACCCTCTGGGTTGTATGTGCCAGATCGGTGGCATATGAATCTAGTTTTTTTTTTAATTTTTCGTGTGGTAAGAAACATATGTTTGTTAATAAATTTACTTTTCTTTTTTTTTCGACTTCTCTTTTTCAGCAATGAAATTCATCCTCGTTGGATAATTTCAAGTTCAAGGATGAGAGCTTTATGTCATGAACTACTTTGGAACGATTCAATATCTTTGATTTTTCAAAAATTTCCTTTGCTTCATAAACAACATTTGAATTTTTCTACCGTCTTTACACTGTCATCGGAGGTTCCTTCCAGTATTTTTGGTATACATTCCAACAAACTAACCTGTAAAACACCTCACAATAAAAACATTATTCAGCAGAGATCTGTCTTCAAAACTAACAAAGCCGTTTCTAGACGACCAGTAAATTAATCATAAGGAGAATATTGCTATCTACCGAAAACGCAGATAATTTTAATGAAGTTCTTTATACATTACTTTGTGGTTAATATGTCAGTTCAAAAAAAAACATTACTCAACACATTAAAAAATGCATCATCATTTGACTTTGATCTTCCTAAATGTCAAATATCACACAGGCACATGCACAAAATATTTTGTGCACACATGATGAATTTTTATTTTGAATTTGCCGCGGTCACAATGCGCATGCGGAACTACGGGATCAAAAATGGTAAGAATGGTAAGGCTAGACGCTTGTTAAACTAACACATAAAATTACGTATTTCGCATTAGTGCGAAATATTTACAATAAATTAGATTACATGAAACAGATCCTAAACAGAAAACACTAGGCGAAATATTTCATTTCGCACTTAAGTAAATATGTATAATGTTTTCAATTGTAAGCAACTTTTTTCGATAAACTTTCGAATTCGAAATTATCGAAAAAGTTGTTACTTTATTCGTGATCAAAATTGCGTTTTTTATTCTCCCCTGTATTATACCGATTGGGAACTTAGAAATCCACCAATGAGAATTTTTGGCAATGCATCAACTTTTTGACGAATAGAATTTTCTGCCAAATGGAGAAACTTCCTTTTTGACACTCACACTGTAGAATACCTGAGAGATCAGAATCATAATTAGACACAAATTATTACAAATACAAAATATCTTAGAAGATTCCGAGCAGTAACTTTTTTTTGTTAAAAATATGGAAACATGAACCTTTTTCAAGTAGGTACTTAGTTTTTTTTTGCTTCAAAGTTTAATATTACATAGATATCTAAACAGAAATAATGTATATAAATAGCTACAAAATAGCAAAAAACTTGCACCGTGAAAAGAGGCATATACATCGAGGATCTGCAAAAACGCAATAAATTAGCCGATTTATAAAAATAATTGAGGTTATGTTTTCATTATTCGTTATTGTTGCATGGAAATCTGAGAGATTTTGATTTTCCGCAAAAAATATACAAAGTATCAGATCAGCTGAAAATATGAGGTCCAAGTTACTTCCAGTCAATCCGGAATTTTTTTTATCAAGTAATGAATGGGAAAAAATGCGGCGTTGAATCTCATAGTCTTTTAAGAAGTTGACCTAGGTACCTCAATGTCAATTTATCCTCAAAACAATATCTTGTTTTCTGTTTATTCAAATTCTGCCATTAATCCGTAAAATAAGGAAATAAAATGATGTTCTTACCAAACCATTAGAAGTAAATTCTTGTCTCAGGATTCATCATCTTCACAAATAATATCCGTGAATGTTGAATATCTTCCTGGCACTGCTATATAACGCCTTATTACACACTGTAGTTTTTCACATCAATAATTAGCCTTTAAGTCAAAACATTTGACAGATTTTTAAAAACCAATTTTAGATGAAACGATATAGGTAAAAATTAAGATGTCTAGAAATCTTTCTAGACATCTTAGTAAAAATGAATCAACAACAATCGGCATATGGAGTGTTTCGGATGTCATGAGTTAGGTACGCTGTTTTCAACGCACTCTTTGTTGATATTTATAACATTCCAAAAGAAGCAAGGAAATAAACTACAAAAATTAATATGATAGTGTGGGTCTATCTGGTTTGCGTTTTTGTTGACCTGCTTACTTCTAAGTTTCTAGGCATGTTTTGGTTCTGAGCTAGAACGGTTCCAGAACCGTCCAAAGGTCCAGTTGCAAAGAGTAGATTTCTTAATCTTTGTCAGTTGAGATCTAACAAATTTTGGGTGAGTAGACGTTCTAAACTTGAATGTCATGTACCTACGATTGTTCGGAACTAGTTCAGAACGGTTATGAAAGGAACCAAAACAAACCCTTTGCATCTTTAATATCATATAACTATAGCAACTATTTCCTGGAGGATTTTAACTGGATGCATTAAAGCCATATTTGATACCTCTTCACAATGTCGTTGAAGGTCTTTCGTTTATTGACATCGTGTGCTTTTCAAATGACAAGGGCGGGAAATGGGGTGGGATTATATGAACACTCGATGCGCGAGCTGTCACGACAAAGTGACTAAACTAACAAGGAGGGTTTAATAAGCTCTAGCCAATCAGAATCTTGTAGCATCAACGCGTCATAGTGACGTACTTGGAGATGAGTACAGAGTAGAACTTGAACCAAGCAACAAAACTGTCAGCAGTAACTCTCATATACCAAGAGCTAGTTCGTCATTCCTCAGGTTCCGATATTGCTGAACAGTACTGCCCAGTAAATTGTTGACTCTCTCTTCCCCTATAGTGTCTATGGGGAGAGAGAGAGACCACATTTACTGGGCAGTACTGTTCAGTAATATCTTGACAAGACAAACGAGAAAACCCGTAAGACCCGCCCACCTCCAGGTAGCCAACCACCTATAAATACTACAGTGCAACCAACATCGGATCGTCTTTTGAGATCAAGGAGTAGGCAGATTGAGACCTTGATATCTCTCAAGACCACGACTCTTGAAAATGGCTCCAAAGCAGGAGCCGAAACGTCGAGTTATAAACTCTCAACGCGGTTCAACCCATGAACTTAGTAATGTACATATATATATATATATATATATATATATATATATATATATATATAGATATATATATATATATATATATATATATATATATATATATATAGATATATATATATATATATACATATATATATACATATATATATATATATATATATATATATATATATATATATTAAAAAACAACCTTGTGAATGTTATTTATTAGAGTGAAGTTATCCACACATTTCCATCCACACTTTTATGCGGTGTTGCCTTTCAAGAAAAATCATTAGTTATAATTATGCTACAGCATCATGAATTATTATAAAAATTCATTGAATGAGCTTGGCGAACCAGAATTTGGCAAATATTTTAGTATACCTATTCAAATTGTTACTGTAAAGTAATATTCACTTGAATAATAATCATCTGCCTTACTGGAGCGTAGTTGAACAAAAAATTACTATAATTTTTACACATAGAAAAATATCTATGCTGTGCTGAGATAGATATCGCGTAAATCTCAGAAAAAAATCATCATCTCGATTATTACAGCGCGAGTCACCTTGAAATAACACAGGGGCTATTGAGCACATCAATACCAATGCGTAAACACAGAAAAATATCTGTATCAAACCGTAGGGGAGATGGAAATCGCAAAAATATTTATCCAAAATATTTTCTCGATTATTACGGCGCGAGTCACCTCAAAATAACACAGAGGCTATTAAACACATCAATACCAATGCGTACACACAGAAAAATATATGTACCAACCCGTAGGGAAGATGGAAATCGCAGAAATATTTATGAAAAATATTTTCTCGATTATTACGGCGCGGGTCACCTCGAAATAACTCAGAAGCTATTAAACACATCAACACCAATGCATACTCATTGAAAAATATCTGTACCAAACCGTAGGGGAGATGGAAATCACAAAAATATTTATAAAAAATCATTTTCTCGATTATTACGGCGCGAGTCACCTCGAAATCACACAGAGGCTATGAAACAAATCAATACCAAAGCGTACACATAGAAAAATATCTGTACCAAACCGTAGGGGAGATGGACATCGCAAAAATATTTATAAAAAATCATTTTCTTGATTATTACGGCACGAGTCACTTCGAAATCACACACAGGGCTATGAAACACATCAATACCAATGCGTACACATAGAGAGATATCCGTACCAAACCGTAGGGGAGATGGAACTCGCAAAAATATTTATAAAAAATCATTTTCTCGATTATTACGGCGCGAGTCACCTCAAAATCACACAGAGGCTCTTAAACACATCACCACGTACACATAGAAAAATACCTGTACCAAACCGTAGGGGAGAAGGAGATCGCAAAAATATTTATAAAAAATCATTTTCTCGATTATTACGGCGCGAGTCACCTCAAAATCACACAGAGGCTTTTAAACACTTCAATACCACGTACACATAGAAAAATATCTGTACCAATCCGTAGGGGAGAAGGAGATCGCAAAAATATTTATAAAAAATCATTTTCTCGATTATTGCGGCTCGAGTCACCTCGAAATCACACAGAGGCTATGAAACACATCAATACCAATGCGTTCACATAGAAAAATGTCAGTACCAAACTGTAGGGGAGATGGAAATCGCAAAAATATTTATAAAAAATAATTTTCTTGATTATTACGGCGCGAGTCACCCCGAAATCACACAGGGGCTATGAAACACATTAATACCAATGCGTGCACAGAGAAAAATATCTGTACCAAACCGTAGGGGAGATGGAAATCGCAAAAATATTTATACAAAATCATTTTCTTGATTTACGACGCGAGTCACCTCAAAATCACACAGAGGCTTTTAAACACATCAATACCACGTACACATAGAAAAATATCTGTACAAAACCGTAGGGGAGGAGATCGCAAAAATATTTATAAAAATCATTTTCTCGATTATTACGGCGCGAGTCACCTCGAAATCACACAGAAGCTATTGAACACATCAATACCAATTCGTACACATAGAAAAATATCTGTACTAAACCGTAGGGGAGATTGAAATCGCAAAAATATTCATAAAACATTATTTTGTCGATCATTACAGCGCGAGTCACCTAAAAATCACACAGAGGCTATGAAACACGCCAATACCATTGCGTACACATAGAAAAATATCTGTACCAAACCATAGGGGAGATGGAAATCGCAAACATGAAAAAAAAGACATGTTTCGGTTATTACGGCGTGAATCATCTCGAATTCACACAGAGGCTATTAAACACATAGACAAATATCTTTACCAAACCGTAGAGGAGATGGAAATCGCAATAATATTTATAAAAAATAATTTTCTCAATAATTACGGCGCGAGTCACCTCGTAATCGCACAGAGACTATAAAACACATCAATACCAATGTGTACACACAGAAAAATATCTGTACCAAACCGTATGGGAGATAGGAATCGCAATATTTATATTTTTCTTGAAATTTGGCAACACCGCATAAAAGTGTGGATGGAAAAGTGTGGATAACTTCACTCTTATAGAACGATGTATGTTCTCGATTCAAAACGAAATCGAAAATATGTAATTTCTTTGAATAGAGATATTATGGAATTATATCTACCATATATAGACCATTAATATCGACACAAGTTGCAATATATTTTGAATTGTATTGGTTTTCGTAATTGCTAAAATCTGATGACATATGTCAAACTCACTACGGATCGAGTGTTCGTAATTGCACCCATGCATTAGATATATCCAAGACGTATAATCGTGTGTGGCACTTTGGCAGACTCTCCATGGCACAGAATAATGCTTGAAAGAACCAGTAGTTGCAGTCTCGTTGGAACCTTTGATGTTTTATTTTTTTAGGACCACTGCGCAATTCTCATCATAAATTGCCCGCGGCGAGTGGATTTGTCAGAATTGGACATTTCAAGTGAATAATAGATATAATCTGCTCTACAGTAATACAAATGTTATGGGAAACTAAATGGGTGTTTCGTAGTACCTAATATACTTATTAGGTATATAACGCTTTGCATTTTCTAATTAAAATTTTTTTACCACGTAAGTATTTACTCGCTTCTATATTGGTACCTACAATGTATGCTGTTATGGCAAATACCTGTCAGTCAGATTTAAATGACACCACATGTAAACTGCACCCAAATGACTATAAATAGGAGTGAATGGAGTGATATTCGGGGATTATTTTTCTAATTATCACTTAACATATTCGCCAAGATATTGTATATATACTACTGTCAAAAGAAATGCCCCGATCTTTGATTTTTCATGGTAATTATTTATTATTATCACAATTTTCAGGTCGCGACCCCACTAGACAGAGAACAACAAGACTCCCACCTGCTACTAATAAAAGCCACAGAAGATTGTAACAAGCCCCCGAGAAACGAAAGCTTCTTCGACGCCGACGACGACACCCAGTTGAAAGTCGTCGTCACGGTTCTAGACGTCAACGACAACGCCCCCAAGTTCTTCCACAGAGTGTTCACCGGAGGGGTCAGTACCGCGACGAGTTTCGGGACGAAATTCATGCAAGTCAGAGCCGATGATGCAGATATCGGCAGAAACGCGCTCGTTTCCTATCACCTTATCGGAAAGATACAAATGACACTGACGGAGGGACTGGATAATCTGGAACGACCCCCCTTTCTGGTTGAGCGGGAGACTGGGACTGTGCAACTGAATTTTGATCCACAGAGAGGGATGAAAGGATATTTCGATTTTGCGGTATGGATTTAAAATAACTGTGGCACTCACCCGTAGGTCATTTATATGGCTTTTGATTAATATTTTCGTACTGGCAAGGTGATTCAGTTTAGAATCGACACACTCTAAAATTTAATATGGTCTACCCCAGTAATCATATGTGTATGAAACGTTTCCTAAACGGAATCCTAAATGGAAACATTTGAAACATTCTAAACGTTCGTTCCAGGAATAAATCTGAAACATGTCACATATTACATTTCAAGTGAAATGTATCCGAAATGTTCCCAATGCACTTATGAAACGTCAGTAGAGATGAAACGTGTATGAAACATTTCAAATGCACTTATAAAACGCCAGTAAAGATAAAATGTGTATGAAACATTTCAAATGAACCCAAATTACGCAGACGTGGTGTCATCTGTCGTTGACGTTGCAAAGGTTTACCACGGTCATGCGCCATCGCCAAAACGCCATCGTCGCCATCCGACGAGGATCCTATTCGCGTCATAAATCATTGTGCTTTTGTGAGGTTAAAATTTCACAATTTTGAATTTTTACCTTCCAAAGGCTTCAACCACAGTATACCTCATGTATTAAACTGTGCTTCAACTGTGACGCTTGTGATTTCATTAGCATATGAACTGAGCACTCTATCTCTCTATCCTGTGTTCTAATAAAGTGCAAAGTTCTTCTTCTTCTAGTTAGATTTTTGGATTTCTGTCTCCATACGGAAACAATTTCTCCAAATCAGGTAATTTGAAATACATTCAAGTAGTTTTAAATAGCAGTATGGCCCCTAGCTCCGACAAATCCGTTGTCATCCGGTCTAGATACCGGCGTAGGAAGCTAGAGAAGTAGACAAATTCACATAACACTTATAAACGATGCACAATACTGCTAATTTTCAACAAATTTTACCATTCACACACATTTACTTGACTTCCAACTAAGGACGCCGTCTGTCCTTCACCATTGCCGGAAGTCGAATCGAAGTGCAAAGTTGATAGAAATAAATAAGCTTTTTTGGTTGAGCTGAGGATTTTGAGTTGAAATCTTGATTTTTGCCCCTGAATATGTAATCATGAATCCCCTATATCATCCCCTATATATGTTTTTAGATCACAATTGATTATATATAATTTGAGTAAATATTATTTTGAAGATATTTCATAATTTGATCTACGTCATCAACCAACTTTCTAGGTTAATGACACCATGAAAAGTATTTTTTGTAAAAAAGTGAACACAGTTCGATAACATACCTAAATAAGTATGCTATATTATATCAGCATATCTCTCTGTTTAGACTCTTTCATTATAACATACATTGTCATCGGATTATAATGAAAAGTTGGTGAAGTGAATAGTTCATGGTTTTTACTTCACAGTATTTTTTCAAATGCAGCACGAAAGTGATTTCCTAATATGCCCATTGTCCGATAGCAAATTGAAAAGAATACTATCATATGGTTTCGTCAGGCATCTTTGAGATTCCAACAGGAAATAGTTAATTCATCCCAGTCTTAATGATAGATTCTATCTACATTGTAATAAACTATGTATATATGTGGCTAGAAAATACATTTCAATTAATGCATAATTGTTTTATTCATTTATTCAGGAACAATAATATGATTATATGGTTTCTGTAAATATTTACATATTCTGTTGCTACTGTTCATGGAAATTATTTGCAGAAATTCTGTATTTTGGTATCTACCTATCTACTCATCAGGAACCATGTGAAATATTCACTATGTGTTTCTTTTGAAATATTTCGGGAATGTATTCCATATGCAGTTATATTGTGTTTCATAAATGTTGCTTTCGGAACATTTGCTGTGAAACATCTGAATGTATTCAAATACAATTATGTTATGTTTTTTAAAGGTTTCTTTCAAATATATCTGACAGTATTCATACACAGTTATGTTGTGTCTCAGATGCATTTCTATCGAAACATTTTTTATGAAACGTTTCATACCTAAGTCATTTCTGGTGTCTGGTATGTTTCACAAACATTTCTGAGTAAAAAGATGAACCGTTTCACGTGCGAGATAATTTGTGTCTGAAATGTTTCAGACACATAATTTGGTTTACTGGAATACATCTTGAGTAATTTTGAACCAAGTGTGTGCACTTTCACATCTTGTTAGCCTATTGTAGCAGTAGGTGATTATAGTCTATTCTGGCTCTCTCCCACCACTATGTTCTCACATTACCAAACACATTGACTAGGGTTACTTGGGATAAGGTCACTTGTATGTAACCTTGAATTCGATGATATTTGATAAGTTTGATTGGATGGTAGGTAGGAATTTGTGTTCTACTTGAATTTCTGCAAAGTGTATGCCCCAAAAGGAATACCTCCCGAGGCAGTGAGATACACAGCTTTGCCGTTCGTTGGAAGAACAAGCCCTGGGAAAGAGATATTCGCCATGTCTTCAGAGTGACGACAAACGGATGTAAAGACTGATTTCGATGGGCCAGTATCGATGAGATCGTCTAGAAAAAAAATCAATAAAACGGAGCCATTATCAACCCGATGACTGGGATCAATCACAAAAATCTAGAAAAGAAGTGGCCAAAGGATTGAACTCTATGGCACTCCTGCTTGTGAAATATTATATCAGAAATAAAATATTTTGGGAATCAGATTACTAACAAATGCAAACTACTTGCTATTCCTCAAACACCGTATTATTCCAGTTGTTCTAACAGTACTTTGTGTTCCATAAGTTTCTTACTCAGATTGAAATAAACACTGACAACTTCATTTCCTTCGTCATACTTTTCAATAATGATGTTCAGTGAATCAAAATTGCTGTAGTGGTACATTTACCAAGATTATATCCATTTTGATTTAATGGAAACATGGTTTTCTTGAGAATTTTTCAATAGTTTTGATTTCAATCTGCCTTTACTTGATGGAAATCCATAGTATCTAAATCATTAAATACTATAAACGATTCTATTTCTATTTTTTTATTACACCAAGGACATTTTTCGCTTTACTGTAGCTTTTTCAAGAGAGCTAGTATAGTTAATGTTTCTATGATCTACCTATCTTAAATACTTTCTAACACGGTGACCCAAATTGAAAATAATTATTCCTAGATTATAAAACCTATATTTAGATTCAATAAGAGTAATATCTGGAGATCCAATTCAGTAATAATGCAAAGAACAAGAAAACAAATTCAACAAGAGTGGATAGGGCAACAAGAGTTCTCCATGTTTTATGTAAATTAACAAAGGAAAACTTCAAGGCGTACCGAGCTTGAATTAGACTAAAATGTACCCTTCAGTCTTTCCTTATTAATTTACATAAGAAATGAGGGAGAACAGTTGTTGACCTATCTAAAATCCTATCCAATCTAAAGCATCAGGTATGCCGAGAGGCGACATCTGGATGACCTTGAATTGAAGAAAAAATAGTAAAATGAACCTTATCTTTTCATTTGTTAATTAACAGTTGAGATGAGGGAGAACTCTTGTTGCTCTATCTAACTAGGTAGAATTATTGAAATAAATTTGGTCGGCTGGAACCTAAACAATTAGAAATGATTTCTTAAGATCTATCTAATCTAAGCTGTTGCGAGATTCAGCGATATGCTCAAAATAGATGACTGGCACACAAAATGTCAATACTGCTCTAAATTGAATTTGTTCAATATCACATATATCTATAGATTTTAGCAAACGACACTGGAGGATTGCAAGATACAGCAAGGGTTTTCATTTATCTACTAAGAGAAGATCAACGCGTGCGATTCGTTTTGAGGCAGCATCCCCCGGAACTCAGGAACAGAATTGAGGCGTTCCGAGAGTAAGCCCCACCTAACAATAAACATTTCAATGTATTCATCAATTAATATTCCAGGATTTTGGGAAATGTGACCGGAGCCATAGTGAATGTAGACGAATTTCGAGTACATGCCAATCACGACGGTACAGTTGATAAAACTCGCACGGATCTGTACCTCCACCTGGTGGATCGGAATGACAACTCCATACTGGAAGTTGACGAGGTTCTTCGATTGGTTGATCAGAATACCGAGAAACTGGATGACCTTTTCAAGGTAGATATCATAGACATATAATATATCATAGATATAATAATGTGGACTGGCCTTCACCCCAAGTAACCAAAAGACGTCTTTACGACGTCACAATTTTGGCGTCCTCACGACGTGAAAAAGTCACATGATTTTGACGTCATATTAAGACATTCATTTGACGTCCTGAGACGTCATAATAATACGTCATACGAAAAGAATATTATATACAATAATATAATAAGATACAAGAAACAATTATTTTTAATTGAAAAAAAACATTTTTCTTATATTATTACTCATGACAATAAAACTGACAATTTTTTGTATCACGAAACACGTACCCGTTTTTTTTTCAGTAAAGTTGAAGGTCGTTTATGTTCCGACTGACCATCTTCATCAGTTTCCAAGTTTGATGTCTCTTCGGATTTTTTGCCTCTCTATAGGCCACTTCCAAATTGTCTGAACTAATTAAAAACAAAAAAATTTCAATGAGAAAAGAATATTTCACTGAAACCCCCCTCTTTATATTTTAGCCGTTTTCAGGTATTTTACTATTCGTGCATTTGTGTGTAGGGTTTTTAATATAGTAATCTCTGGTAGAAGTCCATTTTAGCTCAAAGTGGAGTGGTTTAGACGAATAGGGAAGAAGTCTCACAAAATCAGTATAAATGATTTTGTGATACCTACTTCTTCCCAATTCATATGTACTAGTACCTACATAATGATAGTAATGACGTCGTTCATAAGACGTCAATAAATCGACGTGGTAATAACGTCTAAACACTCTCCATTGACGTCTGTAACCAAGTATCACCAAATAAAGACGTCACCACGACGTGATATTTAGTCAGGTAGTTACCTGGAACATGACTTTCATACTGTTCCATGCGACCAACATAAAAGAGTGAGAGACATGTATAGGATAAAATAAGTCAAGGCAAAATATAATAGATTCCTGAACGTGTAAGGCGTTGTAATTTTTAAAGTTTTCCTGGAGTCAATCACAGGGTGAAATTATAGTTCAGGATTTCAATTACGTAACAGTAGTCCATCGGCCAGGATTGCAAGAGTTTTGAACGACGTCATTGGGCAACACATCTTAGGGATTTTTATCGTTTTGATCGATCCCTCATTCGGTGGTCCAGACACTTTCAATATGTTTCACCTATACTGATGTATTTCACAGACTATCTGTATCATTCCTTTTTTAATAATTGTTTGATTTTTTCATCAATTTCATATGTACCTATATTGTCGTTGTACAATTTATGTTAGAATTTAATCCCTCTATAAACAGAAATGTTTCTTGGGACCAATAAATAAATAAGTATTCTTTTCACGATTCCAGCAGCAATGGTCTAGCCCAGTCCATATTATTATATGTCTATGGCAGATATTGTCAAGATGATTACCTACATGCCTTAAAGTAACTTTTCTCTTCTTTCTTTTTTGCAGGAATTCAATGTCCTTGATACCCAACCTGGAGGAACTCTGGCTCTCAAATCGCAGTTGCAAACTGCGAGTACTACGTTTTGGCTGTCTGTCTCATGTTTGTTTTTGATTCTTTTACTTATGCTCTGCTTGGCTCTTTGCGTGAACCAAAGACAGACCTATCACAGAAAATTAAAAGCAGCTACAGCCACAGCTTATGGTAAGTTTCATCATAAAGACGCAGATTTTAGTTTTTATCTTTGTGTCTTTGGGTTTTGGAAACTGTATTCTTCTGGAAACAACGAGTTTCAAAGCTTTGCCGTTCGTTGAAAGAACGAGCCCCGGGCAAGAGGAGTTCGGAGATCTCCAAAGTGACCACAATCAAGAATGGTCTTAATAATATATTAAATTTGCCACCACCGAAGATTTCAATTCAGATTGCAAACAAGTTTTTTTTGTGTAAAATAAACAAAAAAAATTGTTTTTGAAATCATGCGAAAGTTTTTTGAGTTGGTCGGAAATGTAATATCATAGAAAACATAAAATTTGCCAACATAACAAAAAAAATGCATTTTTTTTCATTCTTTTCAAATTTGACAGAGTTCCCGAAATCTGTGTTGGTGGCAAATTTAAAGCTACATTTCCACCGGAGAAACATTGAGAAACTTTTTTGTTGCTTATTGTTTGTTTGTTCCCATGGGTAGAAACTTACGGCAACATACGTAAACTTCTTGGTTCCACTAAAGCAACTAAAATTGTCAATAGTCCCATATTGTTTCTTGAGTACGCAACTTGTGTTTCCACTGCATGTTGGCAATCAGCTTGAATATGGAGCAAGATGATGTAGCGTTAGCAGCGGCGGCGTTTTTAGTGATATCTTCAAGAAAGCGAAAAAGAAAACACAAATACTGGGTGAGGCCAAGTCTTCATGAAAGGAAACAATACAGTGGCATTCACTTACTTAGTGTATTGAAAGAAGACGATTTACATGCGGGAAGAACAGCTAATGTTAGTGTTAATTTTTTTTACGAATGTCTAGCACCGATATGGAGTGGTTATTGTGCCAAATTCCTCCCCTAATTAAAAAAGAGGATACAAATTATAGGCAAGCTATTTTCAATTAATTCGACAGATAACTCATTTGTCCACTTGAAGGACATCATAAATAATATAGGTATTTATTCACTTTCGTAGGTACTATACTGCACATTGAAAACGTCTGCGACACGACACGACTGCTTACAAGAATCTCGGCGTTTCCACTGCGATAGCAACACGAATTTGTTTACCCATGTTCCCTATTTTCCTTTGAAGTTTACCGCTCGAAATGGAAACAGGTGACAAAACATAGGGAAATTTTAAGAAACTTTTAGAAACATTTTGGAACATTTTTGGAAACAAGCAACAGTAACAAAAAAGTTTCTCAATGTTCCTCCGGTGGAAATGTAGCTTAATATGTTTTCTGGGAACTTACTCCCTACGTTCCCGACCAATTAAAAAAACTTTTGCATTTTTTCCATAATCAATCACAAGGCAATCCAAAGAAAATGTGGGATGTATTGAATCATTGTATAAGAAAAAAATCAAAATTTGATCAAAATAGGCGGGATATTGAATCATTACAATTGAATGACAATATCATCACCAATAACCTGGAAATAGCAGATTTAATGAATTTACACACCATTCCCACATACATATAATAAAATGAAATATAGCAACTGACTTAAAAATGTTCTATTCTAGTGAAAATATTTTTCCTCTTCATAACAATTTCTCAATGCTTCTATTTCCAAACCGACGAAACTGAAATATTAGAAATAATTAGAACTCTTAAAAGAACATGCCCTGATCCTGATAAAATTTTATTACTAGGGAAATTTTTGAATTGAAAGACATTTTGGTAGGACCTCTTACTAAATTAATTGATACTTATTTCACAAAAGGTGTTTTTCCAGACGAACTGAAACATGCATCAATAAGACCTATTTATAAAAGTGGGGATGGCCAAGATCCTGAAAATTACATACTCGATTGAGGAATTGTAAATGATCTTTTAAAATTCTATTTCGAAAACAGAACCTTGTACACTAATAACATGGAGACTGACAGATTGAATATTAACAAAGGTGTTCCCCAAGGGTCAGTTTTAGGTCCAATTTTATACTTATAATATATACAATATATATCCCAAATCAACTTATCATGTACGCGGACGATACAGTGCTTTTATATGCAAATGAAAACCCTTTAATTCTAGAAAAAACGGACTTATAAAAATTTGAAAATGGCTTTCTTCCAATCTTCTCTCTATTAATTCTAGGAAAATTAAAAAGTGAACAATTGAAACAAACTTCTCTGATGAAGTATCTTGGCATTTGGATTCATGATAGGTTGAGGTGAGAGAAACATATAAGAGAAGATATCCCAAATTGAATCCCAAAATAGCTAATATATTTTTATATTCACATATTCTCAGTAGAATCAAATATTTAATTAATATATGGGGAACGTGTTGTAAAAATAATTTCAATAAAATCTCCGCTGTATACAGGAAAGCGTTGAAAGTATACTGTATCGTCTACCATTTGATACTCCAACAAATCAACTTTATTCAATGACGAACACGTTTTCTTTGGAGGAGCATTATGCAATGGACACTCTCAAAGTATCTTACCTTATTATCAATAAAATGATTAAATCTAATTTTATATTAATTAGAAATTCAGAAATTCACAATTACCATACACGACAACATAACTTGTTCCATGTAGATTCTGCAAACTCTGTAATTGGCCAGAAAAGATTCACCCATGAAGGTCTTTCAAAATTCAATGAAATACCCGAAGACACAAAAAATTGTAGAAATATCACTGAATTTAAAATCAAAATAAAAAAATATTTTCTCCAAAAAAGAAATTGACTTTAGGATTCTTTCTTTGTTTTGGTGTTTTTTGTTTGTAATTCTGAATGTTTCATTTGAAAAAAATATGTAAATACAAAATCAGTCTCATACCAGTTTGATACTGTTTGACTGATCATGATATTCCACCATAGATATAATAATAATTGACTAAATATACCTTTTCATAATTTTACAAATTGTTTCTTAAAAATAACCATTGCACACTTTAATAATTATTAAGAAATGGGTATACCTTTATTTTGTACATGTAGCATTGAATTATGAATAAACGTTGTTATTTATAATTTCCATAAACTGTTTTTTATGTTACATTTCATTTATTTTAAAGTGCCTGTGCATGTATGCATTTTTATAACCTGACTCATGTTAATTTCTATTAGATTTTATTTGACTTAGGATGGATTTGTCAAGTTTAGCACAAGTATTATCATAAACATAACGATCAAAGGTTTTTAGCATAAACTTAACATTGTTGTATAAATGGCGCCATTTGATATAACAGATTCAACTTTCGCTTTTGACATTTATTTAAGCACAATTTTAAAATGATGTTGACTAAATGCACCTTAACACACACTTGTCAATGAGGAATAATTTCTTTCGACAATAAAGTATATTTTGTTTTGATTTGAACTATTTTCCAGAGGAATCACGTTTACACATTTATTTTAGTTGGTGCTGATTCAGAAATAGATGGACGAGGCCTCGGTATTCTCAGTGGTCGAGTACCGAACACAAACAAACACAGCCTTGAAGGAAGCAACCCAATCTGGCTAAAAGCGTATGAAAACGAATGGTTCAAGAATATTGATGATATAAGGTTTGACAAGTAACCGTCACTAATTTTCATAGCATTCCTAAAATTTTCTATTATTTCAGCCAATCGGAGCACGACTCCTTAGATGAGAACGTTGTTTGTTGTGAAGACTCTCTGCCGCCCATAGAACAAATCCAAGAGCACAATGCCCAACAAGGAAGACATCAAAACGTCTACCAAACTCTACCAATTCCGCCTGTTCCACTAGCAAGAAAATTAGAGACTACAGAATTATGATTCAAATTTAGGATCAACAATTTTTTCCACGGTGGTAAAGTTAGTCCTCTTTCGGCTGTTTCCGAAGAATCTCTTTGAATAGTGATAGCTCAGAAATTGTTTCAATTTTGGAACTGTTTTACAAGAAAATGCAACGATTAACTTATTCTAGTTTTTTACTTTTTTACATTTTCACTGTACATATACCAATAAATACATACTTTCGAAACTCTTGAAAAGTTGATTTGATTTAAAATATAAGTATGAAATAACGAAAAATACGTGGACACCTTTGTAAGAGATTTTGATTTGAAACGATATAAATCAAATCAATTTATTTTCCGCTGAACAACAAAAGTATACATTTTGAATCGAAATAGTCAGTCTAGAAGTACAATACAAAATAACCAAGTCACAATCAAATAAAATCCATCCATGCAGTCACTTAAACAAACCTGAATTAATAAAATTCGTCTATGGAGAGAAAACAATGTGATAACAGAAATGATTTAAAATTATATTCGAATTGTTTAACATTACAAGATGTTTTAATATCATTTGGCAAATGATTATAGATTCTGGGTCGTGATTCCTTGTCATGTTTTATGAAAAAAGTTCATACAAACGTATGTCCTAACTTGCTTTTTTTCAAGTGACGGAGTGTCAAAGTTTTAATAAAAATTCGGTTATTTATTAATTACTCAAAAGTCTTTTCGCCGATTTTTATGAAACCCGGTGCATTTGTTAGCAGCTACAAGAGGCTTGTTTTCATGAGGTTAGATTTCAAATTATAAGTAGCGAAGGGTCACCTGAATGATAATTATGGTTAAAATCATCAGTTTAAAATACAACTCTCATGTAATGTAACAGTTTATCAATCCATAGATTTCCATAATTAATTTATTTCTACCTTAACTCCTTTATTAGTTTCGTCGTTGATGTACCTACTGGTTGTTTGTTGTGTTCCTGGACATATTATTGTCAACTGTCTATCAAAACTTAACAAAACATTTGTGCATAAAATTAAATAGAATGTCAAGAAAATACGGATAATCTGAAAAAAAAAGATCATTCACATGACTTTTTGATGGTGCGTAACCACCATTCCTACGCCACTGACATTGATTTGACCAAGTTTTGCTATTTCAAATTCACGGCATTATAAGAAAGTTGTATTTTTAATTATTTATTCTGAAAAAATATGAAACTTAGAGAAAAACAGAGGAGTATAATGATTTTAACTATAAAAATCATTCAATTAAGTAGCTCCCTGCCACTTGAATTTGATGAATTTGATGAAATTTGATGAGATTAATATGTAACTGATCAACAATAAGTCATCGAAAAATAAATTTGTTAAATATTCGGTTGCATTCTTTCGGGATATAGGTAAAGGTAAGATTATCGGGCTCATTTTCGAAACAAAAAAAAAGTGGTGTTACTTACGTAGTTTTATCTCGTGAACACGAATCCGAATTTTGTAGGGGTCTCTTATACTTTTCGAGTTATGACCTTTTGAATCTTGAAAATCGACCATTATCAAACACGTTTTTTTCGGTAAAAAATCGAAGAAAATGCCCCCTTCTTTTTGTTGGCACTTTTTTGAGACCGTAATCAACTCATATTTATTTGCGCTACACGAAATTGGTGTTTGATATTCGACAAATTGTTTCAATAATTATTACGAATGTTACTGATGAGGGTTCCGCCATTAGAATGGGCCCTAACCATTCCCCCTTAATAATAATGTGTTGGCCCTAATTTGCGCCACACATCTTCAAGTTTTTATACGTTTATATTAAGTTTTTACACTTCAGTTCTCCATGCCATTTTAACCCTGTATTACTTCAACTGAAGATGAGCATTACTATGCTTGAAAACATGTTTTTGAATTTTATGTAACGCAAACCCTTGAGTTTCTTGTGAAACTTGCGTTTACATACCTCCCCTCAACATTGGGTTGAAATATATATTGTGGAGACGACTTCGAGTTTTACTTAAACCAAAAACAAAAAAATCAACCTTCTTATAAAGTATATATAACCCTTCCCACATCTCTAGAACGGATGCCAATGAAGAGTGAGGTTAAGAATAGTGAAATATAAGAAGGTTAATTTTTTCCGTAAAACGTTTGGTTTTGGTGCTTGTAATTGTGAAATAAGAGTTTACTAGGGAATGAAAAAAGTGCCGACAAAACGAAGGAGGTATTTTCTGCGATTTTTACTGAAAAAACCGTGTTTGAAAATGGTCGATTTTCAAGATTCAAACAGTCATAACTCGAAAAGTATAAGAGACCCCCACGAAATTCTTTCGGATTCGTGTTCAGGATATAAAACTACGCAAGTAACACCACTTTTCTTTTTGTTTCGAGTCGTTGCAGTCATTAGTTATTGACTGCTAGACCTACCCTATACTGATGAGGAGCAACACTCCGAAATCGATATATAGGTGATCCGAATGTTTCGATGAACATTCCCATTCAACAAGCAATTGCAGAGATAACGTTGTAGGAACTCTGCACGGAAATTTCATCAGATGTAATTCAATGTTCGTCGTGGCATTAGCCAGGAAAGTAGTTGTTTTCTGATGGATTTTCGACCCAACTTTTCCTATTGTATAGGATATCAGCAATGAGCAGTCCTCCGGACATCTTATGCCTCATGCCACAAGCTCATTGTGACCTACAGATTTCTTTTCCGTTTTATACGGTCTTGACGATCGTGGTTCATGGGTATTGCTTAGTTGGGTGGCCGGCGTTGAGATGGCGCTCGCAGTTTGGAGTTATCCACTGTGCGGGCGCGATATCAGTTTCGGTCTTGAAATGGGTTTGGTTGTCGATTAATTCGTTGCAGTCATTACTTATTGACTGCTAGACCTACCCTATACTGATGAGGAGCAACACTCCGAAATCGATATTTAGGTGGTCCGAATGTTTCGATGAACATTCCCATGCAACAAGCAATTGCAGAGATAACCTTGTAGGAACTCTGCACGGAAATTTCATCATATGTAATTCAATGTTCGTCGTGGCATTAGCCAGGAAAGTAGTTGTTTTCTGATGGATTTTCGACCCAACTTTTCCTATTGTATAGTATATTAGCAATGAGCAGTCCTCCGGACATCTTATGCCTCATGTCATAAGCTCATTATGACCTACAGATTTCTTTTTCAGCTAATATGAATAATTCCAACAAAAATTTGTTTTTATAAAATTGGATGCTTCCGTATAGAAGCTCAAGGTTTTCTTTTTTCTAGAACGATTCATGTAAAAATATGTAACTGCATTTAATTCAAATGATTTGAAGATATGACATTTCTACGTGTATTTCTGGTTTACCTTAGTGCAATTTCCACAATGGGGGTTTATGAAAAAGTGAGACCAGAAGCATTTTCCTTATCATCAAAGAAAAGCACTTCCATACTGACATTAATTTCTTTTTTTGTAGGAATCTAGAACCAATTAAAGAATAGTCAGAACATAATATAAGGGTATGGCTACTACTTGAAATTTGTTTGCAAAAAGTTGTATCACTCGCCATGCTTACGCAGACACAGTGTTGGTACGGCATAAGATTTCAAACGATTCTATTGCCCTCTTTTCATAAATCTTCATGAGGAAAGTATCTGCCACAAATGACAATTTTCTCACTCAAATGTTCTGCATTGAGTGAAAGTGAAAGTAACTTTTTTGTAGATATTACAAAAAAGTAACTTCAATTTTATCGTAGGGTTTTTCCATTTCCAGAGGAGTCATGTATTGATTCAATTTTCAATTGAGAATGTTTCTCTTTAAAACATGAATCCCTTCCAAGAGAGGTACGATGGAAAATGGCGACTAAATTCCAACTTTCAGTCGCAGATGATTCCACAACTGACTTTATGAACATCCTGTTCATATTTTCAATGAAATCGAAATAGAATTTGTTTGACCTCTAGTAAGATTTATCAACAATATGGAAAAATACGGAATTCAAATTAATCTTCTCTTCCACTGAAGTTGGAAACATAAAAAGCGAAGAGGGGCGGCTCAGTAATCTGTAGCACCCAGTACATACATCGGAGAGGGGTGAAATAAAATTTCCTGCTACAGTAACAATTCTCTTTAATGATCTCCATTAACAATTTGACATTACACGAAGAGAAACTGAAGAAAAGAATGATAAAGTTCGAGTGTCCCATATAACGATCGTTTCTAATTGATGCAAAAAATCAACACAAAATAGTACTGTGAACAAGTACCAGACTTGTTGATCCTGAGAATGAAAATGCAATTTTTCATAGCAAAGGTATCATTAGGCATCTTTAAGCAACAGTCCACAAAAATCTGAGACTAACTCTAGGAACCACATTTCAATTAGGTATTCATTTAAATAAGGCAAAATTCAGGTATAGTTCGAATGAATATGGGAGTGGATCTGGTGATTCGAGGGACACTTGAAGTCAGTTCGAGACTAGCACATAAAACAGAAAGGTAAGTGTAGGACCTTAATAACAAAATGTATAGGCAGAGCAAATTACTATCACAGAAAAAAGAAATGAATACTGTTTATTACAGGATTAGTATTAATTTAAAGTCACACTCATGAAATTTAGTCGATTGATATCAAAATTATCAATATATAAAAAAATTATTGAGCACCACAAACAACCCATATGATGCAGGAAAAACCAAATCAAATACACGTTATCACATGGCGTAATTGATAATTTCACTGAATTGACAGCAAGCAGTTGATTATCTGCTGAATCCTTACTAACTTTGTTTTTTGGCAAATTCAAGATATAGACGATTTCTTGAGTATTCAAGTTATAGGATAAACGCATATCAATAATTGATAAATGAAAAAGCAACGGAAAAAATAAAAATCATATTGTGATTTCCAACATTACTGTTTATTGTTAACAAAATGAGTTACTGATGAAAAGCTTCCTAAATAAGTAGAGGTAACAAGTAAATAAAAAAAATCACTCCAGAAGTGTCGCATATCTACAACTGAATCTGCAGAATATTATGCAGCGAGACATTCGTGTTTCGATCCTCCATTCTTATTTTACATTAATCAAACAGATGAAAAGCCGTGATCATCCTGCCTGCATTTTACTAAAATCTACCTCATGTTGAGAGATTAAAGATTTAGTTTCATACCATTTGCTCTCTTCATTAGAAAAACAGGCTACAGAAACTGTATGTAAATATTTTAGCATCACTGAAAAATGATGTAAATCTGCTCAACAGAGACGTTACTGATTAACAATTCTGTAATTGTTAATTATAAAGAGTACAGATTACATCTGTATAAAAAAAGTCGTCTACAGAACTATGGGGTGTTTGGAGAAAAAGAGTCCAAAGGGAAGGTAAGATGACATCCTGAATTTGGAAGACTCATCTCTAGTAACAAAAAACTGGTAAGGCTGCCAAATTTCAAAAAATCATGGTAAGGTCGCGTAAGTTACTAAACCTAATTGCTATGATTTGTTACCATAAATGATACATAAAAAAGTCCTAATAATAGTTATGGCATAAAAACAAGGCCGAACGGAAAGTCTAGATTAGCAAACAGTAAACTTAAGTTAGAATGCAAACACTTTTGTTTTTCTCACACGATTGGCCCACTGCGTTCAAATAGAACAGAACTAGAATGATAACGCCGTAAAGTAGAGTTGAAGTTGTTGGATATCGTTTTCCTGATGTCAAACATCAATATGTGTAAAGTGAATAAAATGTTTCTTTCTGGACACCTGGAAACAAATGTGTTACTTTACCACAAACTTTCCTGTCACTCCTAGACATGCGTCTCAATAACGTTGCTATCTTCATCAGTAGATTAGTATTCCACACCTAGTAGTGAAGTGAAAGTGACGTGAGAAGGAAACACATTATTTTTGTTGGCAGGCTATGAAGCAAATGATTATTTTCAATAAATTTTGATGGGATTGTAGGTAATGTTGGATTCAAGAGCTCTCTGAAAAAGACAACGCACTTCACCAAACGACTTGTGGGATATATCCAAGCATTCAACTCACCCCATAAGCACCTTCTATTTACAATTTTTCAATTTCGTATTACTAAACTTGATAAAATGCGCATGCTCGGGTCCGGTAAGCTGACATCACAGAAATAATAACAGCAGAATGCCATAACATTCTTGGTAAATGATAGCCTGAAACAAATGAACTCCACAAAGAGACCTGAAGGGTTATTTTTAAGAGCCGAAACAGTGTGATCACAAACAAAGATCCAATAATCTAATGTAGATATCAATAGTGGATCTCTACTAGTCCTGAGGTCAAACAAAAACGGATTATTATTTCGATAGTTTCCGCGATTTCTCCCGTTTAGTTCACTTTTTATTTTCATCATTGATATAATGGATTAAATTGATGGTTCAAAACTGTAGGTACCTGTAGAATTGAAGTCTACAGTACATTGGAAAAAACAAAATCTTACGTTCTATACACTATTTCAGTCAAAAAAAAACAATAAATAATTCTTTAATAGTACAAATATTTGAGCAAACAGCACATACCACCTGTGGATTTGAAATATTAAATTGCTGTTTTTTTTGGATCACCGCGGGATTGCCTAATTTCAGAGTTGTCATTCCTAGGTCACTCACTCAAGGTCAGTGCTGTCAGTGAGTTGTACATCAAATCGTTCATAGAGCTTGAGAAGTTTTTGGGAAACAAATCATTGTCAATGAAGGAAACACTAGACAAAGAAATAATTCAAATATCCATTTCCCCCGACTTAACTAAACAAAAAAAAAAAGTTATTCTATAATGCCGCCAAAGTGTATAAAAGCTATTTGTGATGTTCAGGAATGATTTCAGTTTCCATTGATATAACCCAATATAGACATTAGTGTACCTTATTTCATTTTGTGACTGTGAAACCCGTATTTTTTAGTTTAACTTACCATTAATTTAGTCCGGACTCAACTTTCAATATATTCATGCATTTACATGGTGTTCTAAAACTTATCCGAATTTTTTTAATCACATATGCACTGATAAATGTTCTTTGAGGTATTGGTAGGGAAAGGTCCCAGAATGGAATGAAGGAAACTGAACGGTGACCACAATACTTCAGTGTAGACTTCAGCTGACCAACAGAGCTATCTACCATATTAGAGTTTTCCATCCTTGAGTATCTTGACCATGACTCCTGCACCTTCTCACTGTCACTTCACTTTTCGTCTATCTCTGTCAAAATGATCTTTGGTTTCTCCGTTATTCTATTCACGTCTTCATGAAGACCATCCAAAAGGTATCGTATGAACTCTCGAGCATCTTGCTGGACATAACCGATAAAACAAAGTGCGAATTTTCGAATTTGACTTCTCAAGGAGACTGTATTTACAACTCGATCTGACGAATCTTCCGACCATAGTTCCTTGATAACCTTGGCAAATGCTTTGATTAAAGCTCCCTTCATACTGGATATACTTGTGTTTATATTTTAATCGTTTTTCACCTATAGCAAGATTCCGAGAAAAATAAATAAATCTCCCTTCATCCTGGATATAGTTGTGTTTATATCCCTTATGTTGAACTGGTTTTCTTTTGTCCCGCTTCGACTTTTGTTCCTTTTGAGCGACTTGTTTGCTATTTGAATAGTTTTGACAATAAATATATTTTATCCATACAACCAAGCCAACAATAATTCAAAAATGCACTTTTTGACTCCGAGTAAGATTGTGAAATAAATGGTGTCAGGTGTGGGGTTTGTGTTTTGGATTACTCAATATATTGGTTTCTATTTAAAATCGAAATAAATTTTTAACTGCAAGTGTTGTTAAATTGGTAATAATTTGCAAATATATTGGCAGTGGTTTGTTTTTCTTCTCCAATTTTTTAATGTTCGAATGTGACAACCAAAAAGAATGCTAGGAAAACATACGACACGAAACGAGAATTCCAATATACTCTCGACATTAAACCCAGAAACACTCAACAATGGCTACAGAAGCCCCAGAATTATATGTATCTGGTACAGTCTTGAGGAAGCTATTGGAAGTATCCTACGAAAAACAGCACGAACCTTTTGAAAACTCCTCAGAGCATTAAATTTTGTTGGTATGACAATTGAATGATAGTACACGGAGAAAGGTTTCTATAAACATATGACCAAAATTTTGGTTTTTAATTTTGAGTGAAAATTATTCAAAAGATCCTTAAAATAAAATGTTTATAATAACTTGAGTTAAGACAGCTGGATATTGAATGAAGGAAATTTCGGAGATCTTGTAAGTTTTGAAAAAGTTGATCAAATATTTTTGCTAAGCATTTACTTCAAGATAACTAACTATCCTTTTTACCCAAATGACTTTTGATTTTTTTATTCGTTATATTCAAGTACTGAATCAAAGTAAGTGACAATAAAACGGGAATTGAGAAACAAAAATACCAAAGCGTTAAGGAAATATCTATTTTGTCATGTTTTTATTCGGTATTCTACTGGCATTTTTGGCATTTCCGTGTTGTAAAATTCAGCGACGCTCATTCCGAACCGAACCGAAGAATTTCTGAATTACCAGTGGATTTCAAGCTTGTTGACCATAGTTCACAGGCAATTCCACTACTGTAGGTACATCGCTTTCGATTTATCTCTTACTGTGATTTATTGGTCGTTGCTTCCCATGGGGCGCAATTGGCCAGCTCGAGTACAAAGGATTTCAAGCTTTTCTGAAATTAAACCATGCTACTGAATTTTTTTATTTTGCTGTTTCCTTTATTTCTCTCCATGAGGTGTATATGACGAATATGTTTTTTCTTATACATCCACACGTTTATGCTTATATAATGAAAGCAAGAGTCGAAGTGTTTTAGAGAGAAGAAATGTTTATAAGTGACTAGTAATTACTATTATATTATTATTAAAGTCGGCCGCAATTGCATACAACACAATAAGTAAAATTATCGCTAAACCAAGCCCAACAAGTTAGAAAACCACATTACAGGCCACTGATATTCATTTAAATGTTTGTTATCAATATGTAACTTGTAAACTAACAACAAGAAATTTCAATTATGAAATACGGCCAATAAAACAGCCGATAAATTGGTACGATTCAGTCAGCGAATAAAACCCCAATTGAAAAATTGTAAACAGAAGCGAAACTTGAAAACTCCGCACACTCAGCCAGTAAATGGGAGAAATCAAAGCGTGTAATGGTTTTTATGAGAGTCTAGTTCAGTTTGAATAATGGTACATAAATACTACTAGCGATATATAAAATAACGGGTATCTAATTAATACAAAGTAAGACCTGCGTGGATGACGAGCTGAAAACTTCAATTCAAACCATGTCGAGAAGTGGATTGCCTATTTGGTTGCTGAACATTCTACTTTTTTGTCGCTAAAGACCAATCTGCAAATTATCATACAACACAGCCAATAAGTACTTCATAGTTAAAAAAGAGCGGAGAGATTGGCAGATAGAATGAAGAGCAACGGGGGAGTCACCGAAAAACGAAAAAAAACAAAACAAATGGTTTGAAGTAAACAACCCGCAGCTGTCCGTCCTCCACCGTTGGCACTGACATTTCAAGTAACTGTTCGCATTTCTAATCCTCGTGAATTCACTGCACACGACCCATACGCTTTTCTTGTACACAAACTAGAGCGACACAGCAATATCCGTCACTCAGTCAGACATCGGGGGTAACGAGAGGCTAGCGGCGGTTGTAAGTGTTCGAACCGCGGCTGGGCGGCCCGCCGCTGTTCCTGCTGTTGTAAGTGTTGGTCCTGTTATTCGGGCCGGGGGGGCCTCCGGGGCCCCCGCTGCTGTTCCGATTGGGGCCACCAGGGCCGCCCATGCCGCGTCGCGGGCCGCCGTTGTCGCCCCTGCCTCTGTTGTCCATGGGGCGACCGCCGCCGTACGGAGGACGTTCGCCGCGTTCCTTCGTCTTCTTCTCTTCGACGTTCAATGGGGTTCCGTTCTTGTCGTCTTTGGGGTAGAAGATGGGCTGAAACAAAGTTCATATTCAAATACTATTTCAGAAAAATAGACACAAGGTATGTTTATCAGATACTAGTATAAGTGAAAGATGACAATCAAAACCATAATCTTGATTAATCCAAACCAAAAATTCCACGCCTGACACCATTTATATAATTGGACAAAAAGCGCCCTTCAAATAACGCATTGTTTGGGACATTTGTATCAAAAACAATTGTTCAAATTGTTAAAAAGTCACCAACAAATATTTGTGAAGTAAAATAGTTTTAGTAGTTTTATTTTTAGTAAAAAAATTCTTTCCACCTCAATTTGATACCAAAATTTTATATTATCAAAAAGCAAAAATCCCACACCTGACACCATTTATACAACCTGAAATTGTCAATATATTGCAAATCATTGAATATGTAACTGACTGTATTATTTTATTTTTAGTCAACAATTAGGACTACTGATCTCAGATCACGTTTCAGAATATTATCTCTATATCAGAGATTATCTCTATTACCATTTTCAAAGTACCCTTCTGTCGCACTCCCTTATGTTCAATATTTCAATTAAACAGCTATCCAAGTCCCCTCTTCTAAGTATGCTTTGACTAGCCAATCAACTTAATATTTTTAGTACATTAGAATGGTCACCATCTGCAACCGCGTTCCATAAAGAAATTTTCAATACAATATTAAATATCGCAATTTGAACTTGTGAAAACCTCTAAATTTCCGCCACTGTTCAGATGAATGCATCATTATAGATAATAATTTTTTTGTAATGATTTAGTGACCATTTTTTTATTATTTTTTCTTTTTCATATCCATATAATTAGGCATCAGGCCTATTTGGATGAATAAATAAATAAATGAATAAACTTTATTTTCATCTCAACTCGAAACCACAATCTTGAATAATCGAAGAGCAAAAATCCCACACCTGACACCATTTATATCACAACCTGAAATTGTCAATATTTAAATAAGAGGTAAACTCGCAATGATAGAGATGTCACGTGAATAAAATAAGGAAATCAGTTATTCCTTCAATTGGAGCAATGCGAAGAATCGATTTTCTAAATATTCAAATCCAAACTCTCATTTATAATGCCCATATTGTCTCGCATATTAGATATTTGATAACAATATGGATATCTTGTAATAAAAACCAGAAAGGTATAATTTAGAGAATAACGCAATAATAGTAATTAAAAAAAAATCGTAGGAACACCTTCCTCAAAATTATATACGGAAACTTAAAATTTTACATTCGATAAAGTAATAAAATATGAAATTTGCATTTTCAAAAAAAATCAAAATTACATGACTATAATATCAGAAATGCAAATAACTTCCATTTAAATAACATTCATTCAAATGAAGAATAAAACAATCATGTATCTAGTTCCATAGAAACTTACAAAAAACTTTCAAACGATATTAAAAAATTGAAGTCAGTATATCTTTCCTTGAAAAACTCAAACAAAATTTGCTATCATTCCAATATTTATTAATCTTTAAATATGCTAAGTTGTCGAATTAGTGAAATGTTATGAATTTTGAAAATTTTCAAACTTCTATTTCAATATTCCTTATTTTTGTTCTGTTTGGGAAGTGTATTTTCTTTCAATAAACAAATAAATAATAGTGAATAAATTACTCAGGAATATCATGAGATCGGTAAAGGAAGATAAACGTATTTATATCGGCAATATCTTCAGCTACTTTCGAAATGAATGGTCCATTGGGAAAGTAGTTTTCTATATGGGTAATTGAAAAAAATTAAGTATGCTAAAATTAAAAAATCAGGGTTTGCAAAGCTTGCCCAAAAATGTCTTGACTTCAAATAAAATCTCCAAAATGTTACGAGATAGATATGGGATTTGTACAAAAAAATACTCAAGATTGAAATTTGATTACAAAATATACAGAACATTCAATTTAAAATGAGCAATATTGCTCACAGTTCAAAGTAGCAGCAATGATGCCCCGGTTTTAGATGGATATGATACAGAAATTGGAAAATGTTTCTGTTTTCAACCAAGAACGAACAATTGCCAAAATATTTGCAAACCATTGATTATGTAACTAATAAATATTATCAGTTTATATTTAGTATAACATTTCTTTCTATCTCAAGTTAATACCAAAATCTTCAATAATCAATGAGCAAAAATCCCACACCTGACACCATTCATATAACGACCTGAAATTACCAATATATTCGGAAATCATTGAAAATGTTACTAATTTATTAGTTTATTTTAGTAGAATGTTTCTTTTCATCTCGATCGAAACCAACATCTTGAATAATCGAAGAGCAAAAACCCCACACCTGACACCATTTATTTCTAAGGCAGAGACAAAATGATCAAAACAACGCTTTGTAGCTCGGCTGGTATGGATCAAATGATATTATTTTCAAAACTATTCAAAGAGGAAACATGTCCTAGGCCCGCTCTTACATGATTTGTGTCAATTTGCATTAAAAACAGAGACTAAATATTACATTTAATTGTATTATTGCGAATATCATAACTGTGTGTAGTAATTTCTTACCTTAGCCTGAAGACAATTTTGCACGCCTTGCTGAGTATCGTATGTGATGAATCCGTAGTTTGGCGGAGCTCGCCCGCCTGGCGCGCCTCCGATTTTGTTCGGAGGTTTGCTGTGCACTCTCAGATCGACGATCACTCCGAAATCGCTGAAAATGTCACGAAGCTCGTCTTCGGTAGCTGTGTGCGGCAAGTTGCCCAAAAACAGCTGATTGACGTCGTTGAAGCTCTGGTTCTGCGAGCGCCGTCTGTCTTCTAGAGAAAACACGTAAAAAAAATGTTATTTCAAGTAATAAATAATAATAAGTTTATTTACAAGTAAATAATTACATAATTATTACATTAATTATCGAAATTAATATACTAAATATCAAATCTAATTTTCGTCGTCAACACTATTCAAATAGCCAACAGGGCACCAAAATCTATTTGAGATATAAAACAGCTATCATGGTTAAATTTTTTTAAAAAATCTCGCGTTTAACCAAGAATATAACTAATTCTATCAGTTTATTTTCAGTATGAACTTTGTTTCCATCTCAACTCGAAACCAAAATCTTGAATAATCAAAATCAAAATCCCACATCTGACACCAATTATCCTGGGTGGCTACGGAAGTATTGCCTATGGAATATCTCAGTTATTCTACGAGGTATGCTTGTGAAATTTGAAGCATCGATATAATGACATAAGAGCTAAACTTTACGCATATTGACATGACAAAGTTAGCTTTCGGTCTGACCGGAAGTAAAATCAACTTTCTTATTTTAAATAGCAACCCTATTTTTTCTGCCTTATTCAGCATTCAATTCCCTTTCTAATGACATGGCTCAAGTTGCTATCTTATCAAAACCTACATCAGAAAATATAATTATTGAAATTCAGTAAGTAGGCCATGGAAGCAAAATGAAAACCAGAAAGAAGCAAAATGAAAACCAGAAAGAAGCAAAATGAAAACCAGAAATTTGATAAGTTGACCATGGAAACCATACATCACTTGATAACAATGGCTACTACTGTAATATTTTATTTCCATTCGTCAGTGTTATAAAAAGCCGTACAGGCAAGAAATCGTTGTATGTTCCTACTTAAGTTTTGGACCTACTGAGTATTGATTTTTTCCAAATTTTTCCAATCTTTTTTTTTAACGCTGACGAATGAAAATTAAATATTTCAGTAGTAGCAACTGTTATTAAGTGACGTATGGTTGCCATGGCCAACTTTTCATTTTTTTGGTTTTCATTTTGCTTCCACGGACTACTCAGTGAATGTCAGTCATTGTTTTTTTGAACTAGTTTCTAGTTAGATACCAACTTGTAATACGTCATTAGAAAGGGAATTGAATGCTGAATAATGCGAAAAGTAAAACAATAAGGTTGCCATTTAAAATGAGAAACATAACGACGTAAGTTTCGGTAACAAACTCAGAATCATCAGGACCATGTTCATAAAAGCGTTGTGGTTAAAGTGGAGATGCTATTCCTCACAATAAAAACGATATCAAAAACTCAACCTATTATCCGCAGTCTTACCATAAGGCGCTTCCTCATTGAACGAATTTCTGCCGCCTCCACCCATGGAGGCTCTTCCAGAATCTTGCCTATTCTGCATGCGCGGCTGCTGCTGGTTGACCCTGGCACCACCGCGATTGTTCATGTTGCCGTTGTTGTTTCCGCGTCCCCCAACGCTTTGATAACCTCCAGAAGACGGAGGAGATACCGATCTAGCGGCAGCAGGCTGGACAATAGCCACAGGAGCCGAAGGAACCTGAGACGGGGGGCTGCTGAAAGGAACAGCGCCTCCAGATTTCAAGAGATTGGCGTAGGTCTTCGGCTCGTTAGAAGCTGAAATTATCATTTATCACCAATCTCATATTTTGTAATGTATATTAGGTTATCTTTATTTTTTTACCTGAATCCATCATTCCCATGTCCTGTTCCGGCTCAAGTTCCTGTTGCTCAATGACGTAGGCACTTTCCAATGGTTCTTCAATTGGTTCTTCGATAACTTCAGTTTGCAAATCTTCAATAGGAGCTGGTGGGTTCAGTGGAGCCTGGATCATCGTTGGTTGCAAAGTCGGCATGGGAGTTCCTAGTCCTTGAGGTTGGGCGGCCGGGATATGAGCTGGGACCTGTCCTGTAATAAAAATATAAGCTCCTAGTCTCCAAAAATTAATGAATACAAGGAGAATTGGACTCGGGACTAACAGTTTGAAAAATCCAGTCAAAACGAGTATAGACATATTTTTCTTTCCTTCCAATTCACTGTAATTTCTCGATTCATCTGATTACAGTTCACCCCGTATGTTTCTTTTGAGCGGTCATGATTTTAATCGTCTTTGGCCCTAGTCATGTAATTATTTTGTTCGAATCCATACTGCAATTTCCATTTATTTCATTTCCTGTTCACCCTGTATTTTCCGATATTCCTTTGAATCTACCAAAAATTATTATTTTCAACAAACTCTCGGGTTAATACCATTATTCAAAACTCGGATGCACATTTCTATGTATTCTAATAATTATAACCACACCTGTTTCGACAAGAAATTTTGTCGGCCTATGCCTCCCATTGCTCTCTCATACATCCAAAGTAGAGTAAGAATGAGACAGCAACGGGATCCGAGGGCAAAACCTATGATAGCGCTTGATGCAAATTAATACCTCCCGTAGCGCTCTCATTTGTATAGACCCTCCTCCCGAAGCTCTCTCATTCTTACTCTACTTTTATCGATATTCAATGGAACTTTCCTATCGTTTTTAAAAATCGGATTCCAGATTTGGTTTGGTTTCAGGGTTTTTTCCTTCCTATTGAAATTATTCGTATGTTTATGGATTTCGACTGCTTCTCATACAAGTCGGTTGTGATCTCGTTGTGATACCCTAGAGAGGGGGCTAGAAGTTTTACGTCCCCAAAAAGTATTTTGTGATCTCCTCGCTGACAGTGTTTTCAGATCTGGTGATCACCAGATCTGGGGATTTCAGTACTTATCGGAACTTGGTGATTATTTTTTTCAGAATTGACAATTCTGGTGATTTTTGAAAGTTTCGGTGTATAAGTAGGTACAAATTTGTCAACATTAAGAATTACTCGTTACGAAAAGCACGTGGCTCACGGTCAAATAGTTTGATCAAACTGCCTTAAATTGACGTAATATCTATTGATTCGTTTCTAACAATTTGAAACAAACCAATAGAAATGACGTTACTTCAATGCAGTTTGACCAAATCATTTGACAAAGAGCAACGGGCTTTCGAGTTCTACAAAATTCAATACTGACCTAAAATAAAACTACATTTCTTTACCTTCGGTGTTTGTTCTGTGATGAAGCTGTAGTTAGGGTAGAGTCGTCATATCAATTTGTCAATATCAAGAGAAATTCAATTTTCAGACAATTTTTTGTTTTTTTGAGTATATCATAAATTTCAAACTTACATCGAAACTTGGTAGGTTATAATATATTAACATTCAGATTTGGTTTAAATTTATTGTTTCTGTCATAGTCGTTCAGCTTGATATATAAAATAATCAGTTACAAATCACAAGAATATACAATGGTTGAAGAATCCAAAGCAAAGTGTGAAAACAAATATGGGCAGCATAAGTTACCTTTTAATAAGTATTTCCAGTGACTTTTGTACGTCTGCGTTTGAGCTCAATCGTTAGTCAGCTACTTTTCTTTGTCCGTAATCCCTGTTTATATTGTAAAAAAATGCAAATACGATGAATTTTCGGTAGAGTTTCACCGCCATGAAATTCAGTACAATTTGACGTTGCGACATCTGGTGTCAGAAAAAATATCGAAAACCCTCAATAACCTATATACTAAATTTCACGTTTCATATTTATTGGGCATACCTTGCATAACGTTGATGTCGTCAGGATGAATAGCTCCATTGACAGTCGGTACCACAGGTTGCGCAGTCATAACATGAGGAGGTGGCTGCTGATTATGATGAATCGGTACCGCCGGGATAGGCTGAATCTGCCCGGCGTTCGGATTGTAGTACGGCTGGACAGCCGGCTGATTGATCGGCGGCTGAACCTCCACCATTACTTGCCTTCAACATAAAAACTGATTATTGTTGGAACACCAGAAAAACCAGTCTGAGCTTTAAAGATGAATTACAAGCACATAAGATACAGATAAATAAATTATAGATTTGAAAAAACTAAAGAAACACGCTTTTTATAGTAATATAGACTAAAAAGTGAAAATTTATTTTTTTAAATTAAATTTTATATTGAAAAGCGCGTGGTGGTTCTCTTTATTTTTTATTGTTACAGATATTAGTAAATGTGTGATTATAAAAATGTAATTGAAAATCACCCTACGCTTTTTCAACACAGTTAATTTTAAAGATAATTTTTTACTATTTAGTCCAAATTACTATAAAAGCTTGTTTCTTTAGTTTTGTCAAAACTATAATTTATTTTTAGTTTTGTCGGTCGTTGATATGTGCTGAATTAATATTACGACATTCTTGAATTGTCGTCGGTAGTTGATGTGTGTGCCAAATTTTGGATCATTTGGTCTATTGGAAGTACGTGAAATTTGAATTTAAAAACCCACATCAATATTATTACACTCTTATTATGAAATTCTGCCAAATTTCAGATTTTTCGGACAATTGCAAGTGGGGGAAACTTAACTTGAAAGATTTTATCACATTGTTTGTTAGTTAGTACGTTCTTGAATTTACTTTTGAAAATGGAATGGGATAGGGAAAAGGGTCTTCAACTAACTGATGTTTTCGAACAATATTCGATTTTGTATAATCGGAAGCATAGTTTTTATCATAATAAAATTTAAAAAGATGACGCTTGCTGGACATATCAAAAGTGAAGGGTTGTGACTATTCGGAGTTGAAAAAGAAAATGGAAACTCTTTTGGCGAGTATCAATTGCTACAGTTAGCCTGTAGTATTCAATTATTAAAACCAGTTATTTCCAACAGCAGGCATTGCATTCACTATGAACCCTACACAAATTGGCGCCCAATGTGTGAACACTATAACTTCCATTAAAATAAAAAATATTAAATTACTGATGTTAAACTTTAATTTTCTAGTAAAATGTAAAAGTAGGGGGGGTTTTGGTCGGGGTCGTAAATGAGTTTTTCTAAACTCAATAACGAATAATCTGAAGAAAATAACTTTTTTCAGTGCTTTCAGTCTTATAACATATTTCAATTTATATTTATAGGAAAATACACGCTCCACTTCGTCAGGGCTATTTAACGAGAATCCCGGAGAAAGTGTCATATTTTTACGAAAAATTACCTTAAAAATCTTGCTCTTATGACCCCTATATCAGCAAATCTGTTATACATTGGTTTCCAGTTAAATGTTTTTTTGGCGGCGTCTTTGACGTCCCTTTGAAGTAGAAAAATCGTAGTGGATTTTTCATGAATGTTCCAATGGGACACGGCGGCAAGGTAGACAAACAAAACATTGGCTTTTACCATGGAGACCCAATACCAGTGCTTCCTTTAATTTCAAAAATATATCTGCCAGCATGAATTAATTTTGAAAAAAAAATCTAATTTACCCCGGAACGCCCTAGATGAAATTCTTTTGAGAATCAGACTATTAATCACAAAATCTTACAATTATTTTAAATTTCTTGAAATTTGATGAAAAAATCATTATCCCTAACCCCAAAATACCAATCTAAAATAGAATTGGGACACAAATTCCAAAACCACCTTGAATTCCTGACTTTTGACAGTAAATCATTATCTTTTACCCCAAGAACCACTACATAGAAACCAATCTTCTATAGAACCAGACCATAGATCACAAAACTCGTCCGCCATCTTGAAGTTCCGAATTTTAACAGAAAAATCATGATCTTCGACCCCAAAAAGTCCTAAATACCGATTTTGAATCGAATCGGACCATAATCACAAAACTCGTACGCCATATTGAAGCCGCCATCTTGAATTTATTAATTTTGACGAAAGATTCATAATCTCCGAACCCGAAAACCTCCATATATAATCAACAATGTCGTCCATTATTTTGTTTTTTCTCTAAAATCTTATTGTGCATCATCAGTAAAAATATCCTGACAAAATGCAAAATTTTCGACAAATAATTTCACCTTGCAGTCACGAAACTGTGTTGCTTAGAAACACCGCGAGAGCTTGTTCGAGTGTGTAATAAGAAAGACAAGTATCCCAATAAAAGTTATTCTGGTCGAATGTATGTTTAGAAAATTTGTTTAAAAAATTAACCCTTTCAAAAAATAACAGGATAGGGAGTTTATACGCCAGCACTGAGTATTTATGCTGCATGCATGTCATATTTTATATGACATTAGCATTTATTTGATATTTCAGATGTCAGTATATCTTTTTGCAGTATACTTTCCTTGCCTTAAATTCACATTCAAAACTTTGCCGAAATAGATTCGGCCCTACTAACTATATTATTTTGAACGGTTCATCTTCTAGAGATTTTCAGATTTTGCATTTTGCTCAAATATTTTTTTCTATTTTCGCTACATTCTGTGACCAATATTATAATCTGAAATTTTCGTGCAACTTTCAGATTACCACGAAAACGAAAAGGTTTGAATCTAGGTTTGTAATTTTGAGGAACGAGCACCGAATTATTAAATTCCGTCCTGTACTGCACGAGAGTTGCCAAGTTATAAGTAGGGCGGAGTTTGTATTAATTCCATCGGGCGAACTCGCAGTGCCATCTGGCGATATACCTTTCTTATTTTGAAGGCTAAAGACTATTAAGATAGGTAATGAATGGATTGAGTTGGTAAAAAATAAAATGTAGTCGATTGTACGATAACTTTCAAAGAACATGTATGTATTACTCAAAAATAATTACAGATTAGTAAAGTGTTCATTTATAATGGTCAGCCTCACGTGGTGGCTTGTATTGGTGTGATTATTCCTGCTGGTGAATCATCTTCCTGCTTAACCTCGTCCAACCATGCATTTGGAAATCCTTCCTTCATATCTATAGAAATATTGTGCAATACGGCTGTAGCAACAATGAGAGCCATGACTGTTTCTATTTGAGCCCGTATGCCAATAGTAAGTATAGGAAAACGACGTTTCCAAACTACAAAACTTCTCTCTACCACATTTTGAGTTCTTGTGATGGAGTCATTATATGAATTTTCAGCGGTAGTATGTGCTTTTGGTAATTTAGTCATCAGATATGGTTGTGGACTATAACCACTGTTACCAACTAAACAGTACTGTCCGAATTCTCCGCTTTCAAATTGCTTTTTCAAGGTACTGTTATCAAAAACAGTCTGATCAGATGCCAAACCGGGCCATCTCGCTACTATATTGCTCATTCTGAGGTCAGTATCAGAAACCGTTTGCACGTTGAAGGCAAAATAATTGTGTCTACAAAGAAAATTTTCTGCGATATTTCTGCCGAGATCTCCGCTAGGATAATGGATTTTAACTAACGTGCAGCCTATAGCACCGATAACCCGTGGAAAACTAGCCAATGCACAAAATTTTTCTGCAACTCCTCTCCTTTCTTCGTCACTTTGGTACATCTTTAGATGCTGTGGACGAAGAGTTGCAATCGCCTTTGACACTCTTACAACGATTCTACTAGCGGCTATCTTGGAAATTCCAACAAATGCACCAGTTGTCAGTATTATATGCCCCGTTGCATAATATCGTAAAGTTAGCAAAAGCTGATTCATGGGATCGACTCGGCCATTCCTACAAACAGTTCATACATTAAATCAACTACCAACAAAGCTATTGAAATGTTCATTACCTGTTAGTTGGAACGTGTAACGAATGTGCAATTTGTTGCAGCAGAGATAAAACTGTGGATTTCGTAAGCCGAAAACGATTGAAAAATTCCAAATCATCCAAATTCAAAAACCGGCGTTCTCTTCTTCTATATATTCGAGGCCTTCTCAGCACTATTTCCTCATCTTCTGAGGAAGAACTAGACCTTAAATTATTCAGTGTTATTGATAATATAATTCCTTCTTTGATTACGTTCTAATAAACAGGAGACTTTAAAGTGAATACTAGTTTCAAAATTGGTTTATCGTCCATATTTTTTCAGTAAAGGCACTCTTTCATACAAAGAAGGATTGAATTTCGATCGATAAAAATAATTGTCCGGTCTTCATAGAGGGTAATACAAAGACAAGGTAACGAAAATTGGATTATACGGTGAGTCCAAGATAAGGTTGTCCACTACAGAGATATCTGAAACGAGAATGTAACAAAGCATTTCTGAGACTCATTTTTACAGAAATTATTAGTATGACTTTCCATACCATTTCGCTGTAATTTCAATTTTTTTGTAAACGGACAGCATCCTTCCAAGTCAATAGTAGATGACTCCATCCATATTTCCTAATTTTTGATGCCCAACACTTTTTCCTATCCCTCATTTCTTGTGCGGAAAATATTTACTTATACATATGGTTTTAGTCTCATTCCACTTTTTATGATTGGGATTAATTTTTGCTGGAATAACGTAATTTTTATGTCTTCTGCTACGACTGTCACCGTTTTTCATGTGTTTTGCTACGAAGGTCAACCGATAGTATAGATAGTAGAAAAACATGAGAATCTTCCTCTTTTGGTTCCGACTAGTTAAACATAAGCACTAGTCTACATTTTTTACACGAAATCGAGAGTTAAAGACCGACGTTCCTAGGGTAAGCTACAAGCCATTTGAATGGGAATCACTCAGTTATGGAAGGTATAATGGAAACAACCGTGGAATGAAAAAAACGTGGAAGGGAAAATCCGTGGATGGAAAAATCCGTGGAAGGAAAAAACCGTGGAAAGAAAATGCTGTGGAGGAAAAACCGTGGAGGAAAAACCGTGGAGGAAAAGCCGTGGAAGAAAAAACCGTGGAATTAATAAAAACGTGAAGAACAAAACGTGGTAGAAAAAAACGTGGTAGAAAAAAACGTGGTAGAAAAACCGTGGAGGAAAAAACCGTGTAACAAAGAAAACGTGGATTTTGGAAGAAACCGTGGATGGAAAATACCGAGGAAAGAAAAACCGTGGAAAGGACCATGGAAGATAAAAATCTGGATGGGGAACAGTGATTGATAAAGCCGTAGTAGGAAAAATCGGTAAAAACAAAAAAAAATGTCGGATGAAAAAACCGTGAAAGAAAAGCCGAAGAATGAAAAAAGTGGAAGAGAAAAACAATAGAAAGAAAAAACCATAGAAGGAAAGACCATAAAAGGAAAAACCATAGAAGGAAAGACCATCTTCCGTCAATTAGTGCCGTCCACTCTTCGTGAAACAAAGACAATAAATTGTACCTGTACCTATACCTCACGAAGACTGCATAAAAAAAAGATTTTCGATGTTTCAGTGGACGAAAAAAAACCGTGGGATGAAAAAACTATAGGCGGAAAAAACTATAGGCGGAAAAAACTATAGGCGGAAAAAATCCGTGCTCAGAAAAAACCGTGGTATTTGAAATAAAAACATGAAAGGAAAAAACTTTGGGCGGAAAAAATTGTGGGCGGAAAAAACCGTGGACCGAAAAACCATGACGTGGAAGAACTGTGGGCGGAAAAAATTCGTGGTCAGAAAAAACCATGGTCTTTGGAAAAAAACATGGAAAAAACCGTGGAAGGAAAAACAGTGGAAGGAAAAACCGTGCAAGAAAAAAACCGTGCAAGAAAAAACCGTGTAAGGAAAAAACCGTGGATGTAAAAACAGTACCAAAAAAAAACAATAAAAAACTGTGACAGAAAAGCCGTGGAAGTAAAAAACCGTAAAAATAAAAAACAGTTAAAGTAAAAAACTATGAAAGTAAAAAACCGTGAAAGTAAAAACCGTGGAAGAAAAAACAGTAGAAGGAAAAAACCGTGGATGGAAAAACCAACAGAAGGGAAGAAACAGTGGAATGAAAAAACCGTGGAAAAAAAAACCGTGGAAGTAAACTACCATGGAAGGAAAAATTCGTGAAAGTAAAAAAACGTAAAAAGATAAAACAGTGGAAATGAAAAGCAGTAGAAGGAAAAAAAACTGGAATGAAAAAACTGTGAAATGAAAAAACGATAGGAGGAAAAACCCGTGGAAGTAAAAAACCGTGGAAGAAAAACCGTGAATTGGAAAAAACAGGAAGGACAAATCCTTAGAAGAAAACAAACCGTATATGAAAAAACCGTGAATGTAAAAACCAGTGAAAGGAAAAAACAGTGGAAGAAAAAAACCGTGAAAGGAAAATAACCGAGGGATAAAAAACATCCAAGACAAAAACTATAGTATTTTGAAACCGTGGAAGTAAAAAAGTACAAGAAAAACCTGTGAAAGAAAAAATCGTGGAATGGAAAAACAGTGGAAGAAAAAAACCGTGGAAGAAAAAAAACCGTGGAATAGAAAAACCGTGGAAGGAAAAACCGTGGAAGTTAAAAATCGTGAAGGTAAAAAAACCGTGGAAGAAAAAACGTGGACGAGAGAATACAGCGAAATGTAACAGCCGCAGAAGAAAAAAACCGTGGAATGAAAAAATCGTGGAAGGAAAAAACTGGAAGAAAAAAAGCGTAGAAGTAAAAAACCGTGGAAGTAAAAAACCGTGGAAGTAAAAAATAATGCGGAAGGGAAAAAACAGTGGAATAGAAAAACCGTGGAAGGTAAAAAACGGTGGCATGGAAAAACGTTGGCATGGAAAAACCGTGGAAGAAAAAAAACCGTGGATGGAAAAACAGTGGAAAGGAAAAAATAGTGGAATGAAAAACCGAGAAAGGAAACAACCGCGGAAGGGAAAAACAGTGGCATGGAAAAAGAGTGGAAGGGAAAAACCGTAGAAGGAAAAACAGTGGAAGGGAAAAACCGTAGAAGGAAAAACAGTGGAAGGGAAAAATCGTAGAAGGAAGAATCCGTTAAAAGGAAAAAACCGTGAATTGTAAATATCGTAAAATTAAAAAACCTTGGAAAGAAAAAAACCGCGAAAGGAAAAAACCGTGGATGAAAACAATTGCGGACTGGAACGGCACTGTCAACGTATAAATCAACTCACCCGGCCGACACCTCCTCCTCCGTCTCGGACCCCACTTCCGGTTCGCAGTCCTCGTCCGAAACGATCTCGTCCTGGTAGCGGAAGATGTCGTTGTGCACGTAGTACTTCTTCGGCGACTGCGCAGCCAGCACGAACGTCTGCGTGAAGCGGCGCATCGGCTGGCCGGCATTCGACAGCTCGCCCGTCACCTGGACGACGACGCCGTTGCCGAGCGTCGCCTGCGAGTCGACCTGCGTGATCTTGGCGTGGCAGTCGCGGAAGTTCAGCTGCTGGATCTTCTGGTGAATCTGCTTCTGGCCTATCACGGGGCTGGTCTCGCGGTTCGGCGGGTCCAGGCCGCCGTGCACGAACGACGACTGGTGGTTGTAGAACCTGGAAACGAAAATTATAATTAAGTTTTTTCTTGAAATAATGATAATAATAAATTTTTTTCCTGTGCTCGACTGGGGTGAGTCCTGCACGATTCACTGTTGCGTTCCAATCAACAGTGCTGCTCCTAAGGTGGCGTATGGAGTTAGTAACAAAGCCTACCCAGAACACATAGTGGCTAATGACCAGAGAAGTCAATGCCACTATAAACACCAAAATGAAAAAAAAGTATTTTGTTCTAGACAGTTCCTTCCAGATTCACAATGATAAATACCTCGATAAAATAAAATCTGTGTCAAAGTTGCATGGAATCGAAGTCTCACATGATATATTTATATTCAATATTGCACTTTGTTGGTGTTCAGATATTTTTAGATACTGTGTAGCCTAATTTTTGAAATTATCTTATTTAGAAATTTGACAACGTTAAAATGAGGACTGTAATAAAGGTAAATAGAATTCCATAGGTTATTAAGCAAAAGAGATTATTGTATCGAGAGTTCCTTTCAAACAATCAAATTTTCTCTTATCAATCAATACAGGTGTCCATTTTAAAACGTACCATCCTTTTTATTTCGACCCCCCATAGAAATCTTAAAAATATGCAAAAACAAGTTTTTAAGGGGGATATGTTGTAGGATGGTTGTCAATTAAATTATATCAACCCACTAGCAGGGACGGACAACCCCTTAAATCTTAAATGAAAAGAGGGCGAGTGATCTCTCTTTTTGAAGGTCGTCCAACTACCTTTTCAAAAATACCACAATTCCTGGCCTTTTTTGTTAGCAGTTCCAGAAAAATCTGGTGGAAACTGTAGTTCTCAAAAATGAATAAAACTGAAGTCGTATTACAGAACGGTAAATTTAATTATTTTTTCTTCTAATATCCAATAAAATAATAAAGATGCTTAATATTTATTAAGAATTAAATGAAAAACACTTGTTTTTTAAAATATCCACAATAATTTACTACACGTAATTTGTGACGCGTTTCGCTATTACCATAGCTTTCTCAAAGAAACAATAGTATTCAGTAAATGTACAATCCTATTTATAGTAGTTTGAAATTGGTAAGAAAGAAGATATTAATTATAAAAAGGTAGCAAGATGATAAACAGGTAGTTTCCTTAATATAGGAAATTCATTCAGTGTAATATCACAAAGATGCATTTAATTATTGAAGAGATTAAGGAGAGGTGAAAGATTAACACCTACCTGGTCATTGAGTAAATTATTGAATTTTTTTCTTTTGTTAATCTCCAGTGCTTCTAAGAAAGTAAGTTTTTAGGTGATTTGAATCTCTCTTGTGGTTATCAAAGCTTCTTTTATGTTCAAGAATGCGGGTTTTGAAATTTCTAAAAGTTCCTCCGACATATAATTTAGGACAATCTCCACATTTTAATTTGTAAAGATTTTTGTGATATCTCAGTTTTAGTTTTATTGTTTTTGATGAATTTGCTCAACTTATGGTTTGTTTTGTAGGAAGTTGTTAAATGGTGTTTTGTTAAGAAAGATTTTATTTTGTCACTAGATTTTCCTAAATAGGTTAATGAGCAATACTTAATTGGTTGTAGTTTCTGGATGGGGTAAACTTCGCTGATAGCAACTGAGTATTCTTTCTTTTCAATAATTTGACCTATTAAGTTTGGGTCAAAGCCATAGTTATATGCTGTTTGTTTTATAATGTTGAGTTCTTTTTTGAAGTTGGAGTGTGACATAGGGATATTTAGTAGTCTATGTATCATGCTGTCATATGTTGCTAATTCATGTTGATAAGGATGTAATGAAGACTTATGAATGGTTATGTCTGTGTGTGAGGGTTTATGATAGGTAGATGGAAAAGCTATGTCTATTATCTATTCTTGTTATCGTGAGGTATTGTGTGATATTGTGGTGTAGCGTATTTCAAAACCCGCATTCTTGAACATAAAAGAAGATTTGATAACCACAAGAGAGATTCAAATTAATCAGATAACCTTATAGATGAAAACCATACTTTTGATCCAGATTTTGAAATTTTGCATTCAGAAAGAAAAGGTTTAAAACCTAATTTCTTATAAACACTGGAGATCAACAAAAGAAACAATCCAATAATTTACTCAATGACCAGGTAGATGTTAATCTTTCACCTCTCCTAATCTCTTTAATAATTTGAGTGCATCTTTGTGATATTACCCTGAATGGATTTCCTATATTAAGGAAACTACCTGTTTATCATCATGCTACCTTTTTAAACTACTATACATAGGATTGTACATTTACTGAATACCATTGTTCGTTTGAGAAAGCTATAGTAATAGCGAAACGCGTCACAAATTACGTGTAGTAATATATTGTGGATATTTTAAAAAACAAGTGTTTTTCATTTAATTCTTAGTAATTATGGGTATCCATCAAGTATCGGTCAAATCAATCAAGATGCTTAATATTGAGTTAAAAATTATTATTACAAAGAATGTAACTTACCTAAACTAGTACTTGAATGGTAGTACATTTTTTTTTGGGAGGGGGGGAAGGTCGCATATTTTATAGTTTGCCTCGGGGCGCACAAAACTCTGAAGCTGGCTAGTCCTTTGGATAGTTTTTGTATTGTGTATTGCGAGCAAAAAAAACGGTCAACATTTTTTTCCAAGATGCTGTTAGCTGTTCATCATTCTTGAGACCATTTCTTTTTGGCAAAATTTGCGTTTATTGAATTATTTAAAAAAAATGGTGTTTACACTTCAACAAAGAACTGAAATTATTATTATTTTTGGGAAATGTCAAAGATGATCAAGAAGAACGGCAACAATGTTCATTGAAATATATTCCAATAGTAAAAGACCATGTCCAAATACAAAAAATATCAGATATGCAGATTTAAGTCGCAAAAAAATAATTTTTAGTTGTAATGCCTGTACTTTTCAATATTTTCAAAAGTGTATACCAAACCAAACCCCTTGACTTAGCCTACTCAAGTAGACGAATAACGCTTGCGTTTAGATCGGTCACTCTTGCGATGTCAGAAGAAATTTTTATTTATTATTTTAGTTCATTTATTTATTAGGATGCTACCAATACGTACGCGGCGAGCATTTTGAACATCTTCTACATTGACTTTTTTTTTTCATTATCAAGAAATAAGCAGTACCTACCTATTACTTATTAGTGTTTGAGTGCGTTGTAGCGGATTTCTATAATCAAATCATTTTCTATTTTTAATGTTAATTACTGCAATAAATCTGGAAACACTTTATTTCCGAAATAGTTAAAGATGGTGTAGGACATTGCAAATATGTGAAGAATCCAAAAATTGAATAAAATACAGGATGTTGCATTTGAAATAAGAAAGTTGGCATTGACCGTTGTTTTTTTTGGATTGACGTGGCCTTTACTTGATGGAAATTCATAGTACGAGGGCTGACAATAAAGTAAGGTCTCCAATTTTTTTTTTCATAGAAAATGACATTTATTTACAAAAAGCGATACACCGTTGGAAAGGCCAAGGTCTTGGCTACTTTTCTACATAATCGCCATTTTTTTCCAACACCTTGCGCATCCGCACGATGAACTTGTCTATGCCGGCAGAATACCACTCTCCGTCCGCCTCGCGCAGCCAGGTGTTGACCTCTTTCTGAACCTCCGCGTCACTATCAAACTTCTTCCCTCCGAGATGTTTTTTCAGGGCGGGGAACATGTGGTAGTCACTGGGGGCCACGTCGGGACTATAGGGAGGGTGATCGATGATTTCCCAGCCAAATGTCTTGAGCAGGTCAAGGGTAACGTTGGCTGTGTGCGGGCGCGCGTTGTCGTGGTGAAATTTCACTCCTTTGCTCAGCAATCCCGGGCGTTTGTTTTTTATGGCACGACAAAACCCAGTTATTAAACAAGAGATATTAGACCTTTTGTCGAAATGTCTTGAACAAAATTACTTTCAGTTTGACAATAAAATATATTCTTCATCTGAAGGCTTGATCATGGGAAATCCACTGAGTCCGCTACTGGCAGATATCTTCATGGACAACCTTGAAGGAATAATCCACAAGCACCCACTCTCGCAACAGTTTTTGTATTGGTACAGATATGTGGATGACATTATAGTTTGTTTTAAAGGTACAAACAGACAGTTAGATACATTTCATAAATATATTAACACTATTCACCCAAACATTAAATTCACAATAGAAATAGAAGTAGAAAACTCATTAAATTTTTTATATTTGACAATAGGTAAAACCAACAACAAACACCATTTTTCTATTTTTCATTAACCTTGCCATACTGACATCACCATTCATAATAATTCGATACATCCATATACAGGGTGTCAATTTGAAAACTTCCCACCCTTAATATCTTCCTTCCAGTAAACAATATGAGTAATCGAAAAAACAGGTCAATTTTATTGTCAAGAGGGACACTTTCAAGGACTATTTGTAACCCTCGTGGTTCAACCCCCTAGGAGGGGTAGATGTTACCCTTAGAATTTTAAATGGGAAGAGGGGTCAAGTGGCACATCATTTTGATGGGCGTTCAATTCTTGTTCCAATGGTACCCTGACTTATTATTTTTTGATGAGCATTTTCCGAAAAATTGCGTTCTAAACTAACAGAAGTAATTATTAGAACGCCTATACTGAGATGCATGGTTTGGCCAGAACTGGTTAGAATATTAGGTGGTACCGTTCCAACCCTTTATTAGGGGTAACATTAGCCATTAGCTCCAAACACTTTACATAAAAAAGTAGTCTAATAGTAAAACGTAGATGGTAGTAAAGTTGTGTTTATTAAATGATGAATTTTTAAGTGTCATCACAGAAATTCCTTTTTTGTTACTTCTGCTGTAAAAAGTTTCTGTTTTCCGGCAAAAAATTGGTTAGCAAATTTGAACTATGTGGTAGTATTGTGAATACCGTTGTACCTGTTGGGCTGTTTAGGAATTACTTTAATAAGTGTATAAAAGTGTAAAAATGGTTTACATTCTTCAAGACAGAATTGAAATGATTGTAATTTATGGCGAAGTTGGAAAGTGCGCACGAAGGGCGGCATGTCTTTTTAACGAAAGACATCCAAATTGTAATGTAAGTCACCGGTATGTGCTTGATTTGGTGAATAAGTTTTACGAAACTGGTTCAGTGACAAATAAAAAAAGAAATAACCCCAGAGTACTAAATGAAGCAGCTCAAATTGAAGTTTTGGGAACATTTGCTGCAGAGCCCACGAGCTCCTTACGATCAGTATCAGAACAGAGGGGAATGTCACGCGACACTATAAGAAAAGCATTGAAAATGCATAAATTTCATCCATATAAAATGCAGATTCTTCAAGAGCTCCACGAGGATGATTATGATAGAAGAATAGAGTTTTGTGAAATCATGTCTCATCGAGTCAATACCATCCCTAATCTTCGGTTAAACATCTGTTTCAGCGATGAGTGTTCATTTTTTCTGAATGGCAATGTTAATAGACAAAATTGTCGCTATTGGAGTGACGAAAACCCACATATTTTTCGGGAAGGGCATACACAACACCCACAAAAAGTTAATGTTTGGGCTGGTATTCTTGGAAATGCCATTCTTGGTCCATTATTTCTGGAAGAAAACTTGACTGGCAATCTGTACCTTGATATGCTTGAAGAGACTATCGATCCTCTTATAACTCACGAGCTAGAAACTCAAATTGATGCAGAAGGTAATGAACTTTTGCAGGAGGATCTGTTACATTTCCAGCAGGACGGTGCTCCACCTCATTATTTTCTTCCCGTCCGACAGTGGTTAAACGAGAGATTTCCGGGTAGATGGATTGGCAGAAGGGGAGCAGTTGAATGGCCTCCGAGATCACCGGATTTAACACCCTTAGATTTCTTTCTTTGGGGGCATCTTAAATCCGTTGTTTATAAAACACAACCTTCTGATATTGACGAACTTAAAAGACGAATTACAGCAGCATGCCGGTCAATTCCTAGTGAAGTTTTCCGTAATGTTAGAGGGGAGTTCGAAAACAGACTGTATTACTGTTTAGAGCAAAATGGACAACATTTCGAACAGCTAATAAGATAAGCGTAAGTAGATTTTATGTTGGAAATGTCTTTCTCGCAAATTAAATTTTATTGTGTAGAAGGAAAATAACCACCAAATAAAAAATCCCATGCGTAATAAATTTATTCCTGTCATTCAAGGGTTGGAGCGGTGCCACCTACTCTTCTAACCATTTTTATTAAAGGGAGTCAATACAATAATGCATCTCAGTATAGGCGTTCTAATAATTACTTCTGTTAGTTTAGAACGCAATTTTTCGGAAAATGCTCATCACAAAATAATAAGTCAGGGTACCATTGGAACAAGAATTGAACGCCCATCAAAATGATGTGCCACTTAACCCCCATTCCCATTTAAAATTCTAAGGGTAACATCTACCCCTCCTAGGGGGTTGAACCACGAGGGCTACAAATAGTTCGTGAAAGTGTCCCCCTTGACAATAAAATTGACCTGTTTTTTCGATTACTCATATTGTTTACTGGAAGGAAGATATTAAGGGTGGGAAGTTTTCAAATTGACACCCTGTATACATAAAATATCAGCATACCATAGTATGATACATAGATTAGTTAATATTCCTCTTTCTGAAGAAAACTTCTGCAAAGAATTAAATATTATAAAACAGATAGCAGTTAACAATGGATATCAAGTCAAATTAATAGAGAATATTCTTGCTAAAAAATTACATAGAAAGGCTATCCAAGAAGTGTACCCCACTATGAGGAACCTTGACAATAATTACAGAACATTAACTTATTCAGGGCCCGTTTCAGAAAAAATAGCGTCATTTTTGAAAAAACAAAATTTAAGAGTAGCATTCAGAACAGATAACACGTTGGGAAGGTTTATTAAAAATAATAAAGATAAAACACAAAAATCTAAAAAATCAGGAGTTTATAAATTGAATTGTGGTTCTTGTTCCAAAGTATATGTAGGCCAGACTGGTAGACCATTCAAAAGCCGTGTACGTGAGCACCGTATGAATTATGTAAATAATAAAACACATTCAACATATGCCAATCATATTTTGGAAGAAGACCATGACTTCGTTGAAAACTTTGAAATCCTTCATGTTGAAAATAAAGGTATTAGACTTAATTATTTAGAATTCTTGGAAATTAATAAATTGAAAAATTCGAATTGTTTACTAAATGATCAATTGGACCTTAATAGTTCCCCTTTGTTGAACCTTTTCAACTAATTAAGTAGTAGATATGTTTTGAGATTTCCAGGTATCTACCTACATTGTATTGTCAATTTTATTTTTATCATAGGTAGCTCCTAATTACCTCAATTGTTAAGAAGGGTATTTAAGTAATGTTCAAGGTAGAATAATTTAATGTATTACATTCGCTTGAAAAAGATACAGTGTATCGAAACATGTCGCGAAGACAATAAATCTGTGGAAATTTAATCGTGTTTACCTTAGTGTCATTGACCGTTGTTACATGACACACCCGACATGGAAAGTTTTTGATGAAAGAAATGCGATACTAAAAATACCAATCGACGAGTTTTATCGAACACGCCCCCGTATATTCATTATCGATTTTAGTGCATTTGGCTGATACCCACTGTATTTTATATTTTTTATAGTGTTTTTAAACATGAACATTACTTTTTAACTCTTGGACCTGTCCAACACCGCCAACACCATGTGTGTTTTTTCTGGATTAATAAAGTTCTATTCTACTCGGATAAGCAAAAGTTAAATACAAAAATATGTATTTCGTAGTTTTAGGAATTGGCATAAAAATTCGGGGATAAAATAGGTTAACCAAATTCTACCGCACGCCACTGGGGGAAGCAGTTGCAGTTCAAAATGAGCATATTGTTGAGCTGCACAAATGTAAAAAATATAGGAAAACACATGAATTATAACTGAAAATTAATATTACATTCGCACTTTAAAACACCCTGTATTTCTATATATTTGAGATTCGGATATGGGTTTATATATTACAGATCAGTTATTTCATGATATAATCTTCTGCAGAAATTAAAAAATTACAAATAATGCAAATTTCAATTATGATTTCCAACTATCATCGCAAAAACCCTAGATCATTTCATTTCAGGAATTTCTTTGAATTTCTGCCAACAGTTTCCAAAAACTTCTTGGAAACAACTAAATTCTTAAGTACTGGCATATAGAGGGTGAACACTAACTTGTTGGACTACTTCCAACAGTAGCTTATAGTCCATATAAAAAATTCAAATATATTCATTACCTACATGAATTTTACGGTTTGGTTACCACTGGATTGATCGATGACCAGATGATTGTTGACCTCAAATAGATTCATGCGTTATATCTAATTTATTTGAATTTTTAATTAAAACAAATGTTTGTTTCTATTACAATGCCTTTAAAACGATTATTTGATAATAATTGTAGTTTGTAATTGAAAGTATATTTATTTAAGTTTGGATATACGTTAGCTATAAGTAGTATTGTTGAAATTGTTTTTTCCGTTAACCAGCTGTCGTCCCCTTACGAACGGCAGATCTCAGAAGTCGAAACATGTGCGAGCCAAAGATTAACGAGGTCTTACCTTTTTACATGCGATTGCTAGCACTTTCTCGGGTCAACAGAAAAAAATCTGCAGTCATAAGTTAATTTTATTACAGCCCCCAGAATAACCTTATCAGTTATTATTTATTTCATTACTCAATTCAGATCATTCAGAGAGATTCAGAAAATTTCTTCAAACTGAAGATCTCTAGATTTTATAAGCCATATTTCAAAATAAAAAGCGAGCTTTTAAAGCACGCGTAACGAGTTTGCACGACGCGAAGCGGGGTACCCTCAACATTGTGAGTACTTTCAAAGCACTACGTACACAACGCCAAGATACGAGTGTCTTAACGGGTCCCGCTCATTTGGGTCCTTTTGCCTAAGTTGTGGGAAGAAACTTCACAACCAGCTCATTTTCTCCTCCAAACAAGGAGAATGGAACACGAACGCCAAGGAAAAAGCTAATATTTTTAACATGTTTTTTTGCAAATTCTACTCTGGATCTGATGGAATTCCGCCGATAGTTCCCAAGAAATGTGCACCCGAACTAACACCAGATCTTTGCAAGTTATTTAACCTCTCTTATAATTTGAGGGTTTTTCCGCCCAAACGGAAAATTGCAAGAGTACAACCACTCCCCAAAGAAGGAAAAAACCCACGTAGCAACCACAGACCTATCGCACTGCTATCTATTATCTCGAAGGCCATGATTTTTTTTTAAGAAAATACATTTTATTTCAGGAAAAAACGATTAGCAACAAACTTCTTATGGGGTAATAAATTAGTGACAAATTAGCGAAAAATGTCAATACTGTTGTTTTTGTTATAATTAGATATATAGAAAGTGGTTCTGCTAGCTTTATATAAAACTAGCAGAAGCATGGATTGTTTTTAAAAAAAAATTAGCAACAAATTTTTCGAAGTTATAATTAATTAGCTAGAAATTATGGTAAAATTGATTTACCACATATTAAAAAAAGAGGGACAAGATTTCAATTGGGTTAATAAATCAGTGACATATTAAGGCATAATCAGAAATTCAAAATTCCGAAATGGTTCTGCTAGGCATATGGGGATTTGGAAATGTATAAAGAATTTAAAAATAATATCATATTATGTAAGCATTTTCTTCAAAATAGTGTCAGCTGTTCTGGGTTAAACTGGGAGACATAGCGCAGCAATTGTTGTATTGTACAATATGCTCTAACAATGTTTTTATATTTTCAACTGTTGCATAAAACCACCCAATCATCATTATGTAGTAAAGCCAACTTTCTGGTGACCACTGTATATTAAATGACAATAGTGCACAAACATGCACCTCATAACATGTATGCATCTGATAAATATTACCAATAAAACAAAGCTGTGAATAATCTCCCTAAGTAAGTAAAAACAATATTCTCGCAAATAACCTAGATTACAGGCAAAATCTCTATTTGAACAAGCTATCAGCTATCACAAAATGAGTCACATACAAATTTATCAATTTGAAGTAGGGTTTTGTTTGCTTTTCCATAATTCTGAAACAACAAATTACCATTATTGACAGTGTCAATAATTGGTAATTGAGTAGTGATTGAGGATTCAAACCATTAATATTCTGCAATCAGTTTATTTGTCCTTGATTCTTTAATAAAAAAAATAAGTTTGAATCTTACCCAAGGACATTTTAACAAACCCTGCTTTATCTTACAAGAGAGAGACCGTCAAATATTCTTATTTTGTGAACTATCAAGGATCAGGCACTTTAAAAAAATATCTCTTAAGCTGATTGCAAGCATTAGAGCTGATACAATAGTGTTTTCCAACAAGTGTTCCATCTATTTAAAAACCAGAAATGTAACAATACATTCGGTTCAGACTTGCTAATTCTGACAATGTGATAAAGATGTAGAAGAAAACAGAAAAAACAATTTATTTATTTTATTTTATCGAATTTGTAATACATTGTATAATAAATAATGAATGCTAATATTGAATTCATTAGGTAATATATTACATAGGTTATAAGACCTATGTGTAATCATATGTTTTTTCAATATACATAATTAGGTATATAATCTAAATACTAACAGAATATGACTTAAAACTTATATAAAAAAAATATAAATATATTCATAACCGAATCATCAGTCTGATATTTCACTCAATTGCTACATGATTTATAAATATTTTCAATGTTCTCAATTATCCATGTTTTTATACATTTTGCAAAAGATTTTTTAAATTATATTTTTAATATAATCGGGATCAAATTAAATACTTACATCCTATAATAGCATGATGTTGCAATAAACTGTTAGAAAATGTTTGAGACCGCAAATTTTTGTTAGATTTTGATCTTGTATTATGGTGATGGTTTATTGTTTGTAAAGACGGATTATAATATTTGAGATAATTACCAGATTTTTTATAAAACAAAGCTCTGTCAAAATTTGTGAAATAACAATTTTTAGGGGAATTTAACATAATTTTTAGTATATATTTCTAAAGACTAATTATTGAAAATAAGTTCCACCCCAAGCAATTATTCCATAAGACATAATAAATTCAAACCAAGAATAATAAAACACAAGTATAAGTTTTCAACCAATTATGTTCTTGAGTAATTGAAATTTGCAGAGCGTTATTCTCAATTTTTTTGCAAGTTTTGATGTGTGAGTGTTCCATTTTGAATTTTTGTCTATATACAGTTTGTCTCACTAAGTTGGAACCATATGGAAAACCTTTTTATTATTTCATTTTTTTTATTTTGAATAACATTTATCTCTTTTGATTATGTAACACATGGTCACCTTTCCGTTTCTCAATGTTTTTTTGCAATTAAACGCAATTTAAACACATAATAAATGCATATGCATATATTGTGCAAATACGAAAATACATACAAATGATTTTTTAATGTAAGTGGATGCAATTGCATATTTAAACGTAATTTTTAGTTCTGAACAACTTTTTTCTATAAGAATTTTTGATATTTTCAAATATAAAGGTACTTTACTCTTGAGTAAAATTCATATTTTTTGTCACACCGCATATACGACTGAAAAAATTTGATATCTGATGATTGTATTTTAGATTTTTGAACATGCAGAACTTTTTATGAAGAATGACTTTTTTTCCTAAAATGAATAATAAAAAAGTTTTCCATATGGTTCCAACTTAGTGAGACAAACTGTATATATCAAGATATCTTATAGAATCAATGTTTTCTATCCCTTCTTCACATTTACAATTGAATTTGCCATATTGTTTAATTGTATTAAGTATACATTCTGATTTATGAATTTTTTCAATACTGGGTTGATTGGTCTCAGTGCAGGAGAATGACATTTGATTTCTTGAAATTTAGTGTGTATAGATCAAAATCGAAGTTGTTTTTCAAAACAGAAGTTTCCACTAACAAAATAATGACAGTATCATCAGCATAAGAAATGATTTCACCAGAAATTTGTGTTTTCAAAATTTAATAATTAACAAAAAAAAAGTAATGGTCCCAATACTGTTCCCTGCGGAATTCCACCAGTCATCTGTAGAATATGACTAGTGGAATTACCAATTTTAACAACTTGTCTATCAGTTAGATAACTTCTGAAGAGTTCAAGGCATACTCCTCAGATACAAGTTTTGCTAAAAGATTGTTAATAAAATATAATTTGAGAACAAAACATCACTTTTCTGTTAAAACACCCATTTTCCTGTATATAAGTTTCTATTTAGTTCTCAAACATCTTTTTTGATAAGTGTTTGAAAATTCCTAATTTATTATAATCATGAAAAGAAAAATTTCGAAATCTATGCCATCTTTTATCTAGTGTATTTTACTGCATAGTATAAATAGTTCTAGTCAACTCTAAAGATATTATTGAAGATGAACAAAATATTAATATAGGAAAATATATGAAGTGGCTCCTCAGGAGTTTCACTTGATCAGCCTGACGATTTATGTTTCTTCATCTTCGAGAACTTCTGAACATTTCTCTATTCAGTCAACAAAATAAGAATTATGGAATTTGTTTACAAAGAGAACATGACATTTATAAGTTCAAAAATTATACTAATTCCTCCTTTGTCCTCTCCACTTTCAGTTGTATAAACATGACTGCATCATTTCTTGACTCAAGTGGAATAACTGATATGGATTGTGAGAATCAAATCAAGTACATGTATAATACCCACAAGTAATTTGAAATGTTTTAAATTATATTAAAAACACTTTTTGATGAAATTGTGAATCCCCTAGTATCAAATGCAATTGTTATAAAAATGAACATGCCTGGCTTTCTCAGTGTTCTACTGAAGGAATCATATTCCTCTGAGTATACCTATGACATAGGTGCACCACACATTTGGTGCACTTTTTGGTGTGGAAAAATAATCCAAATTTCAATTAAACTGGGGATTACTTAACTGTTTAATTCAAAACGGGACATATTTGGGACAATCACCAATCACACATTGAAGATATCAGAATGTAATTACTAATATTTTAATCATTTATTGACAACATATAAATTCGTTGTGCTTTTGGATTGAGTGTTGTTGAAATCATTCCAATACAAAATCCAATAACTCAGTCTAAACTAAACATTATGAACACACAATAAGTCGGGTATGAATGGTATGATACAACATATTTCTCACAATCTATCAAGAGTTTGGTATACAAAATATTCAAGTGAATTCCCTTGTTCTTAAAAATTCAAGGATAACATTTTATATCACAACTAAGAAAATGTCACTTTGCAACAGAGCAGATGGATTTTAAACCATGTCCATATCTAGAAAATTTGTGTTCTAAATATGTGAAGGCCAAATAAAATGACACAATCAAAGCTAAGTAAGTGACCTCTCACACAGAGATCTGTGGCTATATTAGAATTTCTTTCTCATGACTATAAAAAAAAGTTAATTGTTAATCTTACATAATTCAATTGAAGAAATAAGTAAGTATGATTTCAATGTAGATCTCACAGCCACAAAGAAATAGTATTTTTAAATAGGATTGCATTCTTTGTAAAATTTGTTTTGTGGTATCTTTAAATTACCAATAAAACAGCCCTCATAGAAATGGCACAACAATTGTAGTAGAACTTTCAGCATAAAAGCTTGAGAATCTTCAGAAGACCATTTAATACAGAATCCAATAAAACACACAATAATACTGGTAACAGGTATGAAACAACATGTTTCAAATATTTGTCTATCAATAAATTGGTATACATAATATTCAAGAGACTTCCCTCGTTCTTATTAATCAAGGTTAGTATTTTATATCACAACTAAGAAATTGTCACTTTGCACAGATCACATGGATAGAAAATTTGTGTTCTAAATATATGGATGCCAAATGATTGAGAGTAAGTACCTTCCAATGACACAATCAAAGCTAAGTTAAGTCTCATACAGATATCTGTGGCTAAATTTGAATTTCTTTGATTAAAAAAAGTTAATAGTTAATCTTACAAAAAGTATTGCTAATTAAATTAAAGAAATAAGTATGATATCAATGTAGATCTCACAGCCACAAAAAATACTACTTTAAAATAGGGATGCTTCAAAAATGAATGACCTTGTAACTCAAAAACAAATTTCTGAACATTCTTTGTAAAATTTGCTAGAAAAAATACTCATATTGTTTTATCTTGTAGTATCTTGAAATTACTGATAAAAGAGCCCTCATAGAATGGCAAAAAATATATAGTGGAACATTTAGGGGCCCGCAAAATGCAGAGTATTAAATTTTGGACAATGGGGTTAATTTTTAATATAACAAATATATTACATAAATCTTGACTCACCCCAACGAAAATTAAAACAAATATAGAGAATAAAAATAAGTTATTCATTAAAATACGACTTACCTATGAAGATGGGTGGGTGCTTTGTTCAGCAGTGTGTAATACTGCCTCACAAATTCCCTTCCGACACTTTGGGGTGAAGGGGGAGCCTCCATTACCATTCCTGATGATTACTTAATGAAATAGTGGTAGCAAAACAATAACCTACAAATAGAAATTACAGATATTTCATCATAAAAGTTAGCAATAACGCGATAAACAATGCAAGTTTCTGAATATATTTCTTTTATGAATCCGGCACGTGCAGAATTCAAGAAACGAGCGATATCTTGCGAGCTCTCTGACCGCGAGGCAATGTGGAAACTTCAAGATGCAAACAAAGGGATTCCATTGAAATGACCACATGAAGTTTACACGGCAAGTTAACACCAGGTAAGAACGCTGGGATCGCATTAGACACGAGAAATCCCCGAAAAACACTCTAAACTTCAGCTACATGCAGTAAACGTACGCTATAAACCGATAAATACGATTGAAATCTGTTCCCCACATTTCGGAGCCAGTACTGGATATGTCGAATGTCCATGTCGAAATATGAACCGGCGTGGACTATTTGCCAGGCTTTTTAAAAAATCTGTTGACTTACCTTGACAGACTTCTATCGAATTTGGAAACTGGTTTGTAGTAATATTTCTGTTTTAGAAAATGAACGGATAGAACCTTAATAAAACTTGGAACTTTTCAGACTACGCCAAGAAGCAAGATGCAACGCGCACAGGGTGTAAACTTCACAAAATTGGCAAGTGTTGTTGGTTCAGTTGATTTCTACTTTATCCGCAAAGAATTCACTATTCAGCAACGTTCAAGGACGTACATAAACTACTCTGGACTTTGGTTTGTTCTGGTTTCTTTTCGTATTTATCTGTGACGTCAGAGTCATGCGTGGTTGGTCGAAAGTGAACCTGAATTCGCACTTGTCAGCGAATGCGCATGATCATGACGTTGCAGAACTTGAAGTTTTTGGAAGCAGAACAAACCTATGAATTTGACTTGTTTCCGGTGACGAGCGCATGCGCAACAGGAAACGAAACTAACGAAGGCGGGAAGTTTGATTACCGTTGAAAGTCTGGGGTGGGATTCCGTGTACTGAAGAATTCTTGTCATCGGATAAGTGAGATGACATTACGGTTCAATTCATGGGAGAGAGAGACAATAGGCGTTCTCGATTGGCGTTCGGTTCTGGTAGCGGTTGACGTTAAAATGACAGAATTTTTGACAGCGGTTCAGTTTCTGGTTGCATTGGTGACGTCATGGTGAAGACTGAAACGAATGGATAGGTTAGTCGGTTGCGGTTGACATAATGCATCATAACCTATTTATTACTCAAATGTTTTGTTATATCTTCATCCTTCAAAAGCATATGAGTATTTTGTATCGTAATTACACTCTTTCTCTGGAATTTTCATCTTGAAATATCTGGTTGGGCTCTAAAAGAAGAAAAAGTGTTTGAGTGGTTCAAGTTTTCTTATGTCCCACGCTCTAGAGATCCCAAATAAACAGATCTTGTGAAATAAAATCAAGTTCAGAGTCATCTAAATACAAAACCTACAATGAAAAATGAGGTTATTTCAATTCCAACTGCAATTCATAAAATAACTTCAGTGACTTTTTGGAATTAAAGCTCGCTGGAATTATGATAGTTGCGTTAACAGCAGTCTATCTTCTTTCGAATTGAACCTTTCGGGGACCTTTGGAGATACCATACATCCTATTTTACAGTAGAAGTAATTTTTACAATTCTCCGGACCTCTTCAGAAGCTTTCAACCAATGTACATTCCAACTCTTCAGATGATGTGTGTTGCAGGTTATTCCAGGTTTTCCTGCAGCTGTGAAAGCGAATGCTCAACCGAATTTATTCAAGCTGGCCCAGAGCGCTAACTATAATTATCTTTTTACTTTTTAATTTGTTATTGTTGCAAACATATTAAATATTTTTTACATAATAACAGACTTTCCATTGAATCTAAATAAGAAATAATGGCAAATATGTTGGATACACCTGTTAATGAAAGTAAACATTCATCTTTTTTTCCCTCAAAAGATTTCAATTTTCCATTCATGAAATAAATGTATACCTAGCTGATTTCTTTTTCACATCAAATCCCAAAAAGTTCATTAGTTTTATTTTTAGCGTCTCATTCATATTAGGCTCAAAAAGAAACAACAAATCAGAGAGAGAGAAAGAGTATACCGCTCATTAGAAATACTCCTAGCGCTGGTTCAAAGGAATCAGAACCGGGTTATAGTCGTGACGTCATTGATAATGAATCGAGAACGGTTGGTTCAACTGCGGTTAACTTTTCGGTGATACCAGAGTCAATCGAGAACGCCTAATATAATTGTGCGGCACACGGAATTCCACCACAGAACTCATAATTATTTTGTTATGACAGACATAATCAAGAGTTCTGTGAATTATTATCTCGGTATGAATAGGCACAGAACAAAATAAATGAGAGGTGTTTTGTGGGGTGGCAGTGTGAGTAACGTTTAATTACAAAATATAGAATTATGACCTTGTCCTCTGATCGCGAATTTCGCAATTTTTCTGCGGATTAAAATGGCTGCCGACATGGCTCTGCATCAACGATTGGTCCGACATAACTGGCAGCCATTTTATTCACAGAAAAATTGCGAAATTCGCGAGGGTATGAACAAGACTTAATAATACTAGGTCCTAGGTTTTTAATAACGTTTGTGATTCGACCGACTCTTCAGCAAAAATCAGTATATAACTCTTGTCTATAGCAAAAATAAATTTGAGAAATATTTGTTGTATGATGTTCTACATAAAGTCTTGTTCATACCCTCGCGAGTTTTGCAATTTTTCTGCCAATAAAATGGCTGCCAGTCATGCCGGACCAATCGTTGATGCATAGCCGCTTTCCAATTGACACAGTGGGTAGTAGCGATTCACTCCGAGGTGCTCCTAAAGTGATCTCACACACCACGAAAGAACATTTTTCTATTAAATAACATGTATTTCTGTCAATTGAACTGATCCTGAAGTGATTTCAGGGGTAGTTCATGGGTAACAAGCTCTCAATTGGAAAGAGCCCCAGAACCAAGTCGGCAGCCATTTTATTCGCATAGAAATTGCGAAATTTGTGAAGTAATGAACAAGACTTTTGGTGGATTATGGTTGATTCGTTTATTACAACCAATCACTAACGAATATTCTTCCTTGTGACTTAAAACTTATGACTGCTGCATAAATCCTCCATTATGCTCTCATTCGCATGATAGCTTGTTACCCCTGAACTACCCCTGTGATCAGTTCAACTGACAGGAATACATGTGATTTACACAGAACTCATACTCATATTATAAGATTTAAGTATGAGTTCTGTGGTTATTTAATAGGAACATGTTCTTTCGTGGTCTGTGAGATCACTTCAGGAACTCCGAATTCAGTGATGCCACCACCAAATTTTCGGCTTCAAAACTACTGGCACTATCGATATAATTTTTAAAACTTAAAAATGAAAAAGTTCCTACCGTTTTGTGTTTTATTAATAGCGAATACAGTGAAAATGAATCACCAATTTATTATCTAATTCAAATAAATAAAGTCCATTGAAAAGCAGTGATACTGACGTTGAATATTGATTTGTTATAATTTAATTTTTTCCATGAGAACGATTTGATTAACTTTGATTTATGTAGTTAATTTTGACATTCCTGAACAGTTTCACATAAGCCGAACTGTCATACAAAGAAAAGGAAGAATGTACTCGTCGGAATGCCGCAATTTTTCTGCGCAACGTTCAAGCATTGGTTGGTTTTTCCCAAAGAGATTAAACGTTATCTGACTAGGAGAGTCTAATCCCCATAAGACAATGGTGACACCAATAAAAGAGATGAAAGAACATTTGTGACGAAATATGTGACGTAGTTGGACCACAGAACTCATACTTGTATCTTATGATATAAGTATGAGTTCTTTGAGTTGGACATGTCATGGCAGCCGTTCTCTAAAGACAATGACGGATTAGCGCAAAGAGACTAAACTAACAAGGAGGGTTTAATAAGCTCTAGCCAATCAGAATATTGTAGCATCAACGCGTCATAGTGACGTACTTGGATATGAGTACAGCGTCGAACTCGAACCAAGCAACAAAACTGTCAGCAGTAACTCTCATATGCCAAGAGCTAGTCCGTCACTGTCTATAGAGAACGGCGGCCATGACACGTCCAACTACGTCACATTTCGTCACAAATGTTCTTTCATCTCTTTCTACTAGTGTCCCCATTGTCTTATGGGGATTAAACTCTCCTTGTTAAATTTTAGTCTCCTTGGGTTTCACACAAAGAGACTGTTTCACACGCTTCTCATATGGACTTGTTATTAACACAGGAATCCATTTCTTGGCAACGTCCGCCGAAAGAGTTGTTTTTGATATCATTTGTTGGAAATGAAAACATTTGTATTTCTAGGTATTTCTTGACAACAATAAGGGAGTGTTAAATTTAGAAAAAAACAACAATTATTTTCAAATACTAGGGCTCTAATGGAACTACACTGTTGTGGACTGGGTTTTAGATCCTGAACCAGTATGACACGTCCAACTTCGTCACAAATGTTCTTTCATCTCTTTCTACTAGTGTCCCCATTGTCTTATGGGGATTAAACTCTCCTTGTTTAATTTTAGTCTCATTGGACTATATACACATGTCCAAATACGACGTCTCTATGACGCGTTGATGCTACAAGATTCTGATTGGCTAGAGCTTATTGAACTCAAAGAGATTAAACGCTATTTGATTAGGAGAGTCTAATCCCCATGAGACAATGGGGGCACTGATAGAAAGAGATGAAAGAACATTTGTGACGAAATGTGACGTAGTTGGACATGTCATGGCCGCCGTTCTCCATAAACAGTGACGGACTAGCTCTTGGTATATGAGAGTTACTGCAGAGTTTTGTTGCTTGGTTCGAGTTCGACTCTATACTCATGTCCAAGTACGTCACTATGACGCGTTGATGCTACAAGATTCTGATTGGCTAGAGCTTATTAAACCCTCCTGTTAGTTTAGTCTCTTTGTATTGAACCCTCCTGTTATTTTACTCTTTGTCCTGTAGTTGCATAGGAAAACTAGCTGTCAATTGTTTGCATTATTATAGAGCCAAAGTTTTCAAGTTTACGTGGGTAAGCTTGTTTGTATATAAAATCGTTGCTTTCAACAGTCGATAAGTTCGCATTCTTCGCAAAGGATGCGACATCTGTAATCATTTGGTTGAACTGATATGAGGTTTAAGGTTATGTCGGTGGGTGTTAATGGTGTTACTGTTTACCAGATCCGATTTGCGGATAATTTCAGGATAGATTTCTGATCTAGTCAAAAGTTTACCGAATAATTTTTGGATAAAGTTTGAATAACATTCTTCGATCTTAAAATGGTTTTCGTTTTATTCGACAGCAGCCTTTGAATATTCCCGATGCATTTTAAGCGATACGCCATCTGCTTGTGATTTAAGTAAACGGTGTGGGTGTTATTTGCTAGTTCACAGAACACATCACTTCAAGCGTTGTATGAGGATTACCCAAACACCCAAACAAATAAAACAAAATTTCTTATGTACACAAACTCTTTACTTTATTAATTTTGTCATACAATGGAAGCGGAAGTCCACAAAAACTTCAGCCACACACGCATACATATTCACTTAGACACTACCTAAAATTAGTTTACATCATACTCTTTAAATAAAAATCATAACATAATACAGAAAAGGGAATGACTTTCCCTATTTACCGAAGACGATTCTCTATTTTGATTTTTTTCTTCATACCACACATCAAAAAATAAAATGTGCCCCCCCAATTATTCGTTTCGAAGTTTCAGTGAAAAATGATTTTCCGTTTAACGACACTAGACAGTCTCTTCAAGGACCCCACAGAATGGAATGATAGAAAAATCGGCATGAAGATAAGATGAACAAACCTGTTGAAGAGGAAAAAAAAATCAGTAAATCCTAAAATCAAATTTAAATAGTGATTAAGGTTGTTAATGATCCACAATTGATTGTAAAATAACAGATCTTCAGAAAGCGGGCATTGGTATATCAAAACGAATAATTTTCAACAATGTTCAATTAATTCCAGTACGAATAAACAAAAAAAAAGAAGAAAAAAGCAAAAAGGGAAAAAGAAATAATAGAAGAGGGAGAAAAGACAAAAAATAATAGAAGAGGGAGAAAAGACAAAAAATAATAGAAGAGGGAGAAAAGACAAAAAAATAATAGAAGAGGGAGAAAATACAAAAAAATAATAGAAGGAGAAAAGAGACAAAAAAATAATAAGGGACAAGGAGAAAAGGGACAAGAAGAAAATTTTTAAGAAAAAGGAAAAAATAGACAAAAAAGAAAAATTAAGGAATACAAAAAGAAAAATTGAGTAATAATAAAAAGAAAAATTAAGGGAAAACACAAGAAAAAATTAACAATTGAAGTCGCATTCTTCTACAAGAATCGTCAATTTCACCATCAACAAGTGAACTTCCAAAAAAAGGAGAGAAGGAAATAAAAGGAGAACGGAGGAAATAAAAGGAGAACGGAGGAAATAAAAGGAGAACGGAGGAAATAAAAGGAGAACGGAGGAAATAAAAGGAGAACGGAGGAAATAAAAGGAGAACGGAGGAAATAAAAGGAGAACGGAGGAAATAAAAGGAGAACGGAGGAAATAAAAGGAGAACGGAGGAAATAAAAGGAGAACGGAGGAAATAAAAGGAGAACGGAGGAAATAAAAGGAGAACGGAGGAAATAAAAGGAGAACGGAGGAAATAAAAGGAGAACGGAGGAAATAAAAGGAGAACGGAGGAAATAAAAGGAGAACGGAGGAAATAAAAGGAGAACGGAGGAAATAAAAGGAGAACGGAGGAAATAAAAGGAGAACGGAGGAAATAAAAGGAGAACGGAGGAAATAAAAGGAGAACAGGGGAAAGAAAAAAAAAGGAAAAATTAAGAAAACAAAAAAAAGGGAAAAGGAAAACAGAAAAAATTTAAACGAGCAGATTTTAACCATTTGAAGTGACATTTTTTTACAAGGATTGTCAATTTTACACTTGACATTATTCAAAGTGAACATTCCAAAAAATGCAGTATTACCAATAACGGATCAATGACAAAACACAACAACTCACCAGAATTATCTGAATCACAACTATTTCCTAATAGTAAACTAGTAAGGTTGATGCCTCTGTCCTCCGCGCATACCGCCTCCCCTGGGTTTGTTGCCTTGGTAACCACCACCAGTCGCACCTGCAAAAGAAAAAGCGGTATAAAAATTTTAATATTATAGCAATCCTACTCACTAATTCAACTCAAAAACATTATCGCTCTCGCCACTTGCGTTGTGTATATAGCCATTACTTGTCTCTTCTCTATACTAAGCGGGATTAGAGAAGTTTTTTTTTTGGTGTGGCTCACAAGTCACTTTTATTGTAAATAAAGCTGCAATCAAAAATTGTTCAACGGGAAATCCTTTCGTTGGATCGGAGGCAGTTTTCTTGTGGAAATGTTCAAAACTGATACAAAAATACGAGTCATGACTCAAGACAAGTGCCGAGTTTATTTAGTTCTGCTTGAGATGATGGGGTTAGTACGTTCACGTAACTTTAAAACAACTATGAACATGCAACACCATCAGGACAGGCAAAGTGCAAAAACAAATACAGGGTATTTACAGCATTCTAATTTTTTTTAAACAACAAGTTCAAACAACAAGTATTTCGAAATTCTGCTCTCTTGAAATGTAAATTTTGATGAATAAGCAGGAATAAAATAGCAATAGTTTACAATTCATGCATAATTAATCATATTATTATAATTAATCATCTTCATCACAGATATTGAAACCAAAAAACAATAAATACCCTGTACGTAATGTCTAGACACTACCAAAAGTACCTTTTCCACGAGTATTATTACCGCGTCCTCCTCCATATCCTCCGTTATAGCCGTATCCCTGGTCTGCATATTCAAGTATACAAAAATTGATTAGCAATTTTTTCAAATATTTGATTCAAGTTTAACACCCAAAAGGGGTCGAGTAAAACATCTTGACAATCCAAAAAACTTTCATCAAGTTCCAGAAATAAAATTGTTTTATAATTTACCCCACACCTGACACCAAAATTTACATTACCCCACACCTGACACCAAAATTTACTCTATCCCACTTAATAAATATTCACACAAAAATGAAATATATTGCCATATTGATTGAACTGTTCAATAATAGTTAAATCTGCCCCTTTTCTTAGAAATTATATAGATAACAGCTTTATCAAGGGATCGGAAAATTGGGATCTATCAAGAACTCCACTCTAATCCTAAACATTTTATTCACCACAACCTGCCTTCTTCACAGCCGACTTGCGCGCAAGGATAGGAACAAAACAAGGTGTTGACCACATCTAAATATATTACGTCTTAAAAGATAAAATGTATAATTAAATAAATGTTCTGACAGAGTATATCAGCGTGAATATCACACTGTCATAATATACATAAATTCCTTCCTTATGTTAGACCGGGTTGGCGCTAATTGGGGAAACCTAACTGTTGCATCTACAGCATTCGGATTCGCTAGAGTACAAAAAAATATATGATGCGAGCAAATTAAAAAAAAACATGTTTATGTATGTGCTAGAATATTAAACTATTCAAAAGTAAACCTAGTGATTCATTCTGTTGAATAGGCTGAAAGAATATATTTGTTTTCATTAATAGTCATTAGAGTCGCGAAAAGGTGAAATCCTGAAAATGTTTAGATAACATTGTAAAATAGTTCGATAAAAGTTACTTACACAATTTAATGATAATAAGTAATTGATGAACCACAACAAAATAGGTGGTTTAGAGTCAAAAAAATATATTATGCGAGCAAATTCCTTAAAAAACATCTATACCGTGTGGTCGAAATGTTTGAAGTTCAAGAGAATGAAGGTTCATTTGGCTTGTTGAATATTTAATTATTCATAAGTGAACTGTGATCCATTCTGTTGAATAGACTGAAAAATTATCTTTTTGATAACATTGTAACAGTTACTATATAATTTAATTATAATAAATAGTTCATTAATTACAACAAAATAGCTTGATAACCATTGGGGCATGATTTACAGCAGAAATTACAAATTTTCGTCGGCCGCATACATCTTTTCCCGCCGAACCGAATTCCGAGCTCAAATGGCAAAAGTTAGGTTAGAAACGTGATCAAAAATTCCGACTCCCGCATATTACCGCCAACCCCGTGCTTCAATCAACATATACACAGAGGTTACAAGAAGGCACCGATAGATAACCAACGATATCATAACCTAATGTCTGTTGGAGTATTTACCATAGTTGCCACCTCCGCTGCCTCCGTAGTTGGAGTAATCGTACCCTCCGTAGTTTCCGTAGCCGCCGCTACCGTAGTAATCGGGCTGGCTGTATCCATCATAAGGGTATGACGAGTACGAGTTGTAACCTCCGTAGCCTTGGTTCCAGCCGGGGTTATAACCGCCCCTGCCGCCTCGCCCCCGGGGGCCGCCCCGGCCTCCTCTACCGCCGCGTCCCATCATTGGACCTCCCATCTGGTCGGGTTTGGGGGTGGCTTTCTTTACATCTACCTGTTACGTGAAAAAACAAAAATACATTGTGTCCTTGTTTGTAAAGTTAGTAAATAAATACGCAAAATTTATAATAATGGGATCATAATTACGTCCGCTAAAAAATCATCAGTGTCTCCATAAGGAGCATCAGCAATAGTCTAATCATTTCCCAATTGTGTTGATTTGATACATGTTTTAAGAAAATTAAATAATAAGCGAGTAAAAAAGGTTATCTAAAAACTACTGTTCTGGCAATGGCTTTGCAAGTATTTTGGGTTACGTTTTCACTGTCGCCATATTGTCTGTCATGCGACAATACGAACTCCGCCAGGTTCCCTACTAAAAATAACGAAATTAACTAGCATAATACCGCGATAGTTAAAAAAAGTAGATTTTCGAGATTTAAAAATAAAATCAATTACTGGTTGATTGAGAATTCTGAAAATTTGGAAACTTATTTGTATAGGAAATAATTTTGATGTTTTAATTGGTACCTACTTAGTTTTTGTTATGGTTTTTATGTCTACAAAAATATGATCAATATTATTTAGGCATACATTCAAGTTCATTTTCCTATTTTCCTTTCTTTGTATGTATATTTATTTTATGGATATTCAGCATTAAGATTAGTTCATCATTAATCTGACATGATCATAGACAAATTTTTAACTCATTTGATAATGTTTCCAATATTAACATTGTATTCGTTATTAACAATAAAAAAATATTTGGAAAGCACATTCCTTTGAAATCAAAATTCAACTCAAACAGGTTTGTTTAATAGAGTAGGGGTAAGTTGACTATTGAGTTGATTTCAGTAATAGTCATGAGCATAGAAATAATTTATTCCTATGCTTATCATTTCTATTTCTTATGCTTATGCCTTCCTTTCAATTGAGATATTGCAATAACACCAGACAATATTTAAGGCAACTTTATTTTGATAGTGACTGGCAGTATTATGTTATTAAAAACAGCGACAGATTGACCCAAGTGTTCAACATTCATAACCTAAATAAAATCTCAGTCTCTTGGATTTATCTTTCTACCTGATTTATTTCATATGAAGAACTATACTGAAAAAGGAAATATTCTCAATTGAAACTATGACTCTGCAAATGGAAAAAAAGCAAATTATTAAAATCAGATGTGGAATCATCTGCAACTAAAAGACAAACTTTGATTGATCGCTATTTTCTATTGTTCAAGATTCTTGAAAGGTATTAATGTTGAAAAGGGAAACATTCTCAACTGGAAATCTAAAACAAATGACTCCTCTGGAAATGGAAAAAAAACATACAATAAAAAAAAAACTAATTTTTAAAATCAGATATGGAGTAATCTGCGACTAAAAAACAAACCTTTGTTGCTAATTTTCATCGTTCAAGATAACCTCTTGGAAGGTATTCATGTTGAAAAGGGAAACATTCCTAATAAGGAATTACACTTGTCATTTTTTATTTTATTTTTACGTTGAGACTGGGTAAAAAACGACTTTTCAATTTTTTTTCGATTGGCTTGATCCAGAAAAAAAACCGATTGTAGTTGAATTCATATACTAGCTAAATTCGCGCGAAATATTACCGGTATTTAATTGGACAAATATAAGTGACGTCAAAGCCTCCTGACGTCAAGATTTCCATACATTGCCTATTTGCCTGTCCGTTGCAAAAACCAAGTGTAACTTTCCATTAATTTCGAATAGTATTGGAAGAATAATCTGGTGTAAACTGTGATACAAACTGGGAACAATTCTTCCTTGTACAGAAAGCATTCTCTGAGGACTCAGGACGAAGAATAATATAAGTGACGTCAGCCTGCGAAAATGTAGCGTTTGAATCTATCTCAATTTGGAACAGTTGTGAAGTGGCTTGTAGTTGATATGAAATGAATAAATGGTTCTTGAAATGATTTTACGTGCATCATACATGCAGATAAGATCATTTGCTACAAATAAAAACGTAATTTTGTATTATAGTGCAATTCCCTATCAAAAATTGAATCACATGACTCACTTTGAAATAAAAAAAAACGGTAAAAAAATTAAATTAGCTTTTTTTCCATTTCCAGATGAGTGATTTTTGTTCCTTGTCTTTAAGCGTCCACTAATAAAGGCAGGCCTTATTTTATTAAAGTTGTCCATATTTCAGATTCACACTTTGTGCGCGGTCATATCAAAATAACGTCCACTTTATCACCGCATGGCGTTATTGAGTACTGCAATATCTCTCCCAATAACTGATTAACACTCATTTGATTTTCAATAAATGATAAAAGTTTGTTCAATTTTACACTTGCCGAATAATCTAGAAAGTTTTTAAAAAGTGACCGCCATTCATTTATAAAAGTATACTTGAAAGTGGAATATTCATTATTCATATAAAAACACTCACCTCTTTGTCTTTGATGGTTTGCTTTGGCATTTTCAAGAGTTCATTAACAACCTGTTCAGATTCAAAGGTGATGAAACAGAATGCTTTCCTCTGGTTCTTTGTTTTGTCAAAAGGCATCTCAACTTCCAATATCTTAAAAAAAAAAAACAATTCAATAAATAAAATAATTTTTAAATTTTTTGGTACTTTATGAAGCTCTGAAAGGGACACCTAAAATAAAAATTTCTTCCTGAAATTCCCACTTGAAACTCGAAAATTTAATTTTTCAATATGTTATTGATGTAAATAAAAGTATTGAAAAACAATCCACCATTGGACTTCCACAAGGTTCAATACAGGCTCCAATTTACTATTTGATCTATTAGAATAGTATAACCAAAATAAATCTGATAGGTAAACACTTTTCTTCTGCAGATGATACTGTACTTTATTATGCGGCAAAAAAAATTAGAAAGTAATATTGAAAAAGTTATTGAATTGTTTGAAAAATGGATAGATGAAATGAATTTAACTACTGATTTAAAAAAAAAACTGTTTACATGACTTTCAAACAAAAAAATGTAGAACAAATAGAATTGAAAGTAAAAATAAAGAATAAAATATAAAATGAAGCTGAAGAACACAAATATATGGGACTAATGACTGATAAAGATTTGAATTTTGAATGTCATGTGAAGAAAATCAATTATTCCTTAAACGGGGCAATAAGAAGAATCGATTTCTAAATATTCAAATCAAAATCTCATTTATAATGCCCTTAATAGCTCGCATAGTAGATAAAAATATGGTCATCTTGTAATAAAAACAAAAAAGGTTTAATTTATCATTTAATGAATAAAGAAATAAAAGTAATATAAAAAAAAATAGGAAACACCTTCTTCAGAATTATAGGATACTAAAAATTTTACATTTTAAATTTGAAAGAGCAAAATTTGCATAAAAATCGACAAAAAGTTCACAAATAAATCATAATTACAGGACTATAATATCAGAAATGCAAATAACTTTCATTTAAATAACATTCACTGAAATAAAGGAAAAATTACTCCTGTATCTATTCTAGTTCCATAGAAACTTACAACAAACTTTCCGACGATGCGCAAAATTGTTAAATTTGATATTATTCATTAATTTTGAAATTTTTTAAAGTAATATTTTCATTCCATCCTTATACCAGAACTTGTTCTGTTTGGAATGTGTACTTCGATAAATAAATAAAATTTTACTTCAAAATTCCGAGTTCTAAGTCGAAACTTTACATTCAAAATTCCGAGTTCTAACTCTGAATTTTAATTTCGTATAACCTCGGAATTTTTTGTCACTCGGAATTTTTGTCACCCGGAATTTTTTGTCACTCGGAATTTTAGAAAGTGATTTTTTATCTCGAGCGTCCCTTCCTGAGCCGTGTAGTATATTTATGGGTATTTTGTTCTCACCTGTCCAAACTGTCCGAAGTAGGACTTAATGTCATCGTCGGTCAATTCTGCAGTCAGTCCACCTACGAATATTTTCCCGTGCCTCGCTTTGGCTTTTTTGGGGTCGATTTTCTTTCCGTTGATAATGTGGTCGCCGGCGTTCACAACTTTTTCGATGGCGTCGGTGCTGGTGAATACAATAAACGCAAATCCTCGAGATCTGCCGGTGTTGGGGTCGGTTTTCACGTTTATGCTTTCAATATCTCCGTACTTTCCAAAGTATTCCCGAAGTTCCTCTGCAAAGATAAAAAGAACTCTTTGAAGATACTGGTTTTCAGACGTAAGCAGATAGTCATTGGGGAAAATGCCTCAGAATTGTAAATCTCGTCAAGGTTCTTCAGTAGCAGAACTGACAATGAAAAATCATCATAAAAACTATAAACACCATCAGAATGATATCAAACAATGTACAGCTTGGCAAATCTGGCTCTGAATGTGAAATCGCCAGGCCTATCGATGCGAGGTAGTCCGAGTAGGAGTTACCTTTATCTGTCGCATCACGGGCATCTCATACGTTTCTTGACGTTCCTAGCCAGATTTGTCAAGCTTTCACAATTATTTATATTAGTTCAAAAATAACTTTCAAAATTAATTTTTAATGGCCAGTAAATTTTTGAAAAAAAAATCTATGATTACCAGAAAATTGCATTCTTCATACTCAAACTTTATCTTATTCAATACAAGAGGAATATTATAAAAATAATCATTGTGGAAAATGCCTCAGAATTGTAAGTCTCGTCAAAGTTCCTAATTAGCAGAACTGACAATAAAAAATCATAAAAACTATAATAAACACTATCAGAATGACTTGGAACAATGTTCTCAGTTATTTTCATTATTTCAAAAATTACTTTCAAAATAAATTTTAGTGACCAGCAGCTTTTTGAAAAAAAATTCTGTAATTACCCGAAAATTGTATTCTTCATAATCAAACTATCTTACTCAATACAAGATTATTATAAAAACAAAAAATTTAAAGTAGTTAGTTAATTCGGAAATATTTATTTGAAAAAAGAGAAGGGTTTATACTTTCGATATCTCCGTACTTTCCAAAGTTCCTAAACAGAAATAAAAAAACTTTGAAGAAACTAGTTTTCGGACGTGTGCAGTCATTGAGAAAATGCCTCCGAATTGTAAATCTCGTCGAAATTCTTCAGTAGCAGAACTGACAATAAAAAATAATCATAAAAACTATAATAAACACCATCAGCATGACATTAAACAATGTTCTCAATTATTTTCATTACTTTAAGAATTACTTTCAAAATTAATTTTATAGAGACCAGCCGTTTTAGAAACAAATAAAACTTTAGAAAAAACTTTTTGGGGAAAAGCTTTTATTTAAATGCACTAAAATGAAGAATATACATTTTAATGCGAATTAACTCATCTTTTACATTATACAATTTTAAATAATAATAATCTCTTTATTTACTCAGATTGATCTGTACAACCACAGGAGCAGAAGTACAAATGAAAAAGAGAAAAACGTCAGTTTACAATATATATATATATATATATATATATAAAAAACTATACTATATTAAAATAGAAAATGTCACAAGTAGTAAAATCGAGAATGTGTAGAAACATTTAACATATATAAACATAAAGAGAAGCATACACACATATATAAACACACATACATGCATACCCACACACATACTATATAAATATAATAATAATTAATAAATATAGTTTCTTCCTATATACACATATGTATTGGATTACAGATAAAACTCGTCTATACTGTAGCAGTTCTTTGATAAAAGGAGTTATGCTATCAGGGAGTTTATTGAAAAGTTTGCAGCCCAGAAACTCAAAGTTTCTTTGGTAGAGAGCAGTGCGATGTTGACTAAGTAATAATAAGTGGACATTTCGGGTAGAATGATTATGGTAGGCTCTGTTAGCAGCTAGTGTATTTCTATTTCGGTAGATATTTGTGCAAGCTTCCATAATGTATACTCCTACTATTGTTAAAATTTTCAGATTCTGAAAAGTTTGTCTACAAGAATCTCTATAGCCCAGCTTAGCAATGATCCTAATAGCATACTTTTGTGTACAAAACACACGAGACACGGTAGAGGATGTGCCCCAGTTCAGGATGCCATATCTAAGATGCGAATTGAAGTTTGCATAATAGACAGTCAATAAAATACTTTGGCTACAATGGTTGGAGAGAAACTTAAGAGAATAACATGCTTTTCTGAGTTTATTGATATGATATAAAAGTTGTCGCGAGAAGTATCTATGTATTATTATTATAAATTAAATTTAAAATTACCTCAAGATTAGTTCCTGCCACAAGCTTTTTATATCATTTAAAATTATATAATGTAACAAAAGATTAGTTTATTAATTCACTTATATTTTTTCTTTTTAGTGCATTTAAATAAAGCTTTCCTAGAAAAGGTTTTTTTAAAGTTTATTTATTTACTTTTTAGTTTTCTGACTTTTCGTGGGTTTCTTAGTTTGTTCATTTCAATTAAGGCACGTTCACTTGCCTGTTAATTTACAGCTGGAATTTTTTCCGAATTTCTCCGCGTTCTCTATCTACTTTCGAGGTGAGTAGTAAATTTTTTCGAAACCGTATTATTCAATGGTCAGATAATTTTCACTATTTTTACGGATTCTTTTAGATTTCTTTGTGGCGAGTTTTTTCCTAATTTTTTCGTGACAAGAATTCCCGAATTCCTTTGAGTTCTCTATCTAGCTTTTGAGGGGGGACAGGGGGGGTGAAATTTTTCAAACCATAATATTTCAAACTTTTTTCGAGTTCTCTATCTAGCTTTCGGGGTGCAGGGGGGACCATTTATTTTTCTGAACCATAATTTTCGACAGCCAGATATTTTTCAATATATTTACGAATTTTTCCAGATTTTAATTTCCGCTAGTTTTCTAATTTTTTGGGGAGAAAAGAGGGGGCGATCCCACCCTACCTACTTTATGTTTTCGCCGTAATTATTGACGTCCAAATCCGCCAAGAAGAATACCGAAACCTAGGCGCTCTCTATCAAGCTTTCAGGAGGCATGGGGGACAATTTCTTTTTTTAAACCATAATATTCGACGGTCATGGATTTTTCAGATTTTAATTTCGCGAGTTTTCCAACTTTTTCGAGACAATGAAGTAGTTTTAGTAATTATTCCAGTATTATTTGGCTTTATATTCTAATAAAATATAAATATTTATGATGATGCAATTTCATTTTAAAAGCTGCCTAAATGAATTTTAATTATGCTATATTTCTGTTAGGAATCAATATTTTTTATGGAATTTCGGTAACATCCATAATTAATATTTTGGTTTATTATATATTTTCACATTCCTCATATTCATGAGACATTAAATTATTCAGGAGGATTTAAATCAAATTATAAAATGCTGTAAAAACAAGTCTCTGAAGCAAATAGCTCATCAGGAAATTCAAAAAAAGGAGGATGCTTTATTTGAAACTGAGTATACATTATTTAAAAACCAGGGTTGGCCAATATATAGCAAGTTATATAGTTCATGATACATTTCACCACATATATCTGATATTTATTTGTTGATTGATATACCGGGTGTTTCTTAAGTACGTGTAGAAACTTCAGGAGCATGTTGCTGACGTCGGAATAAGAAAAAAATTCCATAAACACATGTCCGCAAGTTATTCGTTTCTAAGATAGAGAGTGTCAAAGTTTCATTCTTATATTTGTTCTCTGTGAATAAATTCCAAAATATTCGTGACATTCGGGTAAAGTTTGGTATCTATTTGGGATGAATTTTCAATGACAAAATCAAATTTTATGTTAATTGTTAAAAAACTAATTTCTAATTGAATTTATTTTAAATTAAAAATCTTATCATTCAAAATCACTTATATTGATTATTTCAAAACTCAATAACAGTTGCTCCAAGTGACCTCTACAAAAAATATATTTTTTTACACAAACTAGGTATATAATAAATATTCCCAGGTACCAAACTTTACCCAAATATCAAAATTATTTTGAAATAATTGACAAAAATTTAAAATAAGAATTCAACTTTGACGCTCTGTACCTCAGAAACGAACAACTTGCGGACATATGTTTATGAAAACTTTTCTTCTTATTTTGATGTCAGCAACACGCTCCTAAATTTTCAACACGTACTTAAGAAACACCCAGTATATTATCATTTACTTATTTTTAACGAAATAAATATCGGAGCAAAAATTGCTTGATGTTTTGATTGTTTTGCGTAAAATGAAAACTCAACGAAAAAGCCAGTAAACTAGTATTCATTTTCAAATCAGCTAACATTTCCAATATAAACTTAAAATTTTTATGAAACATGTTAAATGTGAAATCAACTGATTCTTTTTAACCAATAAAATATGATTGTTCAAATATTTTTATACGTAAACAATGCAAATAAGAGAGTTGATAAATCTTGTTAGAAATAACTCTAAATCTATTTATGCTACAGATCTTGAGGCAGCTGCCATTTGACTCTACGTATGACATCAAATTTATTTACAATTTAGAATCAAGGGAACTGATTAGTAATCTTGAACTTTGGTCAAGTATTTGGTACCGTTAATTAATATTTCATCATAAAAACATATTTATAAGATTGAGAAAAATATAGAAAAAGTTGAAGAGTTCTGATAAATACAGATACAGAGAGACCTGTTTGAAATCGTGGCACACTTCAAAATTGTTGTTTATTATACGATTCAAAGTAATTTTTTCAATGAATAAAGCATCAATAGTTTTGTTTTACTACTTCAGTGACATAAACTCGAAATAAAATCATTGTTTCCTTACACATATAGAGCATGATTCAAATTTAAATTGAATAAATTACATTATCGAAATTTTTTGGATAATCATACTGTATATTACATGCGTGAAATATTGTAATTTACAATTATCTATTAGACATCTTCAAAATTAAAACAAGCCGTGCTAGAAAGGTTGTTGCTACGCCAAGTTCTCAGTTTCATCATATGAAATGTCAAATAAGCTTCTGTGTCAACAATACGTTTTTGGATGCATTACAATTTAAAGGCCATTATGCTGATCTGAAATTCATTTCTGCCATTGTTTTTGAAGTCACGATGCAGACACAACAAAAACAGCGTATGATACATGCCTACAAGTCCCTTTAAAAAAACTCAAAACGTTAAAGGCACTCTACTTCGCGTCGTGCCCTTAATATCACTGCGCTGCTTCTATATTAACAAAAAATATGTGAAAACACATTAATTCGCGTCACTTGAAAATTTATTAATATTAAATGAAGTTTTTTATCTTATATATTTTAGGAAAAATGTAATTTTTTGTCTCGTTTTTTTTTCATGGTGTTTTGGCATCGACTGCTATGGTCATTAGCCGTTTTTTGTTATTTTTAAATAAAAGCTTGATTTTAGTTTTTATCAAAATAATAGTTATTTAAGTAACAAGGAATGTAAAGACGTGTTAACATTCGAGGTGAGCGAGTACGAGCCGAGGCAAAGCCGAGGCTTGTCGCTTGCCGAGGATGATAACAGTCGATACATTCCGTGTTACTTATTACGTTTTTCCCGCTGCTTGGTGACATTTCTCAAAATTTGCCTGAATTGAAGTTTGTTTTCTTACCCTTCCTTCATGATTATTCGTTCGCTATTTCATTCTAAGTTGCTTGTGCGTGTAACTAAGTTACCGAATAAGCAGACAACAATAATATTCAAAAGGTCTCATAACCTAAAAATTGATATGAATGAAGCTGAAGGTATTACTTGTCAAAGTCATTATTACCCTAGGCATGTAAATGACACTATTAAGTTCCGTTGTCAAGATGAATTAGTAAACGAATGATATAGGCCATTTACCTGTTTTGTTGCTAAGCATGTATGGACTATTTACAGTGTCGGCAGCGGGAAAAGGTATTTTATTTTATAGTTTTGCATTTTCGCCTGGGAACAAAATTAAAATTTCTGAAATACCTATATCAGATATGATATACAGTGTCCGCCAAAATGTTGGGCCCATATGTGAAACTGTTTCATTAAAAGTTTCTCAGAAAATTTCATTCGTCATAAAAGTGTGCATTCAATTAGAATAAGTACGCGCATAACGGTTATTGCCATTGGCGTGCGGCTGAGCGGGAAAAGGCCGATATTCTAAATTAACTATAGAGTAATAAAGTGGCATTAATATGCAAAATATTGAAAAATGTTATTGAAATTTTTTTTGCATTTGAATATTTCAAGTTATCTAGTTAAGTCTACCAATTACTGATTTTGATAATTACTTGAAGAGTTGGCCTCATTTTTTAATGGGAATTACCACAATAATTTATGAGTAGTAGGTTACTGAATTAGCATGAAATATCTGTCAAAGCAATTATCTGATTCAACAAGATCTTGAATGAGAGTCAAAAAACAGTAATGGAATGATAATGAAATAAAGCAATAGGATCATTAAAAAAATAAAATTGCTAATTGGTAGGCTAAACTGGATGACTGGAAATATCATTCAATTGGAAACAACTCTTTTCAATATTTTGCATATCAATGGTGAATTTAGAATATCGGCCGATTTCCGCTTAGCCGCACGCCACTGGCAACAACCGATATGCGCGTACCTAGTCTTATTCAATACACCAACTTTTATGAATAATGAAATTTCCTGAGAAACTATGAATAAAAAAGTTTCCCATACGGTTCCAACATTTTGGCGGACAATGTATATCCGATATTATGATATTTACATGAATATCAAATTTGCCAACCATGGTAAATTTTTTTTTTATATATATCAGAAAGTACAGGGTCGTGAATACCTGGCTATAAATCACCCGAAATATTTTTTTGCTTGCAAGGTGCCAGAATTTTTTTCAAATCAGTGAGCCGTAATTTCAAACCTTATTGTAGGGAGGGGGTTGTACAGGCTATACGCACATCGACTTGTAAGATCTTTTGTTCATGGGGTGTATCTCAAGTGCAATATACTAATTTGAAAACATACGAAGTTAATTATTTCTTTTTTCTACTCCTATGTTAGTAAACATTGTTTTACAAACAGTTCACTCTATAAGTAAATCCATTCTTACGCACAACTGTGCGTAAAGAATAAAAACGCACAACTGTGCGTCATGATATGATGGCTAGTATAATAGGTAACAATCAAGTTGCCTCTTGAACCACTCAAATCGTGACATTTATCTGTCTTGCGTTTTAAATATTTGACAGTGACATTGTCACTTTTTGAGATTTGAAGTTCAAATCGATACTTCATAAATTATAATCCGATCTTTAATAAATCAAATGCTCCCATTGTAATAAAAAACTGTAAAAATTTTACTATTAACTTTAATACAACTGATAGTAATAATTAGTAATTCATAATTATTTAATAACATTCAAATTTGAATTCTTAAATTCATCATTTCTATGCTATATAGTACAAAATTGTATTTTCTTAGATTTAATTTGTTGTTGTTGGAAATTAAACCATAAACTGCGTTAGTTACCTTCATTTTTTTATTACTTAAAGCTTAATCAAACGCACCATCCAGTATATAAGAGTCGTAGAAAAAGTATAGTACGTATTGCGTGTTGTAAAGCAATTACGCACTCATGTAATTACCGCACTCACCGCTACGCGGCTCGTGCGCAATTTTTCCATTCGTGCGTAATATGCTTTTTACAACACTTGATACGTAATATTATAATAGGATAACGTTAAGAGTAGTCATAAAATTGAATAGAATTTCAGGAAAAAATGAAACGTCTGTGTAAAATTCTTTTACACTTTTTGAACTTTAATGATGCTCAACCCCCATTTCTAACTTTGATGCCATCAAGCTAAGCTATTTCAAATTTACAGCACTATACGAAAGTTGAAATTTCAATTGTTTCATCTAATCAAAAGGATAAAACTCGGAAACAAACAGTGGCGCACATTGAATTTTATAAAAAATATCAATCGTGTAACCACCTGCGAATTATAATTTGAAATCATGAAAAAAAAGCCCTTTGTCGCATAAACGCTAGGCACCATTGAAAAGGGCCGAAATTAGGTATTTTGGGTATTTATTGAAAACCCGATTGTTTATCCCGTTACTTGGAAACGAAGCAAGTTAAGAATCGTCCATGTGAACGTTTTTTCATAGAATATGATGAATAACAATCTGAAATAATGCCATCACTCAAGAGAACACCCTATATATTTGAACCACAGAACCAGTGCAAAAATAAATTATCTTAAATTTTAAAGGAAATGGCGTTTGTTGAGGT